>QANU01058407.1:34792-56581 GCA_003254905.1 Nissolia schottii | reverse complement strand
GATAAGAGATTATTCCATTACAATATGATACAACACAATTTGAATTTCAAATAGGAAAGAGAGAGTTGTCCACATTTAAGTGCCCTTAATACTCAAATAAGATTATCTTTTATCAAAGAAAATTGTTACGGACTAATCCTAAGATATATTGGTTAAAATACATTCTTAAAATAGAATTTAAGGTAATATCACTGAATTATCGAATTATTTGAGAGCATATACGAGTCAAAAGCTCAAGTGACATTTTTCTTAGTCTAATGTCATAGGGTAACTTAAAAGAAGTTGTGTTTGACTTATAAATATTTAATTACATATATCTTAAGTATTGATATACCTATTCAGAGAGATAGATACAGCAAAAATCCTTTGAAGATTTTATATATGCAAAAATATTAACATCCCGAAGAAAGTAGGTTGCGTAAAGAAATTAGTCTAATAGCATATGTTTAATTCGGTTACTATGACGTAGAAAGCTTCCCTATTTTTGACAAGAACAAATCGAGTTTGACGAATTTTACATAATTTTGAAATGCAATAAACTTTGCTAGGATAAATAATCTTTACTAATTTCCTTTGCTATTAAGTTCTTGGTCAAAGAGAGTGTACATATTGTACATTTAGAGCAAAGAATGGTCCCATATATGAAGCAGAGACAGGTCAGTTTGATGTTGAAATTGATAACCCGCCCATAATTTGATATTTAAGGAAACCTAAACTCTTGTTGCCGCTAATCACGATATAGATTATGCTGATGCTCCCATGCAAACATTTTCCTTTTTTGTGACATTACCACCCAAGCTATACAACATTTATGCCATACACATAAGAATACATAATAATTAATAAATCATGAGCTAACTTACTGAATGAGACTTGGTACAATGGAAGCAAATATCCATCTCAAAAGAACATAAAAAAAAAAAAAGGAAATAAAAGAGGGTAATGTAAGAAATTAAATTAGCAACACTGTTTTGCTAGTGGTGCAATATTAACCTTCCATTTACTAGCTAGTGCTAGTAATTCTACAAAACACAAAATAACACAAATTGAAGAAGGAAACATTGGAGGGGTAACGTTAATTAAAGCTACAAACACTAGTTATCCAAAAAGCTAATTAATTAAACCCTAAAACTATAAATATAAGGTCTTATAAGAAGGTGGAAGGTGAAGAGAAGTAAGGTCTTAATTTTTAAGCTCTTAGCATTTACTTGTTATAAACCAAGGGAAGTCAATTCCCGAACCTTAATCCTCTTAGCACTCAAGTTGGGGTGCTAAGAAGGGAGCATGCAAGGTGCGCTCTTGACTTCTCCCCTCATCCCTTCTTGTATAAGCCGAAGTTCCCAAACACCTCCTCATCATGATTTTCCCAAAATGCAAAAGCACCCCCATATTTCCTTCTTCTAAACTGCATCAAAGTTAACCAAAAAAAAAAGAGTCAATTTAAAATGAAGACTTCGAATTAACAAGAAGAGCCACTAATTTGAAATGGCAAAAAAAATATAAAGGCAAAGTTAATGACGACAAACAATTGGGTCGATTTAGTTTGTATTTCTATATATTTTCTGTTTTCATTTCTTGCTTTCAAAATGTTTTTATAATTTTAAGACATTGTGAATAAAATAGTAAAACTTCAGGTTTATTTAGTTTACCATCCCATTTCCTATTTTCAATAAAATGAAAACCGAAAATAAACTAAAAATAAGAAATGAAAAATAAAAAACAGAAATGCAAACAAACCGGTTCCTATTTCCTACTCTACGCCAACTCTAATATACACGACCACTTAGAAAAAGAGTAAAAAAAAAGTATAAGAGAAATGCTATATGAAACGTATAAAATATAATAAGAAGATAAAATTATTGTATAGTTGAATAAATACGTGAGACTCATGTATAATTAAAAGTCTTTATATTTTATATATTATCCATACTTTATTGTCCACTTTTGTTATTATTCATATAGCATAAACCAAAGTATAATTATATAGATCTAATACAATTTTTTTTTGGTAAAGTAACTATCACCTGCAGCATAAGTATTAGATATCCCGACGCTAGAAGAAAATGACATGTTTATTTACTCTTAAATAATTAAACCCCTCATTTTCTTGCGAAAAACCTTTTAAATTTTTTGAACTGTGTAGCATTGCTCATAATGTATATAGATATAGCTTGAAAGTCTCATGTTCTTACCCCATGTTCCTTAAGGCCTTGAAGATCAAGCAGCTTCTCCAGATAAAGAAGCCTTAATCCTCTCAACGGTGCAGGCAATGAGATTGTTAACGGTGGCGACGGATCCAAGAGAGAGCTTCGCCGTCGGAACAGAATCAACCAATATTTGGAAAGCAACAGTCAAAAGAGATCCACCTTGGCCGGTTTCACCACCAATGCCGCCGACGCCTCCATGTGCATCGGTCCCATCTGGAAGTATGGCAAAACCGGAAGGAAGAAGGGCCACGTAGTCCGGGTCACCACCGTTCAGAACCACGTTCATGGCAACGATGTCCACCGGAGCGTAGATGACGAATGAGCCCGTTGAATCGGTGCAACTCTCTTGCAATATCAACATGTTGCTCTGGCTAGAGTTTGCACTCTACAAGAGATAGTAACATAACACATGAAACATGGCATTTTAATATAATCATTGATACTCCGTCGGTTAACCGTCACTTTTGATTTTTAAATACATTATTAACTCAAATATATTTAGATATAAATTGCATTCACATACATTGAGTTAATAATATATTAAAAAATCAAAAGTGATAATTAATATTTGACGAAAGGAATAAGAGTTATGTTATTTTGACATAGTACTTCAATTAATGTGTTCGCCAATAATAGAGAATCCGCCTCAGACGAATTTTACGTTGGTAAATGAAAAGAAATCAGAAGTAACGAGGTTATAAGTGTTTAAAAAGCTTACTTTCTAACTCATTAACATAAAATCTTCGTCAAGTGATTTATGAAGTTCCAATGTCAATGAATATATACTAAATGAGTATGCACAAAAATATGATGCAGTTGACTGAAAAATATTAAATGTGAGGATAAGATTAACATACATTGACTCGAAGTAGAGAGACACAATTTCCGGTATCTCGTCCATTAGCGATATGTGCCATTTCTTGGACAACTCCACCGTTGGAGAGAATATCCCACTGTTTTCAAGGGAATGAATAATTAAGTTAGATGAATCATAAAATAGAGAATTCAATCAAGAAGAAGATGATCAAGAGAGTAATGCTAATCCACAAAAACGCTTCATGTGGTTTTAATTCAAGAATTCAAGAATTTATACAGTTGCCCTTTTGTTAACTTTATACAACACCTCGTCTTCTTCACTTTATTGTCAAATGCACTACATTGACGCTTAGAAAAACAACATTGACGTAAGTACAGTAAATCATAAAGCAATCGATAATTTTATTACAAGAGAATGCATTCTTTTAAGTTAATAAGAGTGTCGAACATTTGACATCTTAGTCATAATAGCTCTGATATGATCTTAAAAATCATCTCTCTCATGATCATAATAATAACTCTGGTATCATTTTACAAACCATATTTGTATTACATCTCTTTAGTTATTTCACCCAAGAAAAAACAGAAGAAGTGTCAAATGACGTAAAATATGAAAGGAAATAAAAAGCAATTGATATAAGTAGGTAGAAACTAAACAAATATATATATATATATGTGATTACTTCAGATGGTGATATATGCCATGCATACACACCCAAACGATATATCCATGACTAAGCAATTTTTGCCAAATCAAGGATTATCAAATAGCCTAGTGCCTATAGCTACTAGCACACAATAATAATGCAGCCTAGAACGTGAAATAATTAGACATGCAATGATTGTATATGGCAATAATTGTTGGTCCAATTTGAATTATTTACTGACCTCACTTCTGGAATTCTCATCACGGAGGAATTCAAAGACCCTGTTGGGCGGAACAGGAAGCCAAAAAGAAGTTGCGGCACTGAGAACAATGCCTGGTGGCCTTCCGGGGTCATCGACACTCTTACGGGTCATCACCCTCACATCATCGGCACCCGTTCCGGAGAGCGTCTTCCATGTGTGAGCGGTGGAGGCACTCACTCCGGCACAAAAGCTTATCACCATTCTCTCTGCCAGCTTCAACATGCTCTTCCTCCCTTCTTGGTTCGTTATCACTAAACATATATTGTAGAAACAAGCCTTATTACTTAATTTAGCAAAATTTATTGAGACGTAAATTAATTAAGGAAGGCTGTATTTGATTTTTACCTCCAACATCAACGGTGGGGATATTTGTTGCCATGGCACTAGCAAGCCTTTCACATTGACGATCTAAGGTTGCAATCCAACGCTTAGCACCAAATGCATGTCCAGAGCTAACGAGCTGCTTGTATAGGCTATGAACACCTCTATCATCCACTTCAACATGCTCAACCCATATGACCTACATACACATGTATGTTTGTATGGGGCACGGAAATTAATAAATACTTACCCCATATATATATATAATATATATATAAAGTAATTAAAGCATATGTATATGAAATATATATTCGTGATACTATATACGTACCTTAGAGTAGCCGTTGGGCATTTCTTGAATTAAGCAACCGGAAGGCCTCCTCCTGCAACTGGGAGAAGGACTAGGGCGCAGATTGTCCAAGGAAACATCCACCACTGCCCACGTGCCGTCCGCGTGCTGCTTGCAGTACCTCACAAAATAACTCTCTCTAGTTGGCACGAGTGGTGAAGGCACTTGTAGTTCCGCTGTCATCTACACAAATTAACCAAATATCAACCCTTCATTTAGTCTATTTCACAGATTGAAGAAAATGTTTGATGAATAGATGCCCATACCACTTGCAAGGCACCGTTGTAGTTCCCCGCCACACCTGTTGATAGCACTTCCAGAGTCATGGCTCTTGAGACTATGCCAGAGAACACTGTGGACCATTGGTTCTGAAAAACATAATAGAATGTTGTCAATGAAAAGCAAAATATTGCGTATACAAACAAACGCATACGATATACATGTAATATATATACCACATCCATGAGAATCTCAACGAGGTTAACATGGTTCATGATGACAACGGCAGTTTCTCTGGAAGCTTCACACTTGAACCCGTTAGGCTTAGGGCCAATCCCTCTGGGAAACGACCTGACATACTCATCCTCGTTGAGCATAGTGGCGCTGCCGTCTAGGGTGGTCAACCACAGTGGCTCCCCCATCTGCGCCATCCCAATGAGCTCCTCCATTGCCGCAACAGCCAGCTCTATTATCATCGGCTTGTCGGCTTCCGTGGGCCCGCTTATCGACCTCAGAAGGTCTCCTGCTCCGTACATTTCGCCGCCCATGCCCGCCTGCCCTCCGAAGCCGCCAATGCCCAGCTCCAGTGGACGCGGCGGAGGAACGGATGATGATGAAAGAAGCGGGTAGTTCACCACGGGCTTCCCCACGTACTTGGCGGCAATGGCAGATATCCTATCAATCTGAAGAGACAAAGGAGGGTAAATGATTGGATGATCAGTTTAGGATGATTAAAATTGAGAATCAATTTGATTTCAATTACGAACTAAATCTAGTGTTTGGAATAATTATATAAAATATTATTTAAATTAATTTAAATATCAATAAATATGTTTGGAATTATTAATAACAGATAAATAAACTTGAATTGATAAATTTCAGGACTAACAGAATCAAATATATATTTGTCAAATGAAACAATTTCGTGTCCCCATACAACAAAAGTAAAAAAGAAAAACAAAACCAAAAAAAAAAAAATTGTTACTGTACTGTTGTAACGTCCTTGTCATTGGCACTCAAGCCATCCTCTATATATATATGTGTGTGATCTAGCATGCCACAAACTTGAAGAAGTTAGTACAAAATTGATGTACGCACCTCTTCTCTTAGGCGGGCATTTTCGAGCCTGAGGTGATGCTCATCAAACGACATTTCTCCAATGGCGGTGGGGCCACCGCAGTTAGGACAAGAGGCATTGCTAAGAGCTTCTCTGTACCTCATGTTGTCCGCTCGCAGCTTATCGTTTTCAGTCCTCAGCTGCGTGTTCTCGTGGCGCTCATGTTGTGTCTGCAAAACAACCAAACTCCTCATTGATTTACTTTTCACTTTTCAATCCAAAATATAGAAACACCATACATGCTCGGATAATGTTTACATACCTTCATCTGGGTGCGCTTGTTCTGGAACCAGAACTTCACTTGCAACGGCTCCAGCCCTAGCTCTCGGCTCAGTTCCTTCCTTTGCTTGTCGTCAGGGTGTGGACACTCTTTAAAAAACCTACGAGAAGAACAACATTATAAAAATAATATTATATATATATATATATAATCAACAAATTAGTTTAAGTCAAAGGCAAAATTAGTCTCAGTCTAAGATCAAGACTCGTCTTTGAATTCTTTAAGTACTTATTAACCACAGTTACGATGATGCACTAGCTAGGCGAGTCAACTCGTAAAATAATAATAACATTAAAAAAAAGGAAAATTATTTAATTTTAGTTTTGGGTTGCTATCTTACGCTTCCATTTCCTGGATCTGGTGCTGGGTGTGGCGGTGGTAGCGCTTCTTCTTGTTAGGGCGAGGGTCTTGTTCCTCGCCGGAGGCGCCTTCTTGGTTCTCGCTTCCTGACTTGGTGGCGCTGTCCACAAACTCATCCTCCCTGATTCTAGCCGCCACGTCGCTCTCCGGCGTGTTCTGGCCCATCTCAAGCGGGTGCAGCTGATGATGGCCACCTTCCATCATGTTTTGTTGGAACATATCTACGGATCTCTGAGCTTCCGAAGCCTTGTGATGGTTTTCAATCTAACAAAACAACAACAACAACAACAATACGAGGTATATAATGTAAGTACACTCAGTCAAAATAAGGAAAAAGGAAAAAAGAAAAAAGAAACACAAAAATCATAAGTAATTTATTTATTTTTATACTATCTTTTTCTTTACTAATTCAACTACATATACATGTGATAGTAAATAATAGGAGCATGCTTGGTGAAAAAAATTGTGCTGAAGAAATGGAGGTGGGGTTTGACTAGCAAAACGAGTAGTGGTAGCTTCAAACAGTGAAAAACTGGAAAGGGATAACGCGGTTTACGAAAATCGAGGAGGATGTTTCCAACCAGTAAAAAAAAAAATTACAAGAGAGAGAGTGTGTAGTGTACTTCATCACTCTTTAAAATTTGTAAAAAATTTAGAGAGTCAAGTAAAAAAAAATTAGCATCATAATCAGAACCAAATTAAAAATTGGAATAATAATTAATTAATTGAAAAAGAAGGGTCTCGCTCAACTACAAAGTGAAGCGCACCAATTAAATAACCTGGCCAAGAGAGAGTCCTGAAGAAGAAGAAGATCCAAAGCCGACACCACCACCAACAAGAACGCCGCCGTTCCTTCCGATCATCGAGGGCATGTTTCTAGCCGGGATCATAAAACCAGCTGGCATAATTTGATCCACAGCCCCCAAAATTAAGAGAACTCAATTAGTCCCTTTTTCCCCTCTCTTTCTATCTTAATTATAGGGTTGTTGAGAGTGAGTTTTCAGAGAGAGGTTTTGTATATGATAAATGAATGAATTAAAGAGCTTCAAAGAGGGGTCAGCTCTCTGGCGGTGTCCCAGCAAGCCTAATGTGTGTGTATGTCACTACAAAAAGGAAAAAACATATATAAGCACACATTAACAACAAAATAATAATCATAATAACAATAATAATAAGGCTAAGAAAACGTGAACTCAAGATAGAGAAGATTATTTAAAAAAAACATTATATTAAGGGGAAAAATGCGGGGGGATGGATCACAATTTTTTTTTTCTGTGATAATTTCCTTACAATTCCCGAAACAAATGCCCTGTTTACATATTGACATAACTGAAAATGCAAGAGAAGAGAGCGTTGACAATTTCCTTATACTTAGTAGTACAAAATCAACTCACCGAGGATCAGAAGATGAAAATAAAAAAATAATTATGTATATTACAACGCCAGACGAAGATCTAGAAGAATCCAACTCTATAGCAAACCTCACCGTTTCCTTTAACATTCTTGCAACCCTAGCTATACACATATATGCACCGAGTGAGACCAACACACACACACGAAAAAAAAATGGCTGATTTTATTATAATATATATATATATATATTTTATTTTACTTTAAAAAGGAAAAAAAAAAAAAAGAGGTGTGAAACAGTAGAGGGTAGAAGGAATCAATTAACCTCAGTGACTATATACATACCAGTGTGGGTTGTGTGGTAGTTGCTGGAGAGAGGGTTAGCTATATATCTAGAACAAGATAAAAAGCCATTTTAGATCTGTTTTGGGGGGTCTATAAGCGCTTTGTTGCCTTAAAAGGGACCCCTTTTGAGAGGAAAAAAAAAGAGAGAGGGGAGTGTTTTAGGGAAGGTTGTGGAAAAGTTGGTTTTAGGGTAAACCAGGTAAAGCTTTGAAAAAAAAGGGTTTTTGTTTTCACATGGAGAAAGGGGTGGATGGTGCAAGGAGAAGAAGAAGAGGAAGAGAAAAAGGGGGAGAAAGGGAATTGAAAGAGGGAAGAAAGAGAGGAAAGGATGGAGGAAAAAATGTGGGGAGGCGATGGAAGGAGTTATTGCTGAGCGTATTGAGATGGTGCAATTGCATTAAATGGTGGTGCGAAAGAGGTGTAATTGCTAGTGACTAGTGAGATAGAGAGAGATAGAGAGAGAGAGAGAGAGAAGCATATTTTTTGTGTTATAGTATTATTTTTATTTATTTTTTATTTTTTTGGACCCTTAGGGAGGGAGAGTTGATGGAGCAACGAATGACGGCTACCAAACCCGTAAGTTTTTTCTTCACTATATTGCTTCCATACACTAAGTCGATGAATTTAGGAATAAGGCATGATATTTGTACACCATTTAATAATTTTTTACATAGTTGAATCATTTAATAACTTTTTTTTTACGTAATTGAATTTAATGAGTTCCACCGTTGAATTAGAAATTTATATCAAGCTCGATTTTATTTAATTTAAAAATTATTTAATACTTTATATTTTTTTTACAGTTATTTGATACTTTATTTTTCTATTTTACTTTAACATATAATATAATTTAAAAAATGTGAGTAAGTATTGATTATTAGAATTCATATATACTATTATCCAATTTTTTAAAAAGTTAGTATGATTGATCTTTAATACAGTATCACATATTTTAATGGTTGGATTGATTAAATTCAATTTGCATAAAAAATTATTAAGCAAAAAGGGTGGACTATGACCACGACTAATTAAATTCCTACCTCGCTTCTGTTAATTAAATTTTGATCTTGATGTTATGTTAGTGTATAAAAGAGTTATATGGTTAATTATTTATATTAATTAAATGATTGAGTTTTTACTCACTGCTATTTTTGGAGAGAAATTTTTTGGAAAATCAAATTTCACTAAATATTTCCTAATTTTTATTTCAATATTTTTTCACATCTAAAATAAATATTACTCAATATTTTAAAAAAATAAAATTTTTATCTCAAATTTAAAATAATTCTCTAACATAATATTTTAAAATTCAAATTTTAAAAATTTCTGAACAACTAAAACAAATAGCATTTAATTTTATATAATAAAAGAACATTATAAATTTTAATACATTTCACTAAAAATTATTCTCATATACTTAAAAAAATTATCACTTAATTTTATATGTTTAACTCATGAACGTATAAATACATATACATGTTACCACAAAATTAACTTCTCGGCTATAAAGCGAATGTATCAAGAGTAGAACAAAATAGTAACTAATTCTTAAACTAGGCGATTCCACCAAAGAGGAGACTTAGCACTTTGGTTATGAGAAACAACTTGCATTAATCAACAACCAATATTTACACTACAACTTAACTAAAAGAGAAAAAAGTGCGTAAAAACAAGTAAATTAAGTAAAGTAAAATTTGTGTTGAGATGTGTGTATATGTCTTCTCCTGTGTTTTGACGCTTAAATACCTTTGGCAAATAACAAAACTATTGTTGTGGTGTAACTTCCAATTTACTCCATCGCGTAGCAAAATCGTCCTACTATAGCCAATGGAACTACCCATTCCGAAAACCGTTCTTAAAGATTAAATGATACTTTAGACATTCTTGCAAGACTATTTTCACAATCCCTTTGACACATCAGCTAAAGTTTTTGAACCATGAAATAACTTAGCTTTTATGAATCATTCAGCCGATGAGAGTTGTTTCATCTTGCCTAGCCGTGAATCTCTCTTTCCAATCCCTTTGACTAAAATATGATCCAAATTTAAAAATTGAGTGATGATAAAACCAAAATAATTTTGGATAATACATGCGTACTATACTAGTTTATATAATAACAATGACTAAGTCTTGTCCAATTACATGGGATCAACTTATATAGTTAATTACTTGTGTAGTAAAGACATTTAAATTTGAAATAACATCTAAATACAATATTAAGCTAATTAGTGTAAATGTTAAACTTATTGGCTAATTCAAGGAAGAGATATTATTAATGAATAATCATTTATGTAAAAACATTATTATACCAAGGTGAATGCATGACTAGTGAGAAGTGTACGATGGAAGCAAACATTTTTATGTCTATGTAAAAAAAAAGACATGGTGCTCTCTTCACCAAGTATTAACATTTAATATTTCTATTAATATTGTGTTATTAAGGAAGTGGTTAAAAGAGGAAAATCATCATATTGCATTCTATACTTGTTTAATGATTGTTCCGTAGATTAGAGTTTATAGAGCATTATTAATCTTTGTGCATGTTTAGTGACTTTTTTTTATGGCAAAAGATACACACCTTTTTTCTATGTAAAAAATATGAATTTTAAAATCCTATTATGTGATGTGTTTATGATAATTAATGCATGCATAAACCAATAAATGTTTTCATGTATCACTAGTAGTGTAATCCCTGATACCATTGCAAGAAGAAGAAAAATAATAGTTTCAAATTATAAATAAATTCTCGGCTTAATTAATTTGCACCATGTTAAAATTGTTATTTACATGACACGTCATGGTAATTGTCTTACAAGCTATCTTTCCACGTCTATTGTGGGACAAATAATCCTTTATATATAGTAGCATTTCTCCCTCTCTTTCTTGTTGAGTAATCCTCGGTCGAATTAGTACCAAGGAAGCAAGTGCTTTTTTTTTTATATATACTTTCTAGTCTCTCTATTTCACCCACTGTGAATATTAATACATGAAGATACTCTTTTGATACATGAGTCACAAGTATTTAAAAGTGTTCAAATAAAAAATTTATAATTAGTCATATTTAAACATGTTCGAGTTATATTCAAAATTTTATAAAGTTGTGTCTGTGTTGTATTTAAGTAAAAATTATTTTAAATACTAAATATTTTATAATGACATGGACCCTTAAAAAATTAGTAACTGTTGACACATGAAAATATTTTAAATATTTTATATATTTTAAAAATGGTTTGAAAAGTATTAAAATTAATAGTTTAATATTAACGAAAATATTAAGATATATTATAAATATTTAATTTTACATCTTAAATATATGTGTTATATGTATCTGGTAAAATTTTAAAATTAATTTGTTGCTATCACGTGTTATGTCGGGTCTCATATTTGGTGACGATGTCGGGGGTATTTAGAATGAAACTGTCAAGGACAACATTGTCAATTATCCTTTCAAGTGGCACTTAAGAGTCAATCCTCTCTACACACGTTTTTTCAACTGCAATAGGGAATTTAACTTTACTCAATCGATTACAAATGAACCAAAAAAAGGGGACATGGGGTTCGGTTCTTCTTCCGATTCCTTTAAATGTCTCTAGGGCCATTGTCCATGACTTAATTAATAAATTGCTAATGTGTTACTGTATGGCATATGCATTACATCATGAATGTCAATGCACCTTTGAAGAATACCTCACAATGATTCTCGATTGCCATGATACGTCCAAAATATCATGACATCACATATACTCCCATAAATGGTTTTAATTAGGGGCAAGTAAACGAGATTCCTCTTACTCTTTTTACTACTACTATTATTATTATAATTATTATTACCACCTTATATTAATTAATTGGTTGTGGCACTACCTTATATTTATTCATGTATATCGTATGGTATTATATATAAACATGGTGTATTTTTATGTGAATAAATAAATAAACATACTAAATTGAAGCCAAAATATTTTATATTTTATGAAATAAATGACCAAACATGCAACGTTGATCATTAATGATGATTTTGATATTAAATTACAACTCTGTCAAGATATAATATCGTTGTCAATTATTACATGTAAAGAATATATAAAGAAGAGGAAACCCATTTGTGTATATAGGGGCTTACATAATTGTTAAACACGTACGTACATATATAATGCATTTATTATAAAGGAGAAAGTTGAAAAGCATTCAAGATAAATATAAAAATTCAAGGAAAACATGACACCCGCCTGTGGCGCAATTCAGTTATAGGCATCTCCCAATTTATGAACCTTCTTCAAGCTTTTCATTATAATCCTAGCTAGAGACGCATTAATTGTCATATCCTCGTTTATCTTTCGTGTATCTTTTATGTGTATGATAATACTTTTAATAATTTGCTGGCGCACTTAAAACATGTTCAGAATTATAACTAGTTAGGGAGAATGCTTGAATTTGAGTTTTGTTAATGAATAAAAATAATAATATTAAAAGACTGTGTTTAGAAGATTTTTATACTCATTTTTTTTTATACATATGGAAAGCTCAAACATACACAGTATGAGGAGCCGCATCAAAACACAAAATAAAGGAGACAACCCATATCTTGTTTAGGAGATTTTTATACTCATATAATGGATTAACTCAATCCAAATATTGATGGTCTAAACAATAAACAGTTATCGTAAAAGTAAATATATATTTTTGACAACATAACAATACATTATAATTGATTTATAGTGTATTTTAATATTGACAATATATTAAATATATATATATATATACACACACACACATACACATATAATTTATCAAAATATTTAATATTGAATGAAAATCTAAAACCACATAATGTTATGAGAACTTAAATAATACTATATTATACATTTATTCAAATAATGAAAAGTGTATGTTTATTTTAATTAAGTCATGCTATTTTCATTCATTTTTTAATTAATTAATCAAATAAAAAAGTATTAATTAAATAAAAGCATGATTATTAAAAATTTTGAGAACCTGAAAAGCATTTAGTACATTAATCTTTATTAAATAATTATGAAAATTATATATATATATATAGAGTATTATAAGTATTAATTGAAAAGATAAATGTTAGATCTTCCTGACATATTATCCTCACAAGTCACACAATTGCTTAAAACAATAAGTATATAAAATAAAAAGTCAATACTTTCTTATTTAATTAAAATAATTTAAACGTTAAATCAAAGGATTAATTAATGAGGAGAGTATATCAGTCAAAAAATAAATTAATGAGCACAATATAAAATTATGCAGTTTTCCAATAAGTGTTTATAAGTAGACTAATTATAATTAAAGGGATTTTTTAACCAATACAATGATAAGTTTTGAGCTTCTAAAACATTCAATGTCATTGAAAGCCTACAACCTTTTTTTTTTATATAAAGTTTTTTACTTTTACTTTCTTAATAAGTGCCATAAGGACACGTGTTAAGAAAATTCAATATTAAATGATTATAAACATTCAACCAAAGTGACACATAAGTAGGTATTTAAGTTTTTACGTATAAGGTTGTATCATAAACTTAATTAAAATGTTTTAATTAACTCTTTTCGCACTCTCCTCAATCACTTTTTGTCATATCACTTTTGATAAAAAATACACACATCAATAAATTATTTAATTAACACTAAGATATAAAAAATATAGAGGGCATAAATTAATTTAATTTATGCTTTTTTTAGTCTAATTAAATAACAAATAATTTTAAACAAAACTTTAAATAAAAAGTGACAAAAAAATAAGATAAAGGGAATATATCCAATATTTAATGTTTCATTCAATATTCTTATTTTTTTTAGGAAACTTGATAATTGATATTTAATTCTCCATCTATTTTATAATAATATGTAACTTTTTAAACTTCATGAATTGATTAATTAACTACCCATTCATCATTAATGAGACATTTGTTTCAAGATATATTTGAATATTCCTGAAAATGTTAGTTTGTGAATGTTTTATATCTACGTTTATTTTAAGATATAAAAATGTATTTCTAGGAATAAATCACTCTCAGAAAACTTATTTACCAAAGTTTCTATCACTTTTCATTCTCACAATAGGGATCGAAAATATTTTATTTTCATATCTTTGGAATAAAATTAATGTGAAAAATACTAACTTTTCTTCATGATTATTTGGTTAATTAAGACCAATTTATTTTCAATGTTATTTGGTTTTTCTCCTCAATTTTTTCCTTCTTGGCTCGTATTTTTCCATGGTAACAATGTTACAATAATTATTTGTTGTTATGTTTATGCTGATGTTGATTATATTTTGTCACAATGATGTAAAAGTTACTTTAACTTTATTTTATCCTTTTAGTGTCATATTTAATTAATGAGTTGAACATTTAAAAAAAATTCTAGCTTTATTCTATTTGGTACAAGTTGAATTTTTTTTGCAAATTATAATTGTTTGTTTTTATTTTATGGAAATGTATTTTTTATTTTTAAATAATAATAATAATATTATTATACTTGTTAAAGGTATTTTAATAATTAACATACATATTCCCATGAATATATAACATCAACCAAAAATGTTTGTAATTTATTCCTGTAAATCTAAAAACATTCGTATAAATTTTATTAGTGAAAACAAATAATTTTTTTAAAATACTTGAGAATGGCATTCTTAGGTACCACATTCATGAAATTTCGTATCTCAAAACAAATGCATGCTAAGAGTTTCACGTTGCTTAGAGATAAACTCAATAACCTTTATAGGCAACCCTCCTACCTTGAGTTAACTTTTATTGTTGCACTAGATCACTCATTTCTTAAGATGATATAAAAGCCTATTGTATGATTGTTCATGAGTCCACCTACAAATATCTCGTTCTGCAAACTCTACGCTTTAAATGTCCAATGTAAGATGTGAGGTGTTATAATTTTACATTACTAAAAAATATGATCTAATTAACCTTTAAACTAACTTTAAGATTGAGCTATACTACTCATTTCTTATCCGACCTCACTCTCCCTTTTCTCTTTCTTCTAGTTCTCCTTTTCTTTTTCCATCAACCTTCGTAGGCAATGAAAAATGCCATGTAAGGCGCATAAGGGCACAATGATGATGATTTTCAGAACATAAATGATATACCATCTTAAAAAATTAGTAATTACAAAATCTCATAAATACTTATAATAAATAAATATATGTCTTAAGGAACTAAGAATAACAAGTTCCTTAAGTTTTTATTACTTAATTTCACTGCATGGATAATTTAAATTTTTCAATGAAACACTTTTATTCCTAGTTTTTTAGCTAGTGCCCTTAAAGAAGTACTCTGGTTAGCTTTTCCCTACACACATAAAATGAGTTCGTGTACGTTTCATTATTATTGCGTTAATTCCTTTATCATAAATTAAAGCTTCATAGGACTTTAAGTGTAAAGTTGCATAATTAAATAGGCATTTGCATCATGAGAGAGGGGCAGAGAGAGAGAGAGAGATAGCAAAATAAATAGGGAAATAAAAAAGAGCTGTAAAGGAAGCTTCATAAATAATTGACCTTTGTTTGAGAGTAACTGTAAATTTTTTTTTTTTTTGTTTGTTGGTGTGGAGGAAGGAGTAAAAAGAAAGAAAAGAGAGGGGTTTGGGGTAAGCAGAAGCTTTGTCTCACCTCATGAAATGGGTATATCGTATGGTGTGGGGTGTGACCTAATTTATCATCATAAGATTCCACTTTCATTATTTTTCCTAGGGAGAGAGCCACAGAGGAAAAATTCTTGCACCCTTTTGAATTACATATAATATAATTTAATTGATAAGAATATTTACCATTTATTATTTTCTTATTTTTTATATATTTTTAAATATTACTAGTACAAATAAAATTAATAATGGATAATATTTATGAATGATGCATTAAATGTTTTAAATATTCAGAGAGAAAAGCGACTAAAAATATTTATATGTTTGTAAAATACATTTAATTAATGTGTTTTTTATAAATGTTACCAACCATTATTTTAAATTTAGTGTGTTTAAAAAAACAATAATAAATCATCACATGTCAAAATTGGTCATGTGAAGAGATAAAAATAAAAGAGTTTAAATTAAATTATATAAATTTTTAAGGATTTCACTTATTTAAAACTTTTGTATTTTTATCTTTCTTCACATGATCAAACTTAACAAATTTTAACATGAGAAAATTCATTTCCTTAAAAAAAATATACAAAAAACTATAAATTAATATTTGATAATACTCCATTCGTTCCTTTTTAATTGTCCATTTTTTATTTTTTAGGATTTTAAAATATTTATTTATTTACAATATTTAAATGTAATTATTTCTTTCATTCATACACTTAATTGTAATTAAACATTTATTAGTATAATAGAACAATTATATAATTATATTGAAATAAAAAAATATATAAAAATAATTTTAACAATTCATACTATTTTTAATGCCCTTATCAAAATATTTTTTTACTGTAATATATATAGTGTTTAATAATGGACGAATAAAACAAAATAAAAGGAGCATCACTCAAATAAAATAGCCATTAAATATGTTTAAGAAATATAAATTTCTATATAAGAAACCAAAACAGACCCTCTTTTCCCTGCACCTCCCCCCGTCCCTATAATTAATGGCTCTGAGCCACGCAAGCTGGCTTCTGCAATGCCCAAAACGCCATTTACTACGCTCATGTTTATCTTGCACCTATTCACGCCTATTCTTTATTATTTCGTGCTTCATTTGAAAAAATGTATAGAGAATAAAAATAAATAAAATAAAATAAAACTGAGAGAAAACACACGAAACCAGAAAAAAAGGAGTAGAAAATAAAGGGGAAGGGTTTTTTTATTTTTATTTTTTTATTGAAGGGTGTGAAAGGAAGTGGGGCCATAGGGCGTAGGTTTGGGCTTGTGATGGATATGGTCCCTGCCTTGCCTGCCTCGGTACATGAAAAGATAAGGCAGTTTTACTTTGGCCAAAGTCAAACGCTCCATTTATTTGGATAAAAAGATATGGCTTTGCTAGAGATTTGGGAGTAGCTATGATCACTCTTTTGTGTTTATGTTTAGGGTCACTGTCACTTAAAACTCTTAACGATTAATTTCTTCAAACTATCCTTTTTAATTAAATTATTTCATAGCTATCATAAGTTATTAAATTAAGAAGGAAGTTTAAACCTCGCAATGTTTATAAATAATTAGATAGTGTTTGGTGTAATGTAATTTATTTAGATAATCGACAATGTAACATTTAAATTATTTGACAATTTACATAACTTATTTGGTTACATAATATAGCTGGTAATATAGATTGTCCAAGTAATCTACATTACGTCCAGACTGGTAATGGTAATATGGATTACTTCATTAGGGATATCTATCCAGATTTACCACCTATTAATTAAGTAATATTTCAACTTTTGTTATGATAAGAATATCCTCATCCCTACCAATACAAACACCCCTCTCCACCACCACCACCACGACCATCGTTACTACCTACCACCATACTATCGCCACCGCCACCACATCTATCACCCAACCACTGCCTCCACTATCACAACAACTACTACGACCCACCACTACACCATTGATGTCATGGTTGTTAAACTCTCGAGTTAATTCGTAAACAAGTAAAAACACTTGCGAGTTTAAATAAACTCTTAAGAAAATCGATAAACTCTCGAGTTTACTAAGAGTTCACGAGTTTATTTAAACTCTCGAGTTTGATAACCTTGATTGCTGCCATCACAACCAATGTCACCACTAGCTAGCCCTACCACCATTGTTGCCACCGCTACCACCCACCACCACATCATCGCCACCACCACCATGCACCACCATAACTACCAATGTTGTTGTTGCCACAACCACAACAACCGCTTTCACCCGCCACCTGTAATGAGTCTAAATAACTATAGGCCTAATAACCTAATTAGTCCAATTGGTGGTGTCAAGTTACTATAAATATGAGGTTAAACTTTTAAAGAGGGTATGAAAATTATTGATAATGTCAAATCCTTTCCCCCTCTCTAAGCTCTCTCTCATCTGATTAGGGAATTCTCTTTCCCTTTGTAAATCTTATCCTTTTCTATCTTGTACTTATCATTACTAAAAATATATAGAAACACACAAAAATACTTTTATTAAAAGTATAGAATAATATTATGTCTTAAAAATATACAGAGATTAAGTTTGGCCTTTAAATTATTTTTATTATCATGATCATTAATGTAGGTAACAACTAAATCATTTAATTTAGTTTTTTTACTTAAAAAGTTAATCCAATAAGTAAAAATGAGTCTCACTTATCTACCCTTGAATAAAAAAAGTGAGTAGTGAGACTCATTTTTAATTATTGATCAAATGGTAAAAAAATTTACTTTATTCTTTGAAGTGAAATGTTCACTTAAGATAATCCTTTATCCGTTTGTTTAAACTTTTTAAAGTACTTCTTATAGAAGTAGAAATAGAAGAAGAAATTGTTTTACATTGAAATGCAATTGTATCAATACTTTTTGATTGAATCAGAAGTTCTTAAATTATTTGGCTGCAACAAATAGAAAAATAACTTTGTTTTTATAAAATTATAATTAAGAACATAAAAATAATGTCTTAATAAATATGATATACTATATTTGAAAGGGGAATGAATTTTTTATTATTTTTTTAATTAGAGTTAAATGTAATATCTTATCATTAATATTATTATTTATATCATGTGTATGAGTTACACTTTCTTAATTAATGACAAGAGAGATTACACTTAATTTAAATTGAAAAAATTCTGTTAAGGAATGTGGGGAGTATTAGAGGATCATTGCCCAAGAAAATCATTTACATAAAAAAAATTTGTGAGACGCCTACATTTAAGAGGAGACCTATGATTCAATGATTAATGTAAAATTCATAAAAACTTTTATTTCATTCAAAGTGTCTTAGTACTTTATTTGATTTCCTCTTTACATTACTAGATAAATAAAATTTTCAACAATTTTTTCCCATCCAAAAATAAAAATCAACAATTTCACCGTGCCACACCAGTCGGTATCTAGGGGTAGGTCCTGCAATTTATTGATGTTAGTGCAACTGTTAGCTGTAGCACTTTGAGAGGTAAAGACTTTGGAACATACAGTACTCTGCTTGGGTCAAACCCCTTTATTTATTTATTTATTTTTATTTTTTGGGAGGCATATTGGCAATGCTGTTCTGAGGAGGGAGGTTTGACAGCAGCTCAATCAAAGTATGTCAGCAGCATATTCACTAATTCGTGTTTCTCTCTTAACGTGATATGCTGTCCAATTTACAAATTTGTGGCACAAAATCTATTAACCTATTAAAATCATTCCATTGTTTCAATATCTAACAACTTAAGTTTATTGCCTCAATCTCATATCTCGCAGTAATATGATGCATAATACTAGGTTTCTTTATGACCATTTTTTTTCCAAAAAGGGAGAGGTTTAAAATTAAAATCTCTAAAAGAGAAAAATACTAATATCATCAGTTAAGTTAGAGCTCTTTCATGCATGGCAGAAGGAAAAATAAACTCTTTTCATATTAATTTTTTATTTTATCAATAAGGGTTTAAGATGTAAAATGGTTGAAATTGTTCGAATGCTGTATAACTTTGGGTGAAAAAAACCCAAACTGCGATTTTGGAGACAAAATTTTCCATAAATTCAAGTAGCACCTGGCGTTTATTTAATAAAGTCAAATACTATCATTACCAAAAATATAGTCAAATACTATAGAAGATAGTAAAGGTGGAGCCTCTTTGTTGATAGTTGTTTTCTTAATGGGTAAAAAGAAGAAAAGAAAGCGTTACACTCCTTATACTTAAAATAATAATAAAAAATTAAGATTAAGTAACATGCAATCTAATTGAATTATATGCTAATAAAAATGGAGAAAAGTCTAGCATAAAATGTAAACTTTTATTATTTTTTAATTTACGAATACCAATTAAACTCAAAAACATTAAACTCCAAATAAGATTTTTGTAAATTAATTAATATACGATTTTTGACTAATTAAACTCATCTCCGTAAGAGACATCCGCGGGAACATATGATGTAACCTGGTCCATATCATTGTCGTTTTCTGAAAAATTCCTTACGTTGCATTTTTAATTAATAATTTTTTTTAAGGCGAAAAAGTGGAATTAATTTTCAAGCTGAAGAAGCCTTAACCCTTGGGGCATATGATGGCAGCTCATCATTCAAGATGGACCCGACTTCGCCTACGGCGTACGTTACTAAAAGTGTGTTTGATTTTGTATTGTCAAATTTTACATTCAGTGATTTTGATTTCATCAAAATTTAATTTAGTTAAAATTAATTTCAATTTCAATATAACGTTATTTATATTTGACATTTTTGCACACGATATAATTTTGACAAAATCAATATACTGAAACATCCTAACATAAAATATAAAATGGGACGTGGGTGTTAGATTCTTAATTTGGGATTGAACGGTTAGTTCCCCCTAAAATTAGGATAAAAACCTGAAATTAGGATAAAATCCTGTTTAGATATTAGAATAGATGTGTTTGGGAATAAAAAAAATTTAAGTTTTAAAAATGAGATTTAAGATTAAATTAAAATAAATAGAGTGGGTGAGGTCTAAATATAAATCTTAATGCATTGCTTAGTTGGACATAAATATAAAAACAAAAATGTTATTTATACATGGGTTAAGTTTTTAGCCCCTGTAAAATTAGAAAGTTTGGTTTTAGTCCCTCAGTGAAATTTTTTAGTCCCCATAAAATTTGGAAGTTTGGTTTTGGTCCTTGTGGATGGTTTTGGTTGACAGCGATGGCGTGACAGTTAATGTTGCTACCGTGGCATGCCATGTGGCATAACCCCACGGGTTAAAATTTTTGTAACCCATTAAGTCGACCCCGAAGATGGATCCGACCAGGTTTGATTATAAAAATTTTAAAAAAACCATTTACCCACATGCAGGCAGAAATCCGAGTCCAGAAACGCCTCTAGGATCGCCGACGTCACGTCCGAGTCGAATCGAGGGTGGAATCCGGTGGGGTAGGGAACACCGACGTCGAAGTAGTCCCACGGGTTACGCTTGATGAGGAGGCGAGTGACGTTCCTCATCCCGCGCTTGTAGATGCAGCTCAAGCCCCAATCCTGGTCGTTAGAGCGGCGAAAATCCCACGTAATGTAGCCCATAATGATGAAGTGATCCCAGCCATTGGATTTTTTGTAATGCGGTTGATTGTTGAACGTGTTGGACCACAGGTACTTCCCCACCGTGAATCCAACGTAGAAGGGGATGTAGAAGGCTACAACGGATTGTGGCTCCGTGACCCTACACTTGTGGCTCAGCATCCTGTTGTGGAAGATGACCAAGAATCGAGTTCTTTTAACTTTCACAACAGCGTATTCTTGCACAAAAGAGCTTATTCTGATTCACTTGCTAATCCCTTATTCCAACCTGTTGTTTTTATCTTATTTATTTTATGGGAGAATTTCCATTTTCTGAATTCCAAGCCTTA
>QANU01058407.1:0-34307 GCA_003254905.1 Nissolia schottii | reverse complement strand
TTTTTTTTTTAATTTTTATAATCAAACCGGGTCAGATCCATCTTCGGGTCGGGTTAATGGGTTAAAAAAATTTAAACCCGGGGTTATGCCACCTGGCACGTGGCACGTGGCACGCCACGTCAGCAACGTTAACTGCCACGTCAACCAAAACCATCCACAAAGACCAAAACTAAACTTCCAATTTTACAGGGACTAAAAATTTCACTGGGGGACTAAAACCAAACTTTTTAATTTTACAAGGGCTAAAAACTTAATTAACCCTTTATACATCTAAAAAATAACCACTTAACAATCATCCACTAGAAAAATAAACATGACAAAACAAAGAAATAAACATTGTCATTGAACATTTTTGCATGTCTGTGCACATGTGAGTTTAATGTTACTACAAAACAAAGAAAGAAACATTTGCCATCGGACATTTCTACGTCATGACACATGTGTTTAATATTGTTTGTTTTTTGTATTTGACAATATTTGTTTTTTTATTGTGTAATTTTTGTCTTTTCATTGGACAACTATTGAGTGATTATTTTTTAGGTGTACAAATAATGAAACTGAGGAAAAAATGACTGAATTTGACTAATCAAAGTGTTGTGATGAGAGATATCAAACCTTCTTTTCGTTTGGAAGCAAAACACCCGTCTAATATAGTTGATAATACTATGTTTCATCATGCTTGATAAAACTATGAATGAAGTGAAAATGAATTCTCAACCTGTATTGGAGCACTTTGCTCAATATATATACATGTACATGGTGGTAGCTTGCAGTGCAAGTTTCACAATCAATGACAACTAAGTTAACTAACTATTAGTTATACAGCTGTAACTAACTTAGGCAACTAAGCAAGCTGAAAAGCTTTGCTTATTCACTCTATTACCCCCCTCAAACTTGGCGTGTTGTTGTTGTCTTGCCTTAGAATCGTTGTACACATCAAGTAGGCCAAATTTGTTGATCAAAAACTGAAATGTGCTTGGGGAGAGAGGCTTGGTCAGCATGTCTGCCAATTGAAGCTTAGAGGAAATGGGAAGCAAGCTAACAAGCCCGTTCTGCACTTTATCCCGGACCAAATGGCAGTCCAATTCAATGTGCTTGGCACGCTCATGAAAAATTGGGTTGCGAGCAATTTGTATGGCTGAATTGCTGTAGCAATAGATGGCTGCCTTGTTAACTTGTTGAACACTGTGCTTTGCTTCTTGGATTTCCAACTGATCAAGGATTCACCAAGATAGATGCAAAAGCTAGTGGTTAACCTTCTTGTGTCCAAGCAGCCGGCCCAATCAGCATTGTTGTATGCTTTATAGTTTTATCAATGCTTGTTGATCTCATTCGTCTTAATATTCTGCGTTGGTGTTATGTTAAGATTGTTCTTAAGGTTATCTAGGAATTCCTATTTGGCAGACAAAGAAAGTAATTTCAATTAACTATTATGAAAGGTTGACAACAAGAAAAGGCGAATTCTATTTAGAAAATGACCCTATTATTCTTATTATACAATGGTAATTAATAGAGATATATACTCATATAAAGAGAACGATATCTAGCTGCACATATACAGGAACATGTGGTATTATTTCAACCACCAGTCCTTGTCTCGTCATCATCAACCAATTCTTATTTTTGATTTCATATTCCCCTTTCTATTTAATTTCTCCTCATTAATATTAAAAATTCCTGTGATCAATAATTCCTCATATACTATATAGTTGTTTACTGTATTTAATTAGAGAATGATTTTTTTATGATCCACAATAACTTTAATATTCTTGTGCCTCCATCGATATGTATTTACTATCCTCGTGATGTCTGGTTGAGCCCTCTTCAATTAATGTATATATATAAGAGCCATAGCTTTAGTCTCTCTCGGTCTCTTCTTTATTTATACCCATCACTCTTTTTCTATTATATTCTCTTTTCAAATAATGTGCAATCTGAGATAAGGAGTCGTATTATATAGGGTATTCAAATTTCAATTTAACGGGACCATGTTTATCTTTCGTTATATATGTTTCGATGTTAATTTAAGATTATGATCTGTTGGAGGACAAAGGCTGGTCCAAATCCAGCCTTCACTCTTCTTGTAAGGTGTTCGTATTATCATGCCCCATATAAGTCATTTAAATCAAGTTTGTGAAATGAATTCTTTATATATCATATCAATATTTCTTGTAGGATATGGTATCAAATAGAATGATCAACTTTTCATTTGTGTGTATTATGATGTGAGTTCGATTCTCACGTTATTTTATAGGTGAATAATTTTTAAGTACTTTTATAAGAATAATACTCTGATTTTAAATTAGGGTAAATCTTTTTCTTAACCCAAAACTTTAATTTTTCATTTTTTTAATAATAGAGTATAATATGATTTGATGATTTTTTTGGGCAGTGGATGATTTTCAAACTTCAACTTTTTCCCCTTTTCTTTTCGGGGCAGTTGGGCGTTTCATTTAATATTTGCTTGAATTCTATATTTATAGAGAATTTCTTCATGAATAATATTTGATTTTATTTTCTTGTGCAAAATGATATCTTTCAAGTATATAGGCCAGGTTCTGCCAAAACTGCATGTCCATTTGTTGTAGGGCATGGATGATGTAAGCGGATATCCACATATATTGGGGTCTGCATGTAAAGCTGTAGCTGTCATGGTCCTGAGGGGAAATGGCAAGTGGCTCCCATTTTTGTCATCATTGACTTCAAAACAAAAGGCCAATTAGTAAGCCCTAGAAGAAACAGTCTTCCCTATGTTGATTAGGTCAAACCACAACAAAAGGCTTTTGAAATGCCACAATGTTTAGGTCCTTTGAGAAAGATACATAATATAAAATAATAAGTAGGGTTATACTTTAATCACTTATAAATAATATTTTAATTATATATATATAATATAAAGTGAAATATATTATTATATACTATAGCGTATCTTAAAATAAAATTGATGAAAACATTAGGATAAAAGATATGCATTCTTAGTATTTATTCTTTTTAGATGTACAAACATTAATTTAAAAATCATTTTTAAAACATATCTTTTGTGTCACTTTTTTAGAGATATAAAAATTTATTCAAAAATTATTCCAAAATAAAGACAATTAATTTTTTTTTGTCTTCGTATATATCTTGTTTATCTCGGTACATAAACCAAACACTACCTAATTAGCTAGAGCATATTAATTCTGTTTAATGTTTCATACATAACCAACTAGTAATTTTTTCTCCCACAACTAAGTCAGTGAAAACACTCATCAGAACACATTGGTCATGGAAGTTCGATCACCGGCGCAATTGAAGGCTTCTCTTTTTTCTTTTTTTCCATTTTTTCCTTCTCTATTAATTAAGAACTAGTCCTTCTAGTTGCCATTAAATAAGCTGCGCCTACATAAACAAACAGAGGTCAATCTTGATTGCTTCTTGTGGAAATCAAACTACTATCACATGGACCTGAGTCAATTTTGATTAAGACCGTAATAATGAAAGTTCTTTGGTTATAAATGGTGATTACAATTATTTCTGGCAAAAACAAGTCAATATATGCTGCCCTGTTTTAAATTGATACAATAATTAACTTAAGAGTCAGTGGAATAGTTATAACCATGTGCATGCCACATTACTAGGATGATACTATTCATAAGTTCTTTGTTTCTAAAGGGGTGCAAATGTGAACCATGCATTTAATATATTGGTCATTACTTTGGGCTCACTATGTCGGCTACATCTCCTTGAATTATTCATTCTTATACTTTATGTAGGGGAAACTTTGCTTAGTTCGAATCTAACTTTATGTACTTCCTTGCTCTCCCCATTTATCTTTCTCAAAGAGTAACTCATATATATATAACCTTCTCTATGTGTGCGAGCTCTAATCATATATATAGGTTAAAATACTCTTCCCGATCTCATTTTTCCTTCCTTTATCTTCATATATAATCCCAATGTTTGCAAATTATGATGATATATTATAAGCTTATAACACAATTTATTTAATGAATCAAAAGTTAAAACTTGTTCCTAAATTAATGTTATAACTTAGACATTATCAAAAAATTTCATTGTTAACGTAGTATTTTACCCCATAACTATTAGAATCTTATCAATGAGAGCTAGTTTTCATTTATACCATTGAACATATTATAATTATCATTATATAGGTGGTATAAAGTATCTCCGTTTTCTTTTAAAAAATAATATTCCATGGCTTTGGGTGAAGGGAGATTCGGATCGGTTAGTTAAATTAAGAGTCCTACTACACGTACACCAAAAAATGTACACCATACATACACCTTATACTAATATACATAAAGTTTGTGCTTTAATGTCTGTAATATTTGTGCACTTAATTAAGTATAATTGAGAATATTATTTATACGTTTGTAATGTTTGTGCACTCTTGAGAATAAAGTTTGTGTATTATTAATGGTATATATATGAGTGTATAAAATTGGGTGTACATGTAGCATTTTTGTTAAATTAATTTAGGAGGTATCAAACCACTTTCTAATAATTTTTGAAGGCAAAATTAAGTTTACTTATATACATGCAATTTTTTTTGGTCGTCATATAATTGTTGAAGGTAAACATTTACCACTTCCAAAATTTCGTAGAATAAGTAGAATCAAAGCACCATTCTTTATTTACTATACAGGTGGAATAATACAAACAATTGGTGCATAAACCTTGATTTCTAAAAGTCATGCATAAAGTGGAAGCTAAGGAGAATAAAACTCTAAAATTTTCTCTTTCACATAAAGGAGAAAACAAAGAGTGCATAAATATACTAAAAAAAGAGAGTTTACTATGCAATACCATTACAGAAGTGTTAAAACGCCAAAGCAATAGTTGCTGCAATCCTCGGATGTACACATGCCCTTCATTAGGATATCTAAAACTTAAGAGTTGTTGTTGAACCTATAGAACGAAGAAGTAATCTGCAAGGAACACACTAAGGGCGAAACAAACCATTTAACATTTTAATACTTGAACATCTTTAATTATCAATCCTTTTAAAACAAATTAATGGGACAATAATTTTTTTCCTCCAACAAACAGAAAAAGGAAAAAAGAAAAGATAAAACCTAGCATATATATATATATATATGATGAAATAAAACAATAAAAAATTGATCACAGCATAACTAGAGCACAATTTCCACGAACCAAATAACAAGTTAAGCAAACCACATCTAGCTCAATAGACAAGTGGAAGATCAAATAGCTAGCTTATGCAATGCAATGCAATGGATCAAAAGGAGCTACAAAACCCCACAAAATAAACCAACTAAATCAATCATCCAAAAGTCATCTCAAATTAAAGAAAAATCCCAAAAATTAAAATTAAAAGAAAACTTCAAACATGAAACAAGTCAAAGCACGATAATCTTACTTCCACAGTCGAGCGAAATGGCGGTGAGAAAGCGTCGGGCTTGGATTTGAAAGAAATCCCAAATTCTTATTGAACTCTTTGCAACCCTTTAGGGTGAGTTGACGACGACAACGACAACACCATAAACCCTTGAACCAAGCCCAACAACAATGATCTCCAAATTAACCCATCATGAACCTTGGTGCTAGGGTTTTTAATTTGGTGTTACGTCGCTCCTGTGGTAGCGGAATGCAGACAATGCTAAGCTCTTCCTTATGGATTTGGATGTATTAATCCGTTGGTATGAATTTTAATTTAATGAAACGCGTCCTCTAACGCACACCACAATCCGTTTGTCTTTATGCAGATCATTACTAACACTTTTGAGACAATAAATCCTCTAATAATACGTACAGGATATATCCGCCATTATTTAACGTTTTTCCTCTAATAGTGAAATTATATGAAATCAACTATTTGAAAAATAGAATAAAATGCCCTAGCCATGTATACACAAAGTTAATGGAGATGATCGATCATTGTCTATTAACACTCATTTTCAACCACTTTTTCTTAAATACCCTTAATTGAGAAGCTGTCTTATACTTATTACCTATTGGTATTCTTGTATCATATTTTTGTAAAGTAATTGTACTAACTAATCTTAAATATAAAAACAAACAAATACACACTTAAACTTTTATAGTTAATTTGAATAAAAAAGTTGTAGCAAAATTAAAAAAAAAAAAATTCACACAACTGGTTAAGCAAACGAAATTATGACTCCTCCTTTCTCATATTACTCGCGTAAAAATAACACATCTAAATATTGATTTTAGAGGAAAAAAATATAATACTAGTAAAATCAAATCTAAATACGTAATAGTGTAACCTTTGTCGTGTAGTGCTCGGAAGAGAGAAGTATACCCTTTCTTGGACAATAATCCTCTGAAGTGAGATCTGTAAAATATAAAGTGAATGATCTCACTATTAAATCAATAAAGTAAAAATAAAACCTATTTTCAATTTATTAATTTAATAGTGAGATCTCTCACTTTACACTCTACCTTCTAAAATGAGGGATACCTCACTTTAGAGGACTCAAATTTTCCTTTATTATATATTTTTATTAATTAAACAAGTTTCACACGGCTAACGTATTGATAAAAAAACAAATGAATTGTGGTTTTTAATATTTTTATTATATTAAACACTTCACATTTTTTTTTATATATAAACTTAACTCTTATTTATTTTTTAACAAGTATTCTAAAAGCATTTGTTAAAAAGAGAAAAAAATTCAATCAATGAACTACCATGGTCACAATAACAGAACAATTATTACAATCTTAACCTTGATGTAAAAAATCAGTTGGATGTAAAATCATCCTATAACTGCGACTATTAAATCTAGAGAACAATTTTTAACCATGCGCTGGCGATTGTAATAAATATATAGCAGAGTTTCGAATTCAAATTATTTTGCTGACAGACGACTATAATAAATACACGAACAATGGTTTGGTAACAAACTAACAATACCATAAACTTCTTCCTCTTTTATTTTTTGTTCATTTCTTTGAATATTTAGATTCGCATTTGGGAAAAATTATTAAAACATAGACTGTACTTTTTTTTGTTCCTGAAACTAAAATCATGTTCTCATTGAATGAGATCATATATAAATTTATAATGGATTCTTTTAATTTGTAGTGGTGTTGTGGACATATCAATGAGACGAATGTACAGTGATGATAGTCTACGCAATTGAAACTTCCTTAATATAAGAAACTTTGCAATAAATATATATGAAGATTATAAATTGTGTGATCATTATTGTATGATCATTAATGTAGTTATACATATGTGCACACTTCTTTTAATGCATGTATTGTTGAAATAGGTATTGTTGGTTGAAGGTTTATTAATTATTATGCAATTGATTGAAATATTTCTTTCTTCTGTATATCTGCGCTGGTAGAATGCATATATATTGCATACAACCCCTCATCTTGAGAAATAAATAAAGTTAGGAATGGATTTCTAGCATCTCCTTTCCTCTATAATTAACGAATAAATGAATTTGGTACATTTATTTTCTACCAAGATTGGGTATATATATGCCGATAATCATTTTTTTTTTGGGTTTTAAAAAAAACTAACAATTCTAACTATAATTCTCTTTATTACTAACTAAAGAGAATGAACCAAAATAACTAACCCCATTTGATTTGAAGTGTTTACTAAGTTAACAATTTTTATTTTTCTAATTCATTTCTCTGGTGTCCTTTGGGGCACCCATTCGCTAGTATGAATTAAGCCATAGAGTAGATTAACATCAAATTTACATATAATTTTTAAACCAGAAAAATAGAATTAAGAAATTATTGAACAATGTTTTTAAAATCAAACTAAGAGTTGCACTAGTAAATATCTGTTATATATTCGTAGTTTAGTTGATTCAATCAATTAGAGATTTAGATTCGCAATTGGAGTGTGATCAAATATGGATTTATTTTCATAGACTAGAGTGTAAAGTCATTTTATATATATTGTCAATAAATGAAAAATTGCCATATTATCTACTTAATTTGTATAGTTTTTAAAATTTGAATTAAAATTGTTTTTAAAACAGATGACATGAAATTTGTTTATTTAACTTTGTGAAGCCTTTTTATTTTTTGATCATTTGTGAAGACCTACTTGCATTACTACAGATCAATTTCTGTCTTCATGATGGCCCATCATGAGACCCAAAAATACGAAAGCCCAACTCATTCTACTTTACATCATTGAAAAATAGCCCAGCCCAAAAAACGAAAGCCCAGCCAATAGAACCCACTAGCCTAAAAGAAGAACCAGTTCACACAGCGAAAACGAAGGTCAAAACTTCGAAAGAGTGAAAGCAGAAAGAGGAAGAGAGAGAGAAGAAGAATGGCGACTCTGGATTCCGACGTGCCAATGGTGCCGGCCGGCGAGCCCTCGAGCAGCGCCGGACCTTCCTCCAAGAAGCCCAAGCGCTTCGAGATCAAGAAGTGGAACGCCGTTGCTCTCTGGGCTTGGGGTGCGTAACCCTAATTTGCTTCTTTTTTCTTCCTTGTTTTTTTTATGAATTCATTCATTTATGTATTATTTGGTTTGTGTTTGTGATTGCAGACATTGTTGTTGATAATTGCGCTATCTGCCGGAACCATATCATGGATCTCTGTAAGCGTGTTTGTATATTTTTTTCGTGAATCGTTGTTGTTATCTTTGGAATAATTTTGATTAATTCGTTGTGATTTTCTTGATTTTGATCGATGGAGTAGGCATCGAGTGCCAGGCTAACCAGGCTAGCGCCACTAGCGAGGAATGCACTGTAGCTTGGGGTATGCTATGCTATGCTCTATGATTTTCTTCATCATTGATTGGTGATTATTATGTGAATTTGTAGAATATTTCTTGTGAATTGGTGTTTTGCAGTATTGGTACTTTTGTGAAGCAGGTTGTTTGATAAATGTGGTGTGTTTGAGTTGAAATTATTTTCTGAAACCAATAAACCTTGGCATGTTGGGATGAATTTGGAAGGTTTTGTAGGGAAAAGGGATGACATATTTTCTATGTTTAAATTTGGAGAGTCACAGTTTTTCCTAAAGGTAAATATTAGATGAAAGAAAGGTTTTGTTGATGGTTATCATTTTATTCTTTTTAATTTTTATTTTGAAAAATTCTTGAATTAAAAGGATATTTTCTTGAATGTAAAGTTTTTCCCTCCTCTCTCTTTCCGTGCAAAACCCTTGCCTCCCAGGCATACTGTTGCCCTGGGGACATGTTTTAACTTTTAAACGACTCAAACCCTCTTTGGTGTTGTTTGTTATGGTGTGTGAGACAAAGGGTGTAATTTACTCGCTCAACTGTTCCTCCTGTATTTTACTGCACCTTTATTTCCTTCTTAAAGCATACTGTAGTGGAATGTTTGTGTACATGCATCTAGGTTCCAGATCATTCCATTTAGTATGAATATAAAAAGGTTGAATAGTTCATCCTAAGCCATAATTTGATCAGTTTTATTATTTCAGATACTTGCTTTTTTAGAGACTGGTTTGAACTTCCAGAATCAACTATAATGTTGACCTTCAATTCTATGTTTGCCTTTTCATCACTGCACTTGTTGTCTAGGTCATTTTTTTTGTAAAAGGGCAATAGATCATGATTTTATTTGTGAATGTGTTTTTGGCTACACAAAGATTTTGGTAATGCTAGAGGCCTAGATCCAATTGATGCCATGTCCCTAACTTTGTTCCTTTAACATAAGATGTAGTGTGTGTGTGTGTGTGTGTTCTTCAAGAAGTAGAACATCAAATATATTTTAATGTGGGATTTGGTATATATGTTGACCCATTCATTAGTTGGGATTTTAAAGAATAGTCCATAGGTTATTTCTTTAGTTAGCTGTTCTCGTTATTCGCTGGCTTAGCCATTGCAGTATTATTAGTATTATTGCTCACACTGTTGCTTGCTCTGGTTGATGTCTTATACAGGGGTTTGTAACCATGCTTTTCACTTCCACTGCATTAGCCGATGGCTGAAAACCCGTCAAGTATGCCCTCTAGGTATGTAGGCCTAATTCTTTTTGCCTTTCTTATTCTGTTTGGACTTGATGGATTAATTAGTGATTTTCTCACTGCCTTGGTGTTTCCTCTGCTGGTACAGATAACAGTGAGTGGGAGTTTCAGAAATATGGTCATTAGAACTTTGATTCTGCTGACGTGCTGCGTACTGTGAGAGATTTGGACTGTGGATCCTTTCTATTGAACAACTATAGCTCTGTCTGCACTATTGTCTTTACTTGACTACTGAAGTTATCTTTGAAAAAGAACGTTTGTCTAATAGAATTTGATGCACACAGAGTAACATGTAAAGTCTTACATTAATGTTAAGCAGTGCTTGCCCATCTTGGCAGTTCATCATGTGTTTGAGCTTGATCTGCAGGTTTCCTGCTTGTATTTTGCATTATGTTGTGTTGCAAACCCTAGACCCAAACGCTATATCGTAACAAGTTGTCCTAAGTTACTAAATTGTTAAATGAAAGAAAATTCTTATCCCACACTTATCCCGCCTACGATGAATCGTGTGAGATGGGGATGCGCACGATGAGATTGTCAAGCCATTTTTTGAGGTCATTATTAAGGGCTCACTATGGTGGGTGTATGATTGTGTTATTTATTGGTGCACTCGATAATGAAAATGTTATTTATCACTAACCATTTCGTATGAGTTATGAATGGTTGAGCGGTGCTTAGCAGCCGCTGTGTTTTCTTTTTAAGTGATTTGACAAAGAGAAATGGACTGCGTTTATGCAAGTTATCCGTGTAATGTAAAATTAGTAGCATACTAAATATGAGAATAAAATAAAAGGAGTTGTGTGTAAAATAGAAATTGAATGATAACTACCAAAGTAAAAGTAGAATTAGAACCAACACAAGGTAATGTAATACTAATACCTGGTAACCTTCATTGGTGAGGGACTGACTAATACAAGCTAAAATCATCCCAAATCAGATGCTGTCCCGCTGGGCATATGCTTCAATTTCTTCTGGTTTGATGCCGTAGGACCTATCCTAAACTAAGTGTCAGGCTTTTGCTGAAGTAGTCTCCAATAGGCAACACATGGTTTTTTCCTCGTTCTCATTAAATGTATTCGGTTGAAAGGTGAGGCCATGACAATGTGAATATGGCCTCCAATTCCTCACTTAAAAAATCTCTTGTAAACCACAAAGGTCAACCACCCTGCTCGTTCTATACTTTGTCTCCCTTCTTGGCCTTAGTTTTCTGTTGTGCAGGCCTTGCACCTTTCCACTGTTTATTTAACTTCCCTGACATATTGGTCCCCATGGCCCCACCCCAAGATTCTACATAATGCTTCCCCCTTTTCCTCCATTCCCTACTCCCACATTTTGTGTTGAAAAACACGAAAAAAGAGCCTCTCAACCTCTGACTAAAAAGAAGAAAGAAGAAAAAAAACACTCCGATGTTATTATGCTAAATGGAGCATTATCTGAATTCATCATCTATGGGAAAAGAAGGAGGTGTCTCTGCCACTGCCAATGAGGAAAGTGGGTGGACTTCTTACTTGCAAGACTTGAGTAAAGGCATGGTGTGCGAGGCAAGTTACTGTTCCAGTTTGGGTGGATCCTCTTTGGTCTCAGATGCTGCTTCTTGTGCTGCATGGAAATCCTCCTCCCCGGAGAAGCTGTGTTTCAAGAAAACAAGAGCAAAACAGATATCTAAAGATGACCCCTTGGAGGACACTGCTAGCTCCCCTGTCAATAGTCCCAAGGTATACAACTTGGGAACTGTTTTTCTTGTCATGGTTTTAAAATTGCAGTTGCCACCGTCAATGTGTTAGAGTTGCTGGATCACCACGACAGCAATTGCGGTCATGGACCTCAACTTAGAACATCTTTTTTTTCTCCTTCTTTAATCTTTCAACATTTATCGTATATTTTCTTCTTCTCCTATTTTGTTTTTCGGGGTCCTGCCTCTTTTACAATCCTCGTTATCTGCAGGTAGGAGACTTGAATCAAACAGAAACTATTTCAAGGAAGATTGATGATCATCTAGATGGTTCCATGGTAACCTTGCTTATTCAAACAGAATAGAAGAATCAAATTTGTTTTTTTTTTTTTCTTTTGCCCTAACCAAACTTCTGTGTTTCATGATGATTGATTCTACAGGGTAAGGGATTTGAGTCAGGGTTGTTGCAGACAGAAGAGGGCGTTGAGCTGAATTTTAATGAAAAGAACACTGACTTGAAGAAAAGGGGTCTCTGCCTTGTTCCTTTGTCCATGCTGGTTAACTATTATGGTTGAATGCAAAAAAATGCCACCTCCTTTGTTGCCTTTTCCCTTGTGTTGATTCTATGTAGCTCATGTTTTAGAGATGTATGTACTATATATTGAGCATGATCTGTGACTATTGATAATTTGTATCATATAACAATCATGGTTAACAATCTGATGAGTCCAGAATTTGTGTTTCTATTAATCTGTTTCATGAAAATGAAAGAATCACAAAAAGATAATTAAGAAAGGGGATAAGCTGAGTGAGATAGGTACGGAAAACATGTCTTTTCTTTCTTCCTTATCTGTTAAGTCATGTCACCAATTTTATTCCTCCAAACAAAAAACACATGTCAAGGTCACCATTACATATACCCTAAAACCACCGATAACTTGGCATAATTGGGAATTGGGAATGTCTCCTTAAAAACCTCTAGAAAAAACTCAGTGAGAGAAATCCTTGATGAAGATAGGCACATAAAACATGTGGATGGCATAAATACAACAAATTTGGAAATGAACGTGCTAAATGGTTTTTTTTTTGGTCTAGTTAAAGCAAAAGGGGGAGAAGGAAGAGCACTTTTCTTCATGCTGCTGTTGGTAAGGGGTGCAGGTGGAAAAGGCTGTATAGAATATTTGCATAGTAGCTCTAATGAACCAGATGGGTCAAAATGTTTGTTCAATCTGTATTTTACTCTCAATTGTTTGAAGGAAGATGGCACTTTGTAATCACCAAAGATAGTAAGATGGTACTACTTATTGAAATAAGATATAAGAAATATATAACAATGAAAACCATACAAAAGCCTTTTATTTATTTATTTTAATTAAGAAACCCTTTTACTTTGGAATGTTTGAAAACGAAGATGGTTACTTCAACAATCAACATTATTAAGATTGTATAACCATCTTAAGGATTAATCAAAAAATAAAATAAAATTTAACCATCTTAAGGATGCACCATTCTCTATTTAGGATGTGATTACACTTGAATTTAGTCCACACAAAGTTCAGATCAAAAGGCTAATTTTTTTATTATTATCATCCAGAGTTTGATATTTGTATAATAGACTTTGATATCAAACGCAACGTCTCTATTCACATACAATATTTTCATTTCATTTCAGTATATGCTTAAGTTGATATAATTTATTCATACTTACATCAGTGTATTAATGAGCATGTACATCAATTGGCAAAGACTAAGACTGTTTTAGCTTAACCAAAAATTTTAGGTTTAAATTATGAGTATACAAATATGTTAAATCTTAGAAAAGAGACTTTTTTCACAAATCAACCTATCTTGACTCGCTCATTATTATTATTATTATTATTATTATTATTATTATTATTATTATTATTATTACTACTAGGATAACCTTTTTCTATACTTAAATTTAAGAAAAATAAGTGCGAAATCATATAACATTGTTACTTAACAAGTACTAGTATTATGATCACTAGATAGAAGATTACTCCATATATTTAACTGTATATGAGAATCAACTTTTACAATGTGTCTCGAACATTAGTCTCTCCTCAGGAGACTCTTATCATTTCTTCATTGACACGCAAACAATTAATAATATATCTAAATTCTGCGAATATGCTAATGATTAATAAAAATCTTTATTCTTTATTAATACTGATACCTTATTCAAAGCTCAAATAGATTAGAAAATAACAACATTGAATCACGAAAGGTATATATGGGAGCTTCCTTCCCTTGTACCCTCAAAAGTGTTGGTTTATATATAGAATACATACATATAATAACATCAAAATTATTTAAATCTGAAAAACTATATTGATAGGTTTAAATATTAATTTCATTTTCTACTTCCTGCTGGCCATTCATTTAATGAAGAATATTCATATATAGACGGCTCCAACAGAAGACCCCGCCATGTGCTAAAGCATTTCATCAAACAGGTAAGCACCGAGGATCAGAGTCTTCTAAAACACACATTCATTTAAAAATTCCTCACCATGATATATAATTCACCCTCTCCATTGTTCTTATATATTCAACCAAGATTAATCATTATATTAATTCATTTTTAAAATGGTGCAAGTCACAATTAGAAGTTTTTTTCTTCCTTGATATAGGTAAAACTTAATGCAAATTGCTTTATTGCTTTACAACTATGTATTAATGATAAACACGTCAATTTTGCTTTTCACCCCTCTAATTGGATGTTCACCCCATGCTGCAATGACCATACTTTGATGGATATATGTAGAAATTAAAATTGAGTATAATGTGCATGAGCTGTGTTTAATTATATCATTTATAGCTACAACTTTTGTGAGCATATGGGGTATGATGAGAAGGTATATTTGTATATATATGGTAATTAGCTTGACATTACATAGTTATGTAGATATATGTGGCCTCTAAATTATGTGCATGTACCCACTTGGTCAACATCCAAGTTATGGTTCAAAGCTTTTAAATGAATAAATTGTTTTCAATGTTGCACCTTAAGGTTTCAATAGCTAACTCTTATGCTTTGCATATGAGCTTTTGTATGTCACCATCACAAAACAATAATACAAAATGGCAAAACTGTTGACAACGATCTCTTTGGAATTATTTCATGCCAATGGCATTGGCAAGATCATAGTTTTGCAAATGGACAAAAGTGTGATTGGACTAGTAATGGATAAAGAAACAAGAAGAAGATCCAATGCATTTATGTCAAATAGGTATAGATAAGTCTCTTCTATTCTATTGGACAAAGTTTCAAATAAATATATATGAAAAGAGAATTAATTATTTAAGCTAAACCATTTGGCTAAATATTGGTTGATATCATAGATTAGGTAACCAATCAAATGGTTTAACGACCACTAATAATGTAATAATTTATGTTAATTATGAGGTGGTAGATCAAAGGTCTGGTTCAAAGATCATCCACACCTTTCAACACAAATTCCCTCCAATTTATAATATCTATCATCATCATTATTGTTTAACAAAAGTTTAAATGGATACAATATTGATCATCTTACTAAAGTCAGTGCATATGTTCCAGACTCTTTAAGCATGAGCTACGTACTAGCACATTATTGACTAAAGTGACCCTCATGCACATCGACAATGAAAATTGAACTTACGTCCTTTTGTGATGTGAGTCTGCTCCTTATCAACTGTGTTAACCATTTTTAACATTGATAATAGTGTTAATTTCATAAAATTATCTTTACTTATTTGATCTAGCTATTTAATTAGATTACATTTTGCAATAGTCAATCAATTGGGATCAGCATTGTGCCAATCAATCATCAATCCCATCATCTTCCAGCATATCACTTAATTGCAGTGAGATTAGGAAAGCTATTATTTGTTGCAATGTATCAATGCAAGCATACACACTTACATGATTTGAAGTGAAATGATTTATGGTTTGTTTTAGTGGCTGCACCTAGCTACTACCACGAAGAAGATACATATTCTCTTAGCTTGTTTTGGTTGATCTAGTGTGTGCATTCAGCAATTGAATTATAGAAGCCGTTTCACTATTTCTATACCAAACGAAAAAGACATTTCACATGATAGAAAAACTCAGCTCTCTTAGGCCTCTCTAGGTATAGCCTAGTTTGGTGGTCCATGTGTATTACAACAGTGAAGGAATTTAGATTAAAATTACAGTCAACAGAGAGAAGCAATATAGAAAGGGATGCCTAGGAATCTTTTCCCCAAATTACCCTCACAATTCATCAACAAGCTAGCAAGTTTGGTAGAAAATGATTTGGTCTTTTCGGAAATTTCGGAAAACAACAAGCGATTTCGGCGTGGAGAATTCTCTATCACAATTTCATATTTCATATATGTTGACAAATTTTTCACTCATTAAATTATCAACTAGAGCCAACTTAGAAGATGTTTAGAAAATTATGATTGTGCTATTCATTAGTCATAGCGGGAGCTATTGGGTGAGTAACAGTGTTACGGTAGTAAGTTGTATTTGTTATCTTGTTTTGTTGTGTTTGTTTGTCCTATTTTGAGTTTAAGCTTACTTTCAATCAATTATAAAAAAAAAAAATATGTTTATCAATTTAAAGATCATTTGACTTTATGATAAATTTTTCTATAAAATAATATAATATTAAAGCTTATTAATTATATATCGCATTAAATCATTGTTACATAAGTATATATGGATAAAGTTTAACAAGTTTAGTTTTGAAAATTAAGAAAAATAAAAATAAAATAATAGGAAGGAGTAAAAACTTGAGAGGTATTGGAGAATTCTCTTTTGGCGTTGCTTAATGAACAATGTTAGTTGTTTATCAAAAGTATATACTATATATAGAGAAGAAGTGATGAAATATTTAACGATAATGAGGGGTCGGACTAAGCCATCATTTTTTTTTCTCTTTCTCTATAATATTCACCAAATTTGTCTAATTTTAATTTATAAGTAACAATTTCTTCTTCTTCTTCTTCTTCTTAGTTTTGATCGAAATTACTCATTTGTTTAATATGTATATGATTAGTTGTTATTTTCAGAAAGCTATGATACCTGCGTGATTTCCGGCTCGAGGCCATCCCCAATTAGAAAGCCAAGACAACAAAAAAAAAAAAGTGATTGAACGAAATGGCCTCCCCAAATAGAGAAAGGAAAATCCTTCATTTTCAAATTATGGCCCCTCACACCTAAGTAATTTGTCTGGACATTATTTAAGCACCATGTGCTACCCTTCTCTCTCCCTTAAACCTAGTTCTTTTAAAATAAAAATTTGTGTGCGATCTTAAAATGTTATGCTTAAATATACTCTAAAATATATAATGAATGACATTACTGTTATATAATATATAAATGGTGGGTTTTTATTTTAAATAAAAAATAAAAAATTATTTATTATATTATTTAAAGTATATTTAATCTGATGCTCTTAAATCATATAAAAATTTCTCCCATTTTGCACTTGTTAATTTATTTTTGTACTGCTTGGTGATGTGTATTGTATTGACTTTTGTAGAAAACATGCTTCTCTTGTCCCCCGTGACAAGAATAAAAATCACAGTGATTTAGGCCCCGTGAATGGAAGCAAGCTAGGAACGATGGATATATATGTTTGTGTTGCTTACTTGTTTACATTGAACTCAAGTCTTTGCAGCCATTATGACATTGATTGAAACATAGTTTAAATAACATTTTGTTAGGATTTAATTAGAATGCCCTGACATTATAAATGAGTTTTATAATGTTATCTAATTATATACGGACAAATTAATAAATATGGTGTATTCACTCCTTAAAAGGTCATACAAACAAAATGAATTAATTGACTTACTGCATAAAATCTTTTACATTATTAGTGAATAAAAAAACTCTTTTTTCAAACGAGAATAGTTTAAATTAACTGATATGCATATAATTCACACAACCAATAATATACTAATTTTGCGGGCACTGTTATATAGATGTTATATTATATTTCAATCGTTAACATATAAAGAGATTAATTTTGATACACAGAATAAAATATTTTATACATTGTTTGAGACTCAATGGTTTAAAATATCCAACGCGTTTAAATTTTAAGTATGACAATATTATTATTACTCTTATTTCTCCTGCTATATAGAGTAGAATTTCTTTCAATTTTATGTATAAATAAAACATCTTTACTAAATTACTACTACACCCTAAACAGTAAAAGTAATGGCAAATAAAGAAAAGAAGAAGAAAGAAACAAAATATTCAAAGTTTCTCTTTGCCTGCAGACACTCTGTGAGAATGTATATCAAAGTGGCCGGCAACCAACAACCTTAGCATAAACAGAACAACTTTATAGGAATGTATTGAATAAATATAACTAAATGAGTCATAACAATATCCAATGTAGCTAATATGCCGTATCTTTCTGGGCGGCGAAAGGGGAGCTTAATCTTTGGGATTTGGGCTACCTCCCCTCTTCTCTTTTGCCTACTATTTTATTTCTTCATCCAATATAATACACTACTGTGTAACAAACAAGCTACTAACTCTATTATTCTATTCTTAGCTAGCTAACGTCCACTTTCAGTAAGCTAATTAATGTTTGTAACCGTGATTGATTTTCTTCTTTTCTTTTAATCAACAAAACTTTTGGTGAATATACAACATCGGTGATTCTATTTGTCCGATCAAATGTTTATTATTAGCTAAAATCTATAGCTAATAGCAATGACACAACTTTATTTTCTTATAATTTCTTATAATTGCATTTGACATAAGGATGCCATAGACCGAGATGTTAAGCCCATCAAATTTTAAGAGGATGTTGGTCAAATTAAGCCAACACTACGAGTCAATACATGCTTTTCAATTCTTAATTTGAGCGTTTATAAAAGTATACTTACAAATTACTCACTAAAACAATACATACTCACATTGACAGTAAAATTTGAACTCGTGTTCTTATGATCGGAGACAAACTCGTTCTTTATTAGTCTATTTGGTTTATTTTAAGTGTCACTCTAGACAAATGCATGAGCATTAAGAAATTTAAAATCAAAAGTAATTTAAAGAATAAGTTTACTAAAATACTCTTATTTAATTTGGTTAAAGTGTTTCATAATGAAGAGAGAGATAGATATAATATTAAAAAAAATATAATTTTCAAGACTAATAAATTAGGGGTACAATTATAAACATAACAATAAATTTTGTCTAAAATGAAAATGACAGATAATTTGGACAAAATAAATGGCAAAAGTGACAGTTAAAATGGATTGGACAGAGTAATTATAGACTTAAATATGTTTTGGGTCTTTGACAAAGTTTGAAGATTTAATTTATGTCCCTAATTTCTTTTTATTGTGGTCCAAACATATTAAAAATATTTAGTTTAAGTCCATCCCATTAGTGAAGTCTTATTAGCTGTTGATGTAACTAAGAGATTGTATCTTTAATAGTGTCATAAGAACAAAATAGACTAATATTCCAAGCCATAATCAAACTCCAAATGACCCATAACCGGCTAATTGACCGAGATTTGTCCGCAAATCATGATCCACAAACAACCTCAATCCATGTCAAATAGCGAGTTATAACTCGAATTTGGATTGAGTTATAGGTATGGTTAGAATCGTTTTGTTCACAAGACACTATTAACGTGACACGTTGTTAGCTCCATCGGTCGTTAACAAAGACTCACTAATAACAGATTAAAATCAAATCAGTTATAATATGTTAGGGACTAAAACTAAATATTATTAATATATTTAAACCAAAATTGAAAACTATAATTTTTAAGGAGCTAAACCAAATTTAAAACCAACACCCGAGACATGTTTAAGCTTTAATTATACTAACCTTCTTTGGCGTAGCCGTGACTGATACTTTACATAAAGTATATAGTAGTAGTAGAAGAAGATAAGAAGGCAAAGTCGGGAAGGTACTATGAATTAGCAAGTGGATTGTGTCTTAGCCTAGCCATGTGCAACCACAACATACCCTATATATGCTTTTTATTTGCGCCCAAATTCTAGCCTATGATTTTGGATATAGAAAATGTCCTTAGAACTTGTGTCTTGAGCAAATCAAACCTTGATTTTGGATATGCACTTGGAATCCATGTGCTTACGAAGAACATCAAATTGCATGTCACAATTGGTATCAACCGAGGCCTTTTTGGAAATCGTGAACAAACTCACTTTCCCGTGAAGTTCATTCGTCGATGTCAAATTCAATATCCCAATTTTAATGTCCTGCCAAAACATGCGATCTTGTGTCAACTTTCTCACGTTCAGATCCGCGGCGGTAGTCACGTTAATCTCGCCAAGCGCGGGCACGAAATTCCCCCCAACGGGGATTTCGCCGACGGTGTTACCGTTATAAATGACATAGCCGGTGGAATCTTCGAACTTGAAGCTCCCACGGTTTGGATTCCCCATTGTGATGATCATGGCCAGGGACATGTTCTTGTTCAAATTTGGCGATATTTGAAACTTGTCTAGGCCAACTGGGGTGACAGTGGTGATTGGGTCCTTAATTTTGAAGATGGTTAGAAACATGACCACAATCACGATTGCAAGAATGACCACCAATAATCCTGATACAATCAAGCACATTTTGAGGCCTCGATTAGCCTTGGAATTTGATTCTGATGACATGTTTCTGATCGATGAGGCCTCAAGTAACAAATGAACAACTTGAGAGTATTTTAAACTAGTACAAATCTTTTAGACAAGTACCCAAAACGAGCCTCTCTTTTTTTTTTAAAAAAAAAACAATCAATCTGGATGTGTGTATGCATGGAAATTAGGATAAGTTTGGGTTTTTTTTTTATACTATTAGTGTAGATTTGACTCGGTAATTCCAAATTTAATTTTTGTTGCTAAATTTTGTTATTTTTTTGATAAATGTAAAGAAGCTCAGACTAATCAAAAGGAAATGAGAGCCACTTGTACACGTAACAAATTCTCAGTGTTGCACGTATAACTTTTAGCGAGTCGTCGCACCAATTCGGGATTCCCAATTATCAGGCACCTCTATTTTAAGATATATGTAGCGAAAAACTCAACTCTAATACCAATAATTTCGACATTCTCATCAAGATCAGATTTCACTCATAAGATTAGATGTAACCACACATTTTGAAGCCGTCAATGATTCCACACGTCCAAAGAGAGATAATGGTACCACCATGTGTTTCACGCCTTGAACGTGTCCTCATCAGCAAATTTACCTTTCTGCCACTCAAAACTTGGGTCAAGTGTCTAGACCAACTATAACCAAGCAACCTCGGCATAAACAATCAATCTGCCTAAACAATTTGCATTACTCCCAGTCCGTTTCCTTTGCCACCAATCAGAATGTACCCTTCTTTACTAGTTCTTGTGTGTCATTTCAGTGATTATATACTCCATATTAGTTGGAATTCTTCTCATATCCATTCCTCCTTCCATTTTCGCAGTTGTTTCTTAACAAGTGTTGAGCCTGTGTTAAGTATAAGATATATTATCTTTTAAATTATAATAGCAAAAATTTATAAACACAAAGCTCAATTTCAATTTTACATTTTCTTTTGATTTCTATGCAATGTCATGTTTCTTCTCGATTCTCGTGGAATGTTACGTTTCTTTCTGATTCTTGTCGATCTCCACATTTCCTTTTGATTCTCACACAACATTACATTTCATTTTTATTTTCGTGCAATGTCACGTTTCCTTTATATTTTTGTGCAAAGTTATGTTTCCTTTTTTTCACGTGCAAAGCCATGTTTCCTTCCTACTCTCATGCAATGTAGTTCTTCTTTCTGATTTCGGTGCAAGGTCACGTTTTCTTCTTATTCACGTGCAAGGCCACATTTCCTTCTGCCTTCCCATAAAATGTCATGTTTGATTCACATGCAATGCCACGTTTCTTCCTGACTCCCGTGCAATGTTACTATTTCTTCTGATCCTGTGCAACACCACTTTTCTTTGATATTCTCATGTAACGCCACGGTTCTTTTAGATTCTTGTGCAATGCCACATTTTCTTCTAATTATCATGCAACGCCACATTTTCTTCCAACTCCCTTGCATGCAAAGTCATATTTCCTTCTGATTCTCATGCAACATCATGTTACATTTTATTCTAATTCTCATGCAACGACATATTTCTCTTTGCTTCTTGTATAATGTTACATTAAATTCCAATCTCATGCAACACCATGTTTCTTTTCGATTTCTTGTACAAGTGTAAAACTTAATTTCTTTGCAATACCTATGCAATTTTAAATTTACTTGCATGATATTATTTAAAAAATGTCATATATGAAATATAATTACCATACATAAATTATACGAACCATACATTTTTTTAATTATATATAAACAAATGATTAAATTAATGACATTATTATTACATTTCATTAGCACAATTTTTTTTTGAGATCTGAATTTTTTTTAAAAAAATTATGAGATCCGAAAGTTTAAGATAAATGTGTATTTTTATTTTATTAGTTCTAACTTTACCTAATAATGATATTGGTTATTTAAAATAATATTTTAATGATCAAATCTATAAATGGTAATAATTAGTATTGATATTATTGAATTTAATTATGTTGTAAATTATCTTAAAGGTTGTAAATCATATTAAGGAATGACTATATTTTCTAATGGCTTTGGTGTTTTTTTAAAAGAAGAATTAAAAAAAAGTTTAATGCTACGATATCTTTCAAAAAAACAAAGGTATGGTACTTTTTTTTTAACCAGTTAATAAATTATTTTTTTAACTTAAGCATTATATTTAAATATAGTTATTTTTTTTCTTTTTTTTAATCTTAAATATCATTATTCTTAAACATAACTATCTTTCGATTCAAATACAAGTATTTGTATATTGAAAAATATTTTTTAAAGATAAAAAATTTTAAATTTAAAAATGTGATTTAAGGTCAATTCATGATAAATAAAAAGGGATCTAAATATTAAGGATCAAACCTCTAACCGTTGATCTCATACCCTGTTTTGACTTTTTGGGTGAGCTCTCAAACATCTAAACAATAAAAAATAAAAAAGATCTAAATATAAAGCTTATACAATACTTAGTTAAAGAAATAGATGTATTTGATTTTTTTTTATTTTTGTTTAATTTGGTTATTTTTTTAAAGAAAAAGTATCATAACTTTGTTACTTAGGAGACACCATGACATTAAAAAAAATCACCTTAATAAAAATTTATTAACATGTGAGTTAATTTAAATCGACTCTCTTTATAATAAAAATTGTTCATTTTAAAATATAATTTTACAAATGATGAATTCTGAGAATGAGTATTTTTTCATGTTTTATTTTTAAAAAATTTCCCCAATATTTTTTCCGTAAAGAAGTTACTAGTAATTCCTATTTTGATGTCACTATTTCAGTTTCCACACAATTTTTGATCTGCATTAAAATCTATGGTTTCCCCCACTCAGCGCTGAACACTGAACACCTCCCCCCGGGGGGGGGTACTCTATTTCACATCTAATCGATGAACAGTTGATTTATGTGTACGGTTGACCTCCTTCGTATGTACCATGTATAATGCGGTTTCTCACGTCTCATGAAATAAAACATTCTTCTTATTAAATTTCTTTGTTTTTGACAATCTTTATAATTAAATTTATTTAAGTATGTCATCATTTCATGTTTTATATGTTACAATTATTAAAAGAATTAACTTATGAGATGTCTAAATATTTGTAAAACATTTAATTTAATGATATACATCTTCACAAATATTATGATAAATTAATTTATCATATTAAACCATATGGCACATCAATATGTCATATCAAATTACAAAATAATGACAAATTTTAATAAATTTAATTTTAAAAATTGTTAAAAATAGAAAAATTTAATAAAAGAGAATATTTACCTTGTATGACAGGTGAGAAACCACAGAAAAGGTCATACAATAATTTGATAGATATGCGGATGCTCTAACAGACTAAATCTATTTAGTTTATTGATGAGGGAATGAGAGGTCATTTTAGAGAGAGTGTGTGAGTGTGTGCGCGCTAGGGTTTGGACTAGAATAGAGGTTGGTTTTGCAAGAAGCAATGGTAGCTTTCACGATGACAACCATGTAATCAGCAGGAAGGAGAGGGGGACTACTCTATTTGTGGATGATCTTCCTCACTCAATGATAGTGGAGTGGTTGGAACTTATCTTCAAGTATTATGAGGTTATGGTGGATGTGCACCTATCAAGGAAGAAGAAAAAGACTAACGAGAACCCATTTGGGTTTGTGTGTTACCAAAACAGGTAGGAGGCAGACAGAGCGATTGGGAAGATGAACGGGGCCAAGATAGGGAACTATGTGATATCAGTGGCCTATGCAAGATATGAGAGGAATGGAAAGCTGAAGGCGAAAAAAAGAAGGAAAAACATGGAGCATTAGGGGAGGAATCCATTCCTCAAGCGTAGAGATGGAAGGACATATGCTCAAGTCACGAAAATAACACGAGGAGGAGTTGCGGTCAATGGAACAGTGGAAGGAAAATCAGATAGGATTTTGCTAGAGGAACAAAAGCAATAAATGATTCTAAAGTAAATTTCTAGGATTTCATAAAACATGCATAAATAATAATTCTTAAAATAAATGATTCTAAAGTAAATAACTTTAAAAATAAATACGTGGTCTAAAACAGACCATGAAAAAAGCCATTCACCTGAAAATGGCTGTCTGCTTAGGAGTATTAAGCTGGGAGCTCCTGATACCATACGTGGAGACCATGTTTCCTCACGAACGGAAAACTAGAGAGAGAAAAGAAATAAAAAAATAACTAGAGTGAAAAATCTTACAAAAGTGAGACCTTTCAAACTCTTGAAAGAATTAACAAATCTAAACACTCATAGAAAACTTCTATACATAGGAGGAGGAGGAGCCACCCCTTCTATGATGCATCCGATGTGGGACTCCAAACAGCGAGTCACTGCAGCGCTTCCTAACACACGCCAAAACATCGTTAATTTCAGTGTGCGATCAAATAATAATTTATAAAGCTAAATTAACCCCAAAAATGTAGTACAATGACTAACCTAGGTCGTCTCTAAGGAAGCAATTTCCAAGCCAATTACAATTATGATTACAATAAATGGGTGTTGGATTAATGAATTTAAATAAAAGGAAATTAAAATAGAAATAAATCAACAATGATAAAAAAAGAAATATCCTGCCTACGACGTTTCTAGATTCAAGGATTTATTGTAAATTCCTAAATTAATTATTCATAAAGAGGATTTGTTATTAGTTGAAATCTCTAACTAACACACAATTTACTTAAGAGACTACAATCATCAATACTCCAAGCATCAATTGCACAACCTAATTAGATCTATTAGTTCCCCAAAAAGTTCCCAAATCCTAAATCAATATATCCTATGATTGTCAAGATCTATCAACCTAGAATTAACCCTAACCAATAACATGCAATAGCTATATTACTAATTAAGGACAGAACAAATCATGAATAAACATTAAGCGCAAGAATCTCTAATTAAATTCTAATCTAGAGTTGCCGCATGCAAGATATTAAAGAAACTACGTCTCCATGGGTAGAGGTTAAAAATGCAAAATAAATAAATTAAAGAAAGAAGAAGTGTAGATCTAAAAATAAATGCGAAACCTAAATTAATAAACAAGAAAGACGAGTTGAATCACGAAGAAACTCATACGCAATCGCATGAACTCCAACAATGTTCGAATGAGACAAAACTAACCATGCATCACTGACATTAATCCTAAGATGCTGGAAAAATAAACAAAAAATTGTCTAAAAACTAATCCTAAAGAACAACTGGGAGTTGATATGAGAGGTTATGTCAATTGCGTTTACCCTATATTTATTTATGACCTTTTGGAATCACAAAATAGGGTTTCAGGTCTTTGGTGGTGGAATTTTTCATCTAGGCACGCCTTGCAGCGACACGGAAGCAAAAATGCCATGCAACCCATAAAAACGCGCTCCAGTGCATAAAGCTTTGGGAGCTCTAGCGCATAAAACGCGTTGGAGTGCGTTTTCGAGACCGGGGGATTTCATTACCGAGAGCTTCCTGCTCCTCTCTGCGCTCTCTTCTTCCATTCCTTGCTCCTTTTGCTCCCCTTCTTGCACCAACACTCGATTACCAGTGATTCTAACAACTCAAACACAAGATGTTAAACGCATAGGTTGCTTGAGACAATTAAAAACGTTAAAAAATGGTGCTTATTTTGCAGTTTTCTCAATTATGCTCATAAAAGGACAATTATGTGAATCTTATCAATTAGCTATCAAAATCACATAATTCTAGGCTGCAATGCCCAATTATGGAGTATAAAATGTCAGATAAAACCCCTCTATCAAAATACCCCACACTTGAACAATTGCATGTCCTCATGCAAGGAACTAAGAATGGAAGTAGACTAAGAATCAAAACAAAATCAAAACAAAAACTAAGAAGACAGAAATAAAGAAAAGGAAAATCTTGTTGGTGCGACGAACCTATTTACATCCTCCCACAAAGTCGTGAAACTCAGGGAGGCACTTAAGCTGGCACTAACTAACAGGCAACTGTGCAAAATACATGGCAATCCAAAAAAAGTACATTTAGACAAGAGATGATATCACTATGTATAAAAACTAATTTTCTTGGCATATCAAACATTAGCGAAGAATAAGTCCAGGCATGTTCAAATCAATTGGGCCTCACAGATCAATGTGTGTCACTCATCACTCATACTGTATAGGTTCATCCAATGCTCTCTCAAACACTACACTAGAGTCACCTCCATAGGCTTGAATTTCTTCTAAGCATCACGGATCACCAAATATATCTGACATGCATCAAGAGGTCTTTTTAAGGATGTAATGGGGCCAAGGTCAAGGTGGGATATCATATGGCTAATGAGCTAAAGTCTAAGACTTAGTAGAATCAATGGCATGTGTGCTTACCAGCAGTGCAAGGACCTTAATCTCCACTAGCTTCTCTTGTTCTCAAATTAGGCCGGTGACAAATTCCCAACACTTTTATTCACTTAATTTTTTTTTTCAATACTTTTTCACACTTCCTGGGAATCTTGTCACTATTTACCCATTAGCTCAGGGAAGAGTTTCTGTCAATGCTCATGATTGGTTGTTTTGTGGATTTTTTTACCTCAAATTTTTTTTTGTGTAGGCAATTTTTTATTTTTTTCAACCAATCAGAGAAATTGTTATCGCTCTCCCCTTACTTTGAATGTTACATGCCCTCATGTAACCCCACACTTGTTGCTTAGCACATATGGACATATGTACCACAATTCTCCTAAGCCCTAGGGCTAGGTGTATCATGGTTTTTCTCAGTTTATCGGCTTGTATTGTGCTAACAATTCAACAAAAAGGCTAAAGGCTCAACTGGGATAACAAGAGTCAAATATTCAAGGTAGGCCAATATGGGAATGTAAGCTAAAAAATCACAAAGAATGCTTCAATCATGTCACATATCAAATACAAAGGTGAAAGTACAATGCAGAGAATCAGGCAAGTTCTAGACTTGAACACTAGCAAGTGTACACACAACAAAGAAGGAATGACATGTAGTGTTGTCATCCTATTAAAGGCTCAAAAGCTTACCAGATAATATCATCCAATCAATTAAAACATGCCAGGATCTATAAAATGCTCAATCAAACATAATGTCATAAATACACAATCAAACAAATCATTTCATATTGCACAGATTAATCATCAACTAGTCTAAATCATCCCCTAGTTATGAATTTCTACAATTAGGCACAGTTAACACCACTATCCTAAGCATATCAAAATTATTAACTTTCCTACCCCACACTTAAAGAAGTGCACTGACCTCGGTGTACCAGATAGGGCAGGAGCAAAAACAAAGAATGAAAATAAAAAGGAAAAGGGAAGAAAAACTTACAAACGATGGGTTGTCTCCCACCCAGCACTTTTTTTTAATGTCCTTAAGTTGGACGATCGACGGCCGTCTCATTAGGGATCACATTTGAACTATTCCAAAAACATCCACCAAAGTTTGTTGTGTTAGCCTCCACCAGGATCCCATGCCATGTAAGTCATGTCATGGCCCTGGAAGCCATGTTTCTTTTGGGAGCCAGGCGTTGAGATCTTTGATCAATGTCGTGAAGCTTTGAGGCTTCGTCTTGGCTTGGTCATCCAACAGTTAATCATTCCAAGTGGGAGTGGATAAAGGTTCCCACTAGGAGGCTTCTTAAGCCGTCCCTGTACATGGTCTAACCTTCCCCTAGTAGCAGGAAGAAATTCTCCAAGCCCCTCACATAAGGCCCACAACTGGCGATTAGTCTCCAAGTGAGCATATTCACATGGTCCATGAAAAGGAACATGTGTCTTAGAGTGGAGCTGGAGTGGTGGTAACTGATAGGCTAGAAGAAGGGATAATAGGAGTAATGGAATAAGTAGGGGAAATTTGTGCAGCAAAGCAGGCTTAACCAGCACGTTGACTACACCAGGAATAACACAAATGTTATACGCTTCTTCCTCCAGTTGTGGCTCTTCAAACACCATCTCTGTAGTAGATTCATCATCGAGAATGAAGGATCGTGGTGTCTCTTCCACGAAAACCTCTAAAGGCCCACCATCATCGATGATGTCAAATGATGGATCTTCAAACACAATCTTATTATCGTAGTGACTGTCCTCCTCGTCCCACTTGATGGACACATTATTTCTTTGAATTAATTTATCTCAACTCTCAACTCTTGCAAATCTGCAAGCAACTCCTCGTCCCTCTGTATCACTCTCTCAGAATCTTGTATTATCTCCGTCATTATTTTCATTTACTCATGCATCATTGTTGTTTCAAAATTGAGAGGTAGGGCAGAAGCTATTGAGTTTAGTTATGGTAGAAAAGGGGTTGGTAAGAAGGTGTGAATGTCTATGGGTAATTTATGGGCTCTGATGAGTAGGAATGTGGTAGATATGAGTCATGTGAGTATGATTGAAGTTTTGGTGGTGGTGGTGGTTGGTAATGGTATGCATCGGTTGGATAGGAAAAAGGAGGGTAAGGATCGAGGGAAGGTTAGTAAGGGTAGGACGGTAAAGTTACAACCCCACATCGGCTCAAGTGGTCTTCCCATTGTAGTTCAGACAACTCAGCGATATTGTGCGGCAAGGTCTGCAATACCCTCCAAACGATATCCCTAGGCAACTACTCCAATTCGTCCATCATTTAGTCATGCCTTTGCTTCAAACTGTCAAAATCCACTCCATTTCCTAAAAAGTAAGGAATACTAGACCATTGTGAACTAGAAAAATTGTTATAGTACATGATAATACATTTTAGGGACAAAATTAAATGAAAATAAAAATGACTTTTTTTTGGAATTTTTTTTGGGACAGGAACAGAAAAATAATAAAAATAAAAATGAAAATAATAAAATTTAAACTTTTTTTAGATAACAGAAAAAAAAAGAAAAAGAAAAAAAGAATTAGCTAAATTGTTTTCCTGGCAACGATGCCAAATTTGACACACACCAAAACGTCGTTAATTTTAGAGCGCGATCAAATAATAATTTATAAAATTAAATTAACTCCAAAAACGTAGTACATGGGCTAACCTGGTCATCTCTAAGGAAGCAATTTCCAAGACAATTACAATTATGATTACAATAAATGTGGGGTTGGATTAAAGAATTTAAACAAAAGGAAATTAAAATAGAAATAAATCAACAATGATAAAAAGCATTATCCTGCATACGACGTTTCTAGATTCAAGTATTTATTGTCATCGATTCCTAAATTAATTATTCATAAAGAGGATGTTGTTGTTAGTTGAAATCTCTAACTAACACTCAATTCACTTAAGAGACTACAATCGTCAATCCCCTAAGCATCAATTGCACAACCAAATTAGATCTAATTAGTTTCCCAAAAAGTTTNTATATATATATATATATATATATATATATATTAAGTAATAACATTAAAATATATTAATATAAACCAATAACCCTTTGCCTTCACTTCAGATTTCAGTTCACTATTTCAAAACCAAAAAACCTAAACCTTCCCAGCCCCATCTCTTCTCTGCGCCGCTGCCTATTCGTCTTCCTGTTCGTTGGCTCGGCTTCCCCTTCGCGTTGGTCTCTCGCTGCCACAGCCTTCCCTTCGCGTTTCTGCACCGCCTCCCCTTCGCGAGTACTCGCCGCCATAGCCTCCCTTTCGCGTTTCTGCGTCGCCTCCCCTACGCGGGTCTCTTGCCGCCACAGTCTCCCCTTCGCGTTTTTGCTCCGCCTCCCCTACGCGTTGGTCTCTCGCCGCCTCAGCCGCTCGCCACCTCAAGTATCTCGCCGTTTCCATCTATATTAATCTTAACCCTAATTTAGTTTTTAAGAAGAGAATGGGATAGAGAAAAAAAGAAACTAGAGTAATTTAGTTATTTAACTATCAATTTATATTATTATAAATTATAAAACATTAAAGCCAAGCGTAAAGTGTTCATGAGTAAACAAACAATTTTTTTTTTCCATTTTCTTATGCAGTGTTGTGAAGTCACTATTGAAATCACAGCTAATATACTACTCTACATTATTAAACATTATTCAATGAATTTCTTAAAAAAATATTACAGGTGTTTTTTGGGGTTTGCTCCTGGTGTTTACCTTGCATGTAATGACTCTTTGATTAGTGCTTTCTGTTTTTTCTCTCCTTTAATTTGGTGCAAAGATTTTGAGCTTTGACTGCTTTTTTGTTTAGCAAGAAATTGGTTTTAAAAAAATTGGATTTTTTAAACAAGAAATTGAATTTTTTTAAAAAAAAATAGTTAAAAAAGAAGAGGGCGGGTCACCCGCCGACCTGCCTAACCCAATCCGACCCAGGCTGGTGGCGGGTCTGGTGGGTACCCGTAGAAAAAAGTGTGATTTTACCGGACCCGACCTGCCTGCGAGTGGTCGGGTCGGATGGGTGACATGGGCAGGTCCGACTCGACCTGACCCATCTGCACCCCTATCAAATCCTAATCTAGAGTTACCACATGCAAGATATTAAAGAAACTACACCTCCATGGGTGGAGGGTAAAAACGCAAAATAAATAAATTAAGGAAAGAAGAAGTACAGGTTTGAAAATAAATGTGAAACCTGAATTAATAAACAAGGAATATGAGTTGAATTACGAAGAAACTCGTACGCAATCGCGAGAGCTCCAACAATCTTTAAACGAGATAAAACTAATAATGCATCACTAACATTAATCCTAAGATGCTGAAAAAATAAAGGAAAACAGTCTAAAACCTAATCCTAAAGAACAACTGGGAGTTGATATGAGAGGTTATGTCAATTGCGTTCACCCTATTTCTATTTATAACTTTTTGGGGTGACAATATAGGGTTTCAGGTCTCTGGCGGCATGATTTCTCGTCCAGACACGCACTACAATGCTAAAAATGCGCTGCAACCCATAAAAATGCACTCCAAAGCATAAAGCTTTGGGCGCTCCAGTGCATAAAACGCGTTGGAGCGCATTTCCGAGACCCTAGGATTTCATTCTCGAGAGCTTCCTGCTCCTCTATGCACTCTTTTCTTCCACTCCTTACTTCTTTTGCTCCCGTTCTTGCACCAACACTCGATTACCTATGATTCTAGCAACTTAAACACAAGATGTTTAATGCATAGTTTGCTCGAGACAATTAAAAAATTCAAAAACGGTGCTTATTTTGAATTTTTCTCAATTATGCTCATAAAATGACAATTATGCGAATCTTATCAATTAGCCATCAAAATTGTATAATTCTAGGCTATAATACTCAATTATGGAGTATAAAAATGTCAAATAAAATCTTTTTAACTCTCCGCTTCGTGTCACTGCAGCGCACCAACATTGCCCTTTTTTCTAGGGGTCATCACAGAAGAGCAATTGTTAGTCGAACTGCTTCTTACTTTAAACTAGCATAGCTTCACTGAGGGTGAGAGTGATGAGTGTAAGTGGAACTATAATGAATCTGGCATTTTTTCTGTATCATCTTTTACTTTGCAGGTGTTTAAAGTAAGCATGGGCAACTCGGTGGAATGGTGGGGGGTAGCAAAGCATGGAATGGCTTGGCCCCCTAAAGTGGGAATATTGATGTGGTTTGTCCCTGTTAACTGCCTTAATACAAATACAAGACTTTGTCATCTCAAATGCATACTGGACGACAATGTAGCTTGTCCCTTCTTTGCAAAGGAAGAAGAGACCGTGGAGCACCTGTTCTTCATATGCCTGATATTCAATTGAATTTGGGCATCATGCTCTAAATGGTGGAACTTGTCTTGGTGCCTCCCAAAGAAACTGATGGACTTCTGTGATGCATGGCTCAGGGCCTCTTTTAGGAACTTGGAGCAAAAATTATGGGTAACCTTGTTGTACGTGGTTTGTTGGTCAATCTAGTGGATAAGAAACAGGGTGGTATTTGATGAATTCATGCCAAACTAGGAGATCGAGATCAAACTGATATTTAATCGGTTAGGACATTGAACCAAAGCCAAGGGGGAAGGGTTGTCGTTCACTCCAGACCAAGTTCAAAACAGGCTCGATCAAATTAAAGACTGGAAAGAATAAGTTGATCCTTGTAGAATGCGATTGGAATCTATTACTCTTCACACAGGAACCACTATATTCTGTCCTGTTGGCCTAGTTTTTTTTTTTCTCCGTCTTTGTATTTCTCTACCTACATGTCAGTTTTTGCTTTAGTTTTTGTCTCGCCCCCTCTTGGCCCTTGTTATCCCTTGATGGCATTGCCAAAGGGGGATAATGAGGTCTTATCCACACATTACGAATGACTACCATGGGGAGTCCTATGTCTAACCCAGTGCCCCATTGATGCTGGGGAGTGTTGTTATGGTGTTGCTATATATGTGCAAAAAATGGGCATAACTGTGTGTATGCATTGGTAATTTCTTCTCTCCTCCTTGATGGCATAGCTGAAGGGGAAGATTGGTGAGACCAATCCTTGAAAAATTGTGGATGAGATAGGCGGCGTGTTGTAATGGTTTTATGTTATGTTCATGTTTTTGGCCCTCGATGCTCAGCACCGATGGGTTGTTCTGGAATTATTGTTTGCTGTTTTTGCTGTATTTTTTGCAATTGTACATGCTACTAGCTGCACGCTGCTCCTTTGTTTAGTCTTTTCCTTTGTTTTCCTTTTTTGGTGATGGTTGGACTCTCTTAGTTTTGGCTTTGTTTTGTTGTTCCCCGACCATTCGATTGGTTTGGGCTTTTCAAATTATTTTAAAAAAAGACTAATTAATCTATACCATGAAAACTTTTTCCTCTCAATTTAATTTTTAACTTACCAAAAGCAAAATAACTGAAGAAGATTTATTTGACTCACATACAAATGAAAAAAAAATTGTAATGACAATAATATTGAAAAGAAAAAATTGCTTCCTTCGACATTTTCCCTATGTTGTGTTTGGGTAGAATATCTTTAAATTTTAAGGAATTTAGAATGTAAAAAAATTAAAATGATTATATTGAATTCTCTTTATTTTACTTACTTTTGTTTACACAAGTTAATTATATTATTTTATTTATAAAATACTTTGTTTCAATAATGTAATTGTATTATTTATCTTGGTTGAGCATTAAGCAAAATTTGATAGGTAGCAATTAGGAATGACAATGGGGTGGGTGATAAGTCCCCTTTCCTTGACCCGTGAATTAAAGGTTACCCGCATCCTCGTCTTATATTTGTACAAGTATTTATCTATAATTTCTTCCGTGGATATATGGATACATGTAGATATTCATGTGTATCAATTACCTTATTAATTTTTCTAAAATAAATATGAAAAGTTTATTTATGATTTTATTATGGAATTTTTTTTTTGAATTAAGATCTATGGACATATGATGCAACATATATACATTAAAGATATTAAATATTCTAAAATATTAATCTACAAACTTTAACTAAATGATATTAACATTCAATAGAATACATTGTAATCAACAACGTCTAATAAAAATAAAAAATTTAGCTTGTGTAAGGATAGTTACAATAGTATACGTAATTGTCACTTAAGAACAAATTATGAAAGCATGTAGTTACAAAACTTTACAAAAAGTAACTACACTAGTCAAGTTAATCAATTACAAATATATGATACAAATAAGATAATTCAGAAATCCAACACTCAAATCATTTAAACACATTCGTATACTATTCCTTAATACTATTCCTATATTCATATGGTTTTAGTTAAGGTTATAAACAGATTAATTTATATGACTAAAATTAGACATTTTGTATATCAAGTGCTCATGGATATGGGGAAGTCATCCCGTCGCTGCACCGTTTAACAAATGGGTATTGAAAATATTCATCCCCATTACTCGCGGAGAAAAACTTCCCCCATATCCGCCCTGCCAATAGTATTACTTGTGAGTATTTATGATTGTAGGTAAAATTGTCAAGTCTAATAGTGATTTGGGATGATCAATCAACAATTGACGATGGTGACGATAAATAATTTAAATTGTCAAAAATTATTATTTGCCACATAATAATCAACTAAGCACATGAATATAACCAGATCATATTCCATTAATCATGTAGGATAATTTGTAAACGAATTTATAGCTCCAATTAACATTGGTCAGTTGTGTATTATGTTATAAATGACATACTATGATGATAGATATGGGTGGAGTGTT
>QANU01058313.1:0-12114 GCA_003254905.1 Nissolia schottii | reverse complement strand
TGGTCGGGTCGGATGAGTGGCACGGGCGGGTCCGACCCGACCCGACCCGTGTGCACCCCTAGTTTAGGAAGCAACAAGGTGTACTATATTGTCTTCCTCACTAACATAATTAGATAGTGTCAAGTTATGAGAAAAATATATACTTTTATTATTGAGATTGTGAAACTTCTAATAGGAAACTTGGGTACTTGGGTTTCCCTAGGTCCCACAATTGGTCAATTAGTTCATATATGAATCAAATGACCCTTAATTACTCTTCGAAGTTACTCTACAAGTTTAACATGATTTATTTAGTTTGTTGAATTAAATAAATAAAATTAATTTTAATTAATCTTGATTATGTAAAGGAATTAGATTTCAAATTTGATAGAGTTTGTTCTTGTTAAGCAGCGTATCGCGTTGAAATTTTGTAAATAATTAATAATAAAAGAACTAGCCGTGGAAGAATTTTGTTCTCATAATGGACTAGTTTATTCGATTAGTTCGAATGTTTTTATTTATTAAATAAAGTTTAGCTGGATTTAATTCCAATCATCCCTTATGTTGGCTCTTAATTACAATATGAGAACATTTTTTTATTTAAAGAACTACTTCTTTGATATTCTGAGTTCTGTTGATAATTTTTTATGAGATCAAAGTCTAAAACTATAAATTAGCTGCAATAGAGGAGGGAGAAAGTGAGAGAATGTATTATTTTATTTATCCCATTGACCTTTCATGTTTGATTATTTACAACTTATTTTTAAATTTTGATATAACTATTTATATTAGAATAATATTATACCTATATGTACCGAAAAAACATATAAAATATTTTAAGAAGCATGGGCACGGACACAGGATACGACATGATATGCGACACATTGACACACTAATTTCAAAATTTTACAGCACACGACACGGTATATATAAGTGTAAAATTAAATATTTATAATAATATCTTAATATTTTTATTCATATCAAACTAATAACTTTTAATACTTTTCAAATTATTTTCAAAATATATGAAATATTCAAGATATTTTTATGTGTCAATACTTGTTAATTTTCTAAATATTTAAATTATTATAAATTATTTAATGTTTATAATATTTTTTACTCGAACACGGTACAGACACGATTTTAAAAACGTTGAGATATAATTCAGACATGCTTAAACACAACTAATTATCAATTCTTTATTTGAACACTAACAGACATATGCAACACGTTTATCAAATGACTATCTTCGTGTGTCGGGATCCGCAGTGTGATAAACACAAGGACACAACAATCTTATAAACTGTCTGGACTTCTTAGAGAAAAATTAAATTTAGCTCTAACTTATGTGGCCTTTTGGCCGGTCGTATAATTTAATGGAGTTCTTAAAAAAAAGTTATTATTAACTGAGTTTTTCAACTATGACTTCGAATAATCACTGTTACCTAATCCCTTTAATAAATAATTTTTATATCAATGTCAACGAAATGTGTCCAATGAAAGTTCGAGAATTAGTCCTTTAAATTATATACTTTTTGTGTGTATACATAACTCATTCTCAAAATAACTCACCATTATCGTTACAATGACAACAGAGACGCACAATAATTTTAAGAAAAATTAAATCTTAATTATATGAGTAGTGTTACGTGTAGACAAAATATTCTATCAACTTACAACTATCATTATTTTAAATGCACATTGACCTCCTACTAATGAAATAATTGCTCTCACTTACCCAATGGTTATGAATATTTTTATGTATAATGCTATGTTAACATTTATTTTATTGTACACATAAACTTTTTCTAATTATATTCCTGAAAAGGATTTCAGTTGGAGGATAAGTTTCTCTATGTTGGAAGAATTAGTCTCGTATCAAAACACTCATTCCCATCGCTATCTTCATTCATCTATATATATGCTCAGATCAACATAGAGAATGTCATAATATTAATATAATTAAACCGAAAATGTAACGATCATATGTAATAACTAAATTAAAGAGAAAGTCATACATAGAAGGGATTAAAAATAAAAAATAAAAATAAAAAAAATCAGCCGTCCATCAACATTAATTCTGCCTGGCTATGTAACCTAACCAACTAAAAACATATCTCAGCTATTATCGAAAACTACCCAGTGTTTTTCTAAGGTGCAGATGCTATATTTCAAGAAGGTTTAGAGTTTAAGATTTAGGATTCAAAGTTTTAGTTACTTAAAACTCCATAATATGTTAAGCGAAAAACCCTCCTCATCATCACAATGGACGTTCCATGTTTTCTTGAGTTTCAGAGGAGGAGACACGCGCTTACGTTTCACAGACCACTTACACGCCGCCTTGCTCCGGAAGGGGATCATAGCTTTTCGCGATGACCTTCAAATGGAGAAAGGAGACGTGATCTCGTTGGAGCTCCTGGGAGCCATAGAGAGGTCTCTGGCCTCCATTGTGGTTTTGTCTAAGAACTACGCGTCTTCGAGTTGGTGTTTGGACGAGCTGCAAAAGATTCTCGAGTCGAGGAGAGTGTTGGGGAGAGAAGTTGTTCCGGTCTTCTATGGCGTCAGCCCTGCCGATGTTCTGGAGTTGGGAGGCAGTTTTGCCGAGGCTTTCAGGAAACATGAAACAAGATATGCAAAGGAGAAGGTGCAAAGATGGAAAGATTCTTTGATGCAAGTTGCTGGTATTCCCGGATGGGAGTCCAAGGATAAGTGAGTTTCTTAATTTGTTTTACTGTTCACATTATTTTTTCATACATTAATCTTAAAAGGAAGTTTTTTTTGTATAAGCATAATTCTTACCCCCTCGTGTTTAGGCGTATTCATAAAATGTTGATAAGATCCATAAACATGTGAATATATCTAAGTTTGTGGGACCTACAATTTTTGTGAGTGTTACATAAAATTTTAGAATTGTGTCAATGCAAAAAGTTTCTAATCTTACATGATTCTTTACCTAACTTATCGTCTTAGAATCACTTTCGAATTTTAATTTTACTTTACACAAATAATTACCAGGGAATTTGGAGAGTATTTATTATTATTTTTCTTTCTACCCTTANCTAAGACAATATTACACTTTTTGTCATGCATAGGCATGAAGCAGAGCTCATCGAAAACATCGCCGAATCAGTTTGGACAAAAATACGTCCGAAACTGCCGTCCTACAATGATGGACTAGTTGGAATTGAGGCAAGAATTAAGAAATTGAATTCACTTTTAATCATGGAACCGAACGATGATGTCCGCTTCGTAGGCATATGGGGAATGGGCGGCATAGGAAAGACAACTCTTGCCAGAGCGGCGTTTAAGAGAATCCGCGACCAATTCGATGTCAGTTGCTTCCTCGAAAACGTTAGGGAGATTTCCGGTGAAAGAAACGGAATGCTCGTCCTACAAAGAAAACTCCTCTCCCGCCTAAAAGTCGAAATCGAAGATGTGGAAGAAGGAAAAGACGCAATAAGAAACCTCTTGTCCACCAAGAAGGTTCTCCTCGTCATCGATGATGTCGATGACACAAGCCAACTAGAGTGTTTGGCTCAGGAAAAAGATTGGTTTGGTCCCCAAAGCAGAATAATAGTCACAACAAGAGACGCGCAAGTACTCAGATCGCACGGAATAGCCGAGAACTACGAAATTGAGTTCTTGAATTCAGATGAATCCCTTCAACTCTTGAGCCAGAAAGCCTTCAAGAGAGATCAACCCCTAGAGCATAATAATTACATGGAATTGTCAAGGAAAGTTGTGGCATACGCTGCAGGACTCCCTTTGGCGTTGAAATTGTTAGGTGCGTTTCTATGTGGAAGGAGTGAATCACAATGGAAAGAGGTCGTGGAAAAGATCAAACAAGTGCCGCCAAATGATATTGTGAAGAGGTCGCTCGGGATAAGCTACAATGGCTTGCCGGTGAGTTACCAAGCTTTGTTTCTTGACATTGCATGTTTCTTCAAAGGGTGGGTGAGAGAGCTTGTGGTGCAAGCTCTACAAATTTGTGAGAGTTATCCACCGATTGGGATTGATGTTCTAATTGAGAAATCTTTGGTGACTTATGATGGATTTAGTTTGGGGATGCATGACTTGCTTCAAGAAGCAGGAAGGGACATTGTTAATGAAGAATGTCCCGTAGATGCCGCCAAACGCAGTAGGTTGTGGTCTCTAGACGACATCGATGAAGTGCTAAAGTATAGTAAGGTAATTCACTTGCTCCGATTTTGTATGTTCAAGGATCGAAGTGACCTATTTTACATGTTTAGAGGACTAAATTTAATTTATGTTTAAGAAGTTTTAAGGTTTTCTAAATTTTGAATAGTGAAGAACCTCGAGTGAACTTTTAAGTTTTGAGAGACTAATCTATCCCTCAATATTTGGTCACAGGCTAAATTAAAATTTACTCTTTTTCCATTCTTTACCCTTGTATTTTTTCTTCTTGATAAACAATTTTCATTATTGTTTTGCTAGGCAACGGAATCAATAAGAGGTTTAATTGTGATGTCACATAATGAGCCGTACCAAGCATTTTGGGACCCTGATGCCTTCTCAAAGATGTCTAATCTTAAATTGATGATCATTTCTCATGATGTAAAGCTTCCTCTTGGCCTTAAATGTCTTTGCAGTTCATTAAAATTTCTTCAGTGGCCAAATTATCCTTTGGAAGCTCTGCCCCTTGGTGTGCCTCTGGATGAAGTTGTAGAGTTCAAATTGAGTTACAGCAAAATAAAAAAGATTTGGAATGGAACTCAAGTAAGTTCTTCAATTAGTAAGATCTTGTACATTTAATATAATAATACTATTTACTAGCACAAAGTGTTCCTAAGCTTACTAAGGTTTTGTTTAGTTTATGTTTTCATTTACTGATTTTAATTTGTTTTATTTTTAAGATTTTATAAAAGAAATAGTGAAAATAATAAATGAAAATCAAAATTAAGTTTTTCTTGTTCTTACTGTTTCTTCACATAATCTTGAAAAGAAAGAAACACATGAAAACAAAACAAACAAACTTTAAGATTGTGTTTGGTACTAGAGACAGAATAGAAAGACAAAGACACGGGAACAAAGACAAAAAAAATTCTTGTTCTTTCATGCCCCAATTTTGTGTCCCCTTAAACAAAGATTTTAGTTCCCATGTCTTTGTCACCCTATCTTATCCCTGATACCAAACACAACCTAAGGGTATGTTTGGTTTGCATTTTTGTTTCGTGTTTTCAATTTTTAGTTTTCAATTTATTTCTTATTTTTTGAGATTTTGTAAAGGAAATAGTAAAAATAAAAAGTTTATTTTCCTATTTTCAATTCCGGTTTTCACTGTTTACTTCACTTAATGCTAAAAAAAACAATATAAAAACAAGAAATAAAAATAAGAACTAGCTAGATACGCAAGAGAAAAATACACTAAAACTTCTAACTTTTTTTTCATTTTTGTTATGACTGGCCAGTCTTTTGCAAAGCTGAAGTTCATTGATTTGAGACAGTCCAAAGATTTAATTCAAACTCCCATAGTTAATGGGGTTCCATGCCTTGAAATCCTGCACCTGGAAGGCTGCACAAGCCTTGTAGAGGTTCACCAGTCCATTGGACAACACAAGAAGCTTGTTCTATTGAACCTTAAAAACTGCACAAATCTCCAAACCCTTCCAAAAAAATTGGAAATGGAATCCTTGGAGGAGTTGGTTCTTTCTGGCTGCGCAAAAGTTAAGAAGCTCCCTGAGTTTGGAACAACATGGAATGCTTATCACAGCTTAGCTTGGAGAATTGCACAAACCTTCTTTGCCTTCCAAATTCCATTTGCAGTTTGAAATCTCTCAAGAGGCTCAACATTGCTGGCTGCTCAAAATTTTCAAGGCTTCCAAACAATATGGATGCAAATGTGTCTTTGGAGGAACTTGATGTGAGTGGCACAGCAATAAGAGACATCACTATGTCCAAAGTCAACTTAGAAAAACTTAAAGTGGTGTCAATCGGTGATCAAAGGAAATTAGTTGCTTCCAACTCAAGGAACCTGCTTCAATGGTTCATGAAGGTTAAGAGGCAACAAGTTCCAATGGAAATAATGTTGCCTCCTCTTTCCAACTTTTTTGCCTTGATGTCCTTGGACTTAAGTTATTGCAACCTTAATGATATTCCTGAAGGTCTTGGTTCCTTATCATTGTTGGAAGTGTTGGATTTAAGGGGGAACAATTTTGTTAACCTACACCCTCATTGCATTAGTAACCTTTCCAAGTTGCAGAGCTTGTCCTTATCTGGTTGCGCTAGGCTTGAGTCAGTGCCTATGCTTCCACCAAATGTGCAATCCTTATATGCTGCTAATTGTGCTAAAATGAGGCCCATAAATATGGATGCACAAATGCTATGGCAGGCCTTTGAGTCATATATGCATATGGAAATGGTATGGTTTTTACCAACCCAATAATGATTCTACTATTCTTGTGAGTTTAATTTTTATGCATTGTTCGACACGGTTATCCAATAAGAATGCAGTTTGTGACATGAGAGTTTTTTGTTTTAATATTAAAAAAACATAGCAATAGTTTTGGTATTTTGGATGTTTTTGCGCCTTTATACTTGTATAAGATTTTTAAAGTTAAATCGGGTTGCAACAACCCAATTTAGCCTTTTGCTCATGTGGTCGCCTAACTCTACTACTCCTTTTGACATGCTACTCTGTTTGGCAACTGAGGTTGCAATAGTGAGGAATCTGATTTCCTAGTGTCACATCAGCAAAAGACAAACGTGTGTTACAGCAACCCAATTTAGCCTCATACAAGTGTAAATTAGCAAAAACACCCACATACTAGTACAGTTATTATGTTTTACAAATATACAATAAATGGACCCATGACATGATGTGCTGGTTTTTCTTATATTTTTATTGAATAACAGTGTAAAACAACGTTACTATGTTAAGTGCATAGAAATTAAACTTCATTCTTATTAACTATATAGTTATTTACATAAAATTTGCTTCATTGTGACAGATGGAAGAAGATCCTATTCTTTGGTTCATCATACCAGGAAGTGAAATTCCATCATGGTTTGATAACCAAGACTACTTCTCAATTGATGCATCACATCCTCCATATAACAACTTGGGCTGTGATTCAATTGCATCAATAATTGTGGATGTACCTAGCTATTGCAAGAGGAGTGACTGGTGGAATATTGCAGTGTGCCTAGAATTTGAACCTAAATATATTCATAATTTGAGGCCAGGTTCCAAGGGGAATGATGAGGAAATATGCTACTATTATTGGGCCTGTAAAGCTCCTGATAGGGAACCTGATTTGGGCTTCCCCATAGGGCCCAAATATGGTTATGTGGTTTATGAATCAAGTGAACCTCACATTCATATTATATCTTTGACCAATGAGCATGTGTATATTCAGCATTATCTAGGTGGAGATCAGAGCCAGCTTCAATTGGTGTTTTATGTGGAGAATCTCTCTATGCCATGGAAGCCAACAATAAGGAAGTGTGGCTGCCGTGTGATATGTAAGGAAGATGTTGAAAATTGGCAAAAGGACTCAAGTGGTCAAAGACTAATTAGCAGAAATAATGAAGGATGATGAGCAATGCTTTGATGAATTGTAAGTGGAAGAGCCTACTTCTTCAAATGCACTTTCTCCATAGTGTAATTCATGTCGCATATCTATGATGTCTTTTTTCTTTTTTCTTGGTACAAGTTATGGCGTCTATTTAGATATTATGACCCCAATTTATATAAGGGTGGGTTGTTAGTGTTCCTAGGGATACCACACATTTTCACTCTAAAAAATATAATTTTGAATTATATCAACATTAAAATTATTAAATAATCATAAGGATGTTCAAAATGATACTTTAAATTATGTTTTGGTTACATAATTTTTCCAATTTGTATTTTCAAAAATCGAATCCCCAAATTTGAACTAAAAAAATTAAAAATACCCTAAATAACAATATAATTTGAGAATTTGATTTTTGAAAATAAAAGTTGAAAAAATTACATAACAAAGCATAAATCAAAGAATTATTGTGAACATTTTTAAGATTATTTGATAATTTTCAAATTGATATAAGATTAAATTGCATTTTTTAAAGTGGTAAGGTATGGTGTCTCTAAGGACACTAAAAAATCCTCCTTATATAAATGACTTAGATTGATCTAATACTAAGGGACTTAGATAGTTTGTATAAAGTCATACGTTCGAAAGTCTCTAATATTAGATGGAAGTGTAAAATCAATGTTTATAAATTAATGACATCATTGTTAAATCCAAGCACATTAATAAAAAAATGATTAGTTCTATGAAAGTGGATTATGATCTGATGTTCAGATCTTAAATTCAAGCCAAACAAGATTAAATAAAATATAATAACAACAATTGTTAAAGCTCTTAAACAACTTTATTCTTGAATAATAAAGTTTTTTTTCTCTCTGACTTCTCTCTCTAGAAATCAAGATCACTCTCTCTAACTCTAAAATCCTCTCTTTGGGAATCATGTTTACTCTCTATTTATAGGCATACTTATGAGGATACAATTGTCTTAACAATCTTTAACCACAGTACACCTCACACAAGTAAGGTGTCATCTTTTACTTGGTTACCATGTTGATGTGCTGCGTTCAATTGGTTCCCCTTCACTTCTATAGTAGGCCTTTACCATAATTGTATGGGCCTTTGAATTTTGGTTTGACCCATGTCAATTTAAATTAGGAGCTTCCAAGATGACTTCGCAACAATGGCCCTTCGAGTTTTGGTTTGGCATATGTTTACTTGGATTTGAAGCTTCTATAATGACTCCTCAACGACCAATAGGCCTTTGAGTTTTGGTCCAGCCCATATTCATTTAGATTTGAAACTTCTAGAGATGACTCCCTGACAACAAGCAAATTAGGCTAGCTATCATGAGATTGGACAATGGAAAATACTCCATGTCCTTACAACTTCTACCAAAAACAACACCCAAATTACATAAGGCACTGAAACTACATTACTTTTTGACCAAAACGGTTTTTATTTTCTCTTTCCTCCGTTAACCATGGACCCACCTAGATGGCTTATTGTTCCCTTCGTGACAATTTCCCAAAACTTACTTATGGTTGTTTAGCAATGTTCTTTGACAGTTTTCCTTTGTTGTTTGTCTTGCCATTTTCCAATTGGGTGTTAACCTTGTTAAGCATTATGGGTGAACAGGGATAATGGCACACCAGACAACAGAGAAATCAGAGAAAAAAAGGATTGTATTATGTATTCTATCTATCAATATGCATGTTTAAAAGGAATGATATGTCTATTTATAAGTCTAATACAGATAAGAACTAATTCAAATTAATAATGATAAGATTCAATCAGGATAAAACTTAATGTGGACAAATATCTTAACCATTAAGATATGAAAGATAAAATAGGCAAATATATTAATTGTTTAAGATAAGAAAATATCTTAACATCTCCTCTTAAACTCAAGTAGGTGTTGACAAAACTATCTTGAGTTTGAAAACCAAAGTGTGGAACCAATAGAGGCATGGACGGAACCAGTAAAGGCTTGGGCGGAACCAGTACAGGCTTGAGCAGAACCAGGACAAGCCTAAGCAGAACTAATAGAGGCGATAAGCTAGATGAAGGCAGTTGAAGGAAAATATCTATGACATGGAGGAGAACAAGCGGAGGCAATGATCTATGTTGGGCGAAACCAGTAGAGGCAATGATCTGTGATGGGTAAAACCATCGGATGCAATGATCTGTGCTGGGCAGAACTAGTGGCAGCAAAGATTTGTGTTGGGCAAAACAAGCGGAAGCAAAGATTTGCGTTGGGTGGAACCAGCAAAGGCAATGATCTGTGCTGGACAATACCAACAAAGGCAAAGATTTGTGTTGGGCGGAACTAGCAAAGGCAACGATTTATGCTGGGTGGAAATAACTGGACATAACTAGCTGAATGTAACGAGTGGCTTGGCGTAACCAATTAAAGGCACCAGGTAGTTGTGTAATAAACAAACATTTGGAAGGTTGTGTACTTAAGACGGCAATGGATAGAGATTATGTGGAGAATGGAAAGCAGTGAAATAAATTGAGATGGCAACATAATGATTTTTTTTCGTGGAGAGCCTATCGGAAAAGCTCTGAGGCAATAGAAATGAGTAAAGGGTTCAAGGTGGGAACCATGGCTCTGATAACATGTTAAACATCATGGGGTGACATGGATAATAACACATCAAACAACAGAGAAACCAGAGAAAATAAGGATGGTACTATGTATTCTATTTTTGAATATGCATGTTTACAAGGAATGATATGCCTATTTATAGGTCTGTTACAGATAACAATTAATTCAATTAATAATGATAAGATCTAATCAGGATAGAACTTAATGTGGGCAATCTTAATCGTTAAGATAGGAAAGATAAAATAGGTAAATATATTAATTGTTTAAGATAAGAAAATATCTTGACATCTCCTCTCAAACTCAAGTAGGTGTTGTCAAAACCATCTTGAGTTTGAAAACCAAAGTGTGGAACCAATAGAGGCATGGGAGAACTAGTAGAGGCCTGGGTGCAACCAGTACAGGCCTGAGTAGAACTAATAAAGGCAAAAAGCTGTATGAAGGCCATTGAAGACAACAATCTATACTAGAGAGAATCAGTGGAGGCAATGATCTGTGCTGGGCAAAACCAGTAGAAGCAATGATTTGTGATAGGCAAAACCAGCGGATTCAATGATCTGTGCTGACCAGAACTAGCGAAGGCAAAGATTTGTACTGGGTGGAACCAGTGGAGACAAAGATCCGTGTTGGGTGGAACCAACAAAGGCAATGGTCTGTCCTAGATGAAACTAACAAAGGTAACGATCAATGTTGGGCGGAACTAGCAAAGATAACGATCTTTGCTGGGTGGAACTAGTTGGACATAACTAGATGAAGGCAACGAGTGGCTTGGCATAACCAATTAAAGGAAATGGATAGTTGTGTAATAAGCAAAGATTTGGAAGGTTGTGTATTGAAGACGGCAATGGATAGAGGTTATGTGAAGAAAGGAAAGCAATGAAATAAATTGAGATGGCAACAGAGTGATATTTTTTTCGTGGAGAGCCTATTGGAAAAGCTCTGAGGCTACGAAAATGAGTAAAAGGTTCAAGGTGGGAACCATGGCTCTGATACCATGTTAAGCATCATGGGTGAATATCAATAATGACACACCAGACAAAAGAGAAACCAGATAAAATAAGGATTGTATTATGCATTTTATTTATGAATGTACATGTTTACAAGGAATGATATGTCTATTTATATGTCTATTACAAATAAAAACTGATTCAAATAATAATGATAAGAGTCAATTAGGATAAAATTTAATGTGAGCAACTATCTTAACTGTTAAGATAGGAAAAATATAATAGGTAAATATCTTAATCGTTAAGATAAGAAAATATCTTAATAAACCTTAAAACTTATAAGTGACAATGTTTTATCACATTGACCTTAAAAAGAAATAGGATTTTAACCATCCTAATGGATGATAGAGACTAAAACCTAACAAAAATAATTTATGAGAGGCACTTTCCTAACAAAAAAAATTTACGAGGGTCAATTTTCTAATGAAAAATCTATGAGAGATAAAAACAAAATTCACAAATTATGACAGAATAAAAACTAAATTAACCCAATTTAAAAAACATATTAACATGATAATTTCTTACATTCTTATTCAATAACAGTGTAAAATAATTTTATTACTTCAACGTAAAGTTCATAAAAGTTAAACTTTATTTTATGAACTAACTATTTAGGGGTGGGGCCATTGACACTCCTTTGTGTCTATTGGCAATCCCTGTTATTAACCTCTTTTACTTTAATTCCCTAAATTACCCACACTCTTTATTCCTAACAAAATGGCTATTCTTCTTAATGGGAGTGACAATAACCATCTCATTTGGTGTAGTATTACATCCACTCAACAATTTTAGTTATTAATTTATTTAAAATACTCTTTCTTATTTTTCATATACTCTTTTTAATTTATTCCAAAGTTGAATTGTTGATGAATCAAATAATTGACTAACAAAATAACAATAACACTAAGTAAGTTAACAAAAATATTCAACCTTAATTTTTTTTAAAAAAAAACAATTTTTTAATTTTTTTACTTAAAAAATATATAAATAA
>QANU01058279.1:51805-119925 GCA_003254905.1 Nissolia schottii | reverse complement strand
TTTTTCCTATCATAGTCTTGTGACATGGGGACAACATAGGTTGCCATGTATATACATTGGATCCAAAATTAAAAGTGTCTTTTTAATTTTATCTAAGTTTGTAAATTTTACGAATACTGTACATATGTATCGGTATAGGTTGGTAATTAATTAAGAGTTTATAAGGATCAAATTTTATAATTTATCTAGTTTAACTTTAGCAACATCTGCACGTGTACTGTTCGCAATACTCGTGACATTTGAAAGGGCTCTCGTTAACCGAAGAATCAACAGCAGAAATACAATAACTTGTTCAATGCATAATACCATTCATTTTCAAATTTATATAAGTATACGCAATATACGGAATCATTCATAATTTGCACCTTAGTCATGATTTTGTCCGTATTTGACTTTGTTAATGTCATTCATCTCTCTAACATTCTCATCCGACAAACATTTGAATTGTGTCAAAATACATTGTAAGGACAAAATTGACTTTATTTACATTAAAACTAATTTTGAAAATTAAAAAAAAAATTAAACCCAATTTCCCAAACCCTTTCACGGTGACCTCGCCATTTCTCAACAGAACCGTGCCCCAGCCCCTATTACGCTTATCACCCATTGCCAGAGACTTCGTTCCCCACCTTCTCTACCTCTTGTGCCGCCACCTATGCCACCTCTACTCTTTGTTGTTTCTATTTTTCTTTGACGGCTACTTCTGATTTCTATTGTTGTCAATGTTATTTTTCTCATTATTGTTGTTCCTATTTTGTTGTTGCCCCTGTTGCTTGCTGCTGTTGTTGTTTTGTCTTTCTACTGCTATCCCTGAATGTAGATAACCATCATTCAAGCATGATAGCTAATGCCAATAATTAGCATAATCTAAATTTTACTTTACGTAATTAATTTCCATTTTTTATTTTTATTCCTGAAACTAAAATTCATATATTAATCATGAAAAATCTTTTCATAATAAACGTTTTTCTTATTAGTCTGTAGAATTCTCAAATTGTGCCAAATTATCACACCTAATTATAAAATATTTAGGAAGATTGATGCACAAATCAAGTACTAAAAAAATGAGGAAAACTTCGTACCTGATGTGTCGCCCTTTCTTCTTATTCTCCTTCTTCAGAAGCTCATGAGGAGGGTTGCGATGCATGGGTTGGCCAACATGACGGCGCAAATGGCAGTGCAGGAGTCGAATAAAGTCTCCAGCAATGGGGTGATATGCGTGAAAGTGGGGGCACGATTCTATTGAGAAAGGGAGAAGTCACCGTGAAGGGTTTCGAGGAATTGGGTTCAATTTTTTTTAAAAGAAATTAGTTTTAATTTAAAGAAAAGATAATTTTGTCCTTACAATACATATATAATAGACACATGTGTACTGACTGACTTTTTAGGTTTTAAAAGTAACGAAATGTCTTATTTGCACTACTTAAAAAGTTTAGGGGGTTGAGTTGCACATTTTGCAACGTTAGAAGGTTAAGTGCACAACATGTATAATATAGGAAGTAAGTTGCTATTAAATTTATATGCATTGACGGTGTGAACAAGTTTTACAATATTATTCAATCATATATGTTGTTATTTGAGTGACATTTAAAGTAGTGGGTATACGACTTAACTTATGATTGGTCATCTAGTGCATGAAGTTTGTAAGATTGAATATCTGCGGGTACCAGTCAATAATATTAGAATAGGTTTTGATACCATATTAAATAATTAAATAGCTTAAATCAACTCTAAAAACTAGTTCAATAAGAGAGAATTACCTTAAATTAGAAATATTATATAGGTTTTATCTCTGGATAACATGTTGATAATTATGGATAAATAAAAGATGCATCGTATCTTTCTCTTTCGTGTACAGGGATCATAGGAATATGCAAATCGGCCTAATTATTTTATCCGATAAGATACCCTTTCTTCAGCTACATGCCTCATGGGTAAACCCTTCGAATAAAAGCTTGAAAATAGAAATTTATTTGGGCACACCCGTTACATAAACAAGACACATCTCTCCCCACACTTAAAAAGAATAATAACAATTTAAATTGTATTAACTTAAAAATTATTAAATAATTATAAAAATATTCATTATAAATTTTTAATTTATGTTTAATTACATAATTTTTTTTAATATTTATTTTAAAAAATTAAGTTCTTAAATTTAAACTAAATTTTTTTTAAAAAAAGCTTAAATTTTGAAATTGATAAATGAAAGTAAAAAATTAAAAAAATTATATGATCAAACATAAATTAAAATTTTAGTATAAATATATTTTTTTAATTATTTGATCATTTTTAAATTGACGTAAGGTTGAATTAAATTTTTTTTTAAAAATCGGATGGCCATGATGTCCAAAGAAGAATCCACCATAGTATGACCCCACTTTCCCTCGGTTTATCACAAATCACACTTCAATCAATTAGGCTTCAAAAATTTTCCTCCTTGACTTTCTCATAATCACACGTTCTTTGTCCCATGTCGGTGCATCTGGCATTCACTTATTGGGTGACACCATCTTGAATCTCAACCACGAATTGTTCTCACCAATTTGCTGGGATAATCTCGATGTATCGCCACAATAAAAAAGTAGAATCTCGAACTTCTCTATAAAGCAGGGAATGCCATGCCCAATATATATCACTCTGCATCTTTTTTTTTTCGCCTTTTATTATCTTTTTCTTTTTCTATTCCTTTCCCTTTTTCAACCATTTTTTCTTCCATTAGATGTCTTTGAGTTTATATCTACATAAGACATATAATTAATCATTATGTGTGACATGAAAGAGAGAATACGCTAAGGGAAAAAATTATTTTATTTTTTTATGAGATTAATTTTGATAGTGCTTTCTATAACGTAGCTTGTGATTTTTGTGAATATAATATAATTGTAAAAATCATAAGGGGCATCGATATGCTAAATCATGTGCCCTGTAATTAATTATTTTGCGGTAGTACTATAAAATAATTTTTTTCATTTTTATTAATAAAAATCGAGCTCATATTATATAATTAAAAGATAATGTATGTTATTACTATGTAACACTTTCTGATTATCATATTTTTTTTTTATTCCTTGTACTAATACTCGGATCCACTACTAGTGAGCTAATCAAACTAGAATTATTGTGATTGCCGTCCTCAAATTTCAAACCCAAAGCCTTTTAAAAAAGAGACAATTGTTTATCACTCCACGAATTTTACTCACGTATGTCAATACGATACAGTAACCATATTGACTTCTAATCGTATACTATAAAATATAGAATTTTTTTAAGTAATAAAAAAGATAACACTTCTGCTAATCTAACCCTAAATAATTGAATGACTAGTGGGCCAAACCTAAATTCTTCTGATGCATACACTTGTAAGAAAAGAAAATAAAAACAATCATGAACTTGGTGCGTGATTAACACGCTCCTACTACTAGGTTAGGTCCAACCCCTTGTATAAAACCCTTTTGACCAAATTAACGTAGTGCTTCTTCAAATCATAGCCCCCAGAAAGCTCCAAAGAACATACACACCTGAAAGAAAGAGCTTCATTGATTCACCACCTCACATGGCTAGATACTATAACCAGTACTACTACTTCTGGGAATACTTGTCATTCCCAATCCACCTACTCTTGTTCATGTTCATCCTCTTCTTCGTCTTGGCGTTCTCGTGGTACATAAACTACGAGAACGTCTTCGAGGACATGATGGTCCAGGTTAAGGTGTTGTTGGCCTTGGTCCCTCTCCTCCTGCTGCTGGTTGTCCACTGCCTCTCGAGTGGGGGGTCGTTCCCGATACCTCTTCCGGAGGAGAGGGAGTCGCTGCACCGCGCCGGAGGGTCCCCGTGGGGGGTTGGGGTCTTGCTCGTGTTGGTCTTGTTCATGATGGCTTACCAGTCCTCTTTTCATGAACGTTGGTTTCCCTTGGCTACTAAGTGAATAGTATATGATGATGTTTTTTTTTTTTTTTTTGGGTTATGCTTGTAAATGAGGGAGGCAAATAGAGAGTAAGACTTTAATTGGTTTCATTTTCTTTTTTTTTTTTTTTTTTTTATATGTTTTGAGTAATGATAGTCAGGACTCAGAAAAATGTTAAAGTTTTTAACCCATGTTATAATAGTTGTTGAATAAAATGAAATGGTATCATCTACTCTTTCAGTTTCTAACTAACTGCTGCTTTAACTAAAGTTTTTTGGTTTAAATTACTTTTCACTCTCACCTTTTAAAACAAAATTTATTACTAACTTTTAGTTGCCTTGAGTATAGGTAGAAGTAGGGGTGTTCATAACCCGGTCCGGCCCGGCGGCCCGGACCAGCCCGAAGCATTTGAGCCGAATCGGGCCTGATTTTAATCAGCCTAATTTTTTAAAAAAAAACTTTAAAAAAAACTCGGTCTAAATACAGGGCCGGGTTCGGGTCTAGCTTCGGGCCACCCGGCCCGGCCCGGCGGCTCGGAGTATATTATTATAATTTTTTATTTTTATTTTCCTATATAATTATCTAATTATCTCCATTCATTTTTATGCTATTGCTTTGCTGTCTAGTATTTTCTTTGTAAACCTTCAGGCTTCAGTCCAATAATATTTTTCTACAGCCCAATACGCACACAACAATTCATTTTTGGCCACAGCCATGGCCCAGCCCCAACCCAATCACCCTCCCCATCAGACCCTCACCCTATTATTTGAAGACCTAGAATTAGAAATTAGACTCTTGCATCAAACCCTCGCATCACCCTCCTGTCTCTCCATCAGACCCTCGCATCACCGCGCGTCGCCCTCGCCTCGCCACGCCGCGCCTCGCCTAGCCCTCGTCGTGCCTCTCCTCTCCTCACCTCACCTCGCCGCGCCTCGGCCTCGCCTCGCCTAGCCCTTGTCGCGTCTCTCTTCTCCTCGCCTCACCGCGCCTGGCCCTCGTCGTTGCTGCACTCGTCGTCCCTCGGTAAGCCGACATCTTCCCGTTCTCTAGCTGCAATAAATGTTGATATTACCATTGAATTTGATTGAAAATTGCCTTTGGTATGAGAGTATTTAAGAATTCCTCAAATTATATGACATTGGGTCAAAAATGAAGTTTGAGCTTTCAGTTAAATGTTTATGAGTATCTACGATTTTTTTTTGGTCAACACAAAGTGTTTACTGTTAGTGACAGTTATTAATTTCATGTTCACACAAAGTGTGAGATTGTGAGATTGTTGGCTAACCAAGTATATAATATAACCTCTATACACTATTTGTTAACAGTTAAAGAAGGCTATTGCACATCTATACACTATTGCACATCTATTGTAGTTTGGAGTTATTTTCTGTTCTTTCACATGCTTTCAATTTCTGCTATTTTGTAATTTCTGCTGCAATATCTAAACAATTCTGCTGTAATTTCTGCAATTATGCAATATATTATGAATTTCTGTTATGCAATTTCTGTTTCTTCTTCTACTGCTTTTGCTGTTTCTGCTTCTGTTTCAATTCCATCTGTTATGTTGTTTCTGTTTATGCTTCTGCTTCTGTTTCAATTCCATCTGTTATGCTGTTTCTGTTTCTGTTTCTGCTTCTGCTTCTACTTCTGCTGTTTCTGCTGTTTCTGCTTCTGTTTCAATTCCTTCTGTTTTTGCTGTTTCTATTTCTGTTTTTGCTGTTTCTGTTTATGCTGTTTTTGCTATTTTTTTTTTGCTGTTTCTGATTTTTTTTAAATTTATTTTGGCCCGCTTTGGCTCGGTCTAAACCCGATTTTTTACTCGGCCCGAAGATGATCGGGCCTATCGCGTCTAGGGTCGGGTTCGGGTATAGGCCAGCCCGGCCCGGCCCATGAACACCCCTAGACCGTTGAAGTCTTAAAATTAGTAACATTTCAATGCTCTATTTCTCTCTTTTTATCATAGAACATTAATCAAGTTAAATAAAAGTACTCTGGATTTTAAATTTTTTAATATCTATGAATTTAATAAAGTGATAGATAATTAAAAATGGAAAGAATATATGTCTATTAATCAAGAGTCAATAAGCATAGCATATTTGTTTGACACACAATTTTTAGCCGTTTATACAATAGGGCCGAAGTTAACTTAAGGTCTAAATAATTTAATTAGTAATGTCAATTTTAGTTATAAATGTTGTCGAATAAATATGGAAATTGAGTATTTTAGCAAACTAAATGAAATAACAGAAAATAAAATCAGTTGAGCACAACCTCTAAAACTGAAACAGACAATAAAGAAAGGATTGAGATGAGTTGGAACGTTATACCACAAATCGTGTTAGGCAATGTCCTTAAGAGTTTACTTTTTCCCTACTCGGAGATATGCTTAGTCGAAAGGCGTCGACAGAAATCCCTCTACGATTAGATGTGGGTCACCTTGGCAATTTGTCCACATGCAGTTGACGAAACACTGAGCAGTGAAGATTGGTTCCAAAACATGGAAAGAGCAACAGAGGCAGTGTGGGAGTGCCTCTAGAGCTTGTAGATTTGCACAAAGCAAAGGGATGAACAATGACAAAATATAAAGGAAGCAGAGAAAGAAGAAGGATATATTAGATGTGTGGGTAAGTGTGTTTGGTTTTAATGATCGTTGCAAATAAATAGGAAAGAAATGTTTTGTGTATAACTTAAAATCTGTCAAATTTTGAATAATTCACTCTCCATAATATATGCTTCTTCTCTTTTCTTTTCGTTTTCTTTATTTTTTTTTCTCTCTTCTTCCCCAATTTTTGATCATTTCTCGTTTCCACCTTAATATTCTTTATGAATCCAAGAGTTTTCATTTTCATCATATTCGTTATTTTGTATTTTTCAAATGTTTATGCATGTGTGTAGGAAAGTTTTGTGCATGCTTGTTCAAAAGTTTGTGCATGTCTGATTGATCAAAAGTTTGTGCGTTCTTGTTTAAAAGTTTGTACATGTGAACACAAAATTTTTCTTTTTCGTCTTCATTTTCATTTATGTTTCCGTCATATTTTTTGTTTCTAGTTGTTAAAAAGTTTGTGCATGTCAATTCAAAAGTTTATACATATGATGAAAAGACATCAAATGAGATATGAAAAAAATTATGATGTAAAACCTCTCTTTTCCTTCTAAGATTCTCTTCTCTCTTGGGTCATATTCTCCGTGGTCTCTATTTTTATCTTTATCCTTGATTGAATTTGGTTATATTATTACACAAATACACAAAAACACAATACAAGTTACACTGCTCCTCAAGTATCATTGTTAATTCTCTTCCATTGTCCTAATACAATTTCATAGTTATTACAATGGTTCTTTCATTAGTCACCATGCCGGCAATTGCCTTTTATGGTGGACAAAACTCATCTCCATTTAACCATCTACTTTTATAAAAGTATAAGAATAACAATCATGGATTAAAATAAATGTTATTGATATTAGTATAAAATTCTTTCAATAAATAAAGTCATCTCTACTAATGCATTTGATGGTATAATATAGTGACTATTCTCTTTGTTAGAATTATGGTCATTAATATATTAGCGTTGTTAGGGTTACAATACAAGTGTTACTACCGTACTACCAACCCATGGCGTACATATGGTATACATAATGACACCAAGTGCATAAACTTTTGTATATATATGTACGCACTTTTTTATACACATGCATAAACTTTTTCAATTATGGAATCAAATAAAACCTGATCTACAGTGCATCAAATAGCAAAAAATAATTGTCGCTCTCTCTCTCTCTTCATCTCCCCACTCACACTTTAAGCGTGTAGAATCACTCTCTACCATGCACACATATTTTAAAGCAGATACACAAACTTTTGAAATGATGTGTACAAACTTTTCAATAAAAAAAATATGACAGAAGTGTCAATGAAAACAAAGACGAAGAATAAATTTTTGTGCTCACTTGCATAAACTTTTCAAACAAGACTGCACAAAATTTTTTATATACATGCACAAACTTTTGAATAATCAGACATGTACAAACTTTAAAATAAGCATGCACAAAATTTCCTACACATATACACACACTTTTGAAAAACCAAAAACAACGAGTATGATAGAATCAAAAATGAAAACTCTTGGATTCATCAAGAATAAGATGAAAATGAAAAAAAAAATTAAAGGGGAATGGAGAGGAAGAGAAAAAAAATAAAGAATGAGGGAAAAAAAAAAAAAGAAACACGTACTAGGAAGAGTGGGGTTCATAACAGTTGACAGATTTTTAGTTGTACACATAACATTTCTCTTAATATATATGGAGGACAATATTGTAAAAAAAAAAAGTATTATGAAAATGTTGTGTCACCAAAAAAGTGTATACTACTTATACACCCACATTATATTGATTTTCTTTTTCTTCTTCCCAATCTCCTTCACCTCACACTCTTCTTCCTCTCCTCTTTTACTTCTTTTTCATTTTTTTTTTGTCTCCTCTTTCACACCCTCCCTTCATTTTTCTCATTTTTTTCACTTGCAACCTCCATTTGTTTTTCATTAACTCTACTCTTATTTTTTCTTCTGCATTTCTTTATTTTGTTCTTTTTTTCATTTCTCGCTTCTATCTTCGTTTCCACCATTTTTCTGGTTCGTCTTCATTTTTTTTCTTAAGACATTATAGAGAGTATGAACAAGAATATTCTTCTCTAATCTAATTTGTTCTATATGTTTTGTAATGTTTCGGTATGATCTAATGTTTGCTTATGTGTATTGTAATGTTTGTTTATGAGTATTGTGATGTTTGTTTATTTCTTCATTTTTGTGTAGTGTAATGTTTGTTTATGTGCATTGTAATGTTTGTTTATGAATGTGGTAATGTTTATTTCTAAGTGTTGTAAGGTTTGCTTCTTTGTGATAAAATATTTCGATATAGTGTAATGTTTGTTTATGATAATTGTAATGTTTGTTTACTTCTTCGTTTTTGAATGGTGTAATGTTTTGTGTGTGTTATAATGATTATGAGTTTTGTAACATTTATTTTTTAGCGTTGTAATGTTTGTTTATGAAAAAATGGGTTGGCGAGTAGAAGAGAGAGTCTGATATTTATTTTTCGCTATTTAATTGGTGTGAGTCCTGTTACAAGCGAATAGAACGGGTTCCGAGATGTTACCTGCAACTCTAACCATGGGTTGATTCCAAGAGCTTGAAGAGGGCGAGCACAATGGTGGTGATGGTTGACCTTGGACAACGGGGGGTACTTGCAAAAGAAATTCTGAAGTCCAAGTTAGTTTGTGAGTGAAATATAAAGTTAGTATAATAGATTTAGAACGTACATCAACATGAATGGTGCTCATGTTTATATACCTTGTAGTGACCATAGTAGTTCTGACCGTTAGGTGGCATTTATCATGTGTTTGTAACTGTTTGAGCGAGCTTTACTTAGTTAATTATTACCTAATTATTATTATCATGCGTTTGGGAACGTTATCAGTGCTTTGCTAGCGAGTATTTATTACATGAATAACTCTTAGCAGATATGATTCTAAACCGAGTTATTGGTATATATGTCGGACTTCATTTATCTCAGATGTATGATACATAACTCGAACCCTGTTTTAGTCTGAAACAAGTCCCATTTTATTTTATTATTTGTTTTTAATGTTTGTTTACATATTTTGTAATGTCTAGTTATAAAGGACCGTGAGTGCACACATTTTAAAGTGTGAGTAGGGATGAGAGAAAGTATGACAGTTACTTTTCGTTATTTAATATGTCACATGTCCCATTTTATTTTGTTTCCGTGTGTGAAAATATTTGTTCATATATTTCAGTTTAGTATTGTTTGTTCATCTGTGTTAAAATGTTTGTTCATGCGTCTGTTTCTGTGTAAGTTATACATAATTGTACAGTTACTGTATGGTGCACATTTTTTTGTGTACACGTCGCATTATTGAAAATACCTTGAGATACAAACGTGACAGATGTTTCTAACCTTAAATTATTTATAAAAAGAATTTTGCTAACCAGTGTCATCACTAAGAGCATTTGTTAAAATATTTAAAATGGAAATATTTCATTGAAAAAGTAATTTTTCAATTCATTTTTGTTTTTTTAATAAAATTTTATTACTTGGGGTTTCTAACAAGTACAGTTAGTAAAACCTTTATTCTAAAAAAAATAAAAATGGGCAACTGATTTAAAATAAATAAAGTACTCTTCTACATATTTTTGTGTTTATGCCTCTAGTCATTTATAACTCTAGTAAGTTAGTTTTACACAAATTAACACTGGGAATCGTCATCATGCTTAGCTAAGACCAAATTCTGAGCTGAAAGCTATACACAGCGGACAAAAATGAATTATTTTTAGGTAAGAATGGGACTAGTCGGCCGGATTTTTTTATTTTTTATTTTGGGTGGGTGGGGGCTGTGTGTTTATGATTTAGTTTACTATTGGAAATTGTTACCTGTAACTCCAAAACTCATGTTATCTAGTCGCTGGCAGCATTAGAATCAATTCAAGGCTGAAATTGATAACTCAAGCCTTCAATCCTTTTCATATAACGTCGTTGTTGATCAGGAAGAAATTTGGATTTTTGACTAGAATGTGACTAAAGGTGGCCCATATTATAAAAAGACATGACTCAAACATAAAGGGGAAAGGCCAATATCTTGAGATTTGTGATTGCGACAATTACCAAGTATATAAAAGAATTTTTGCTAATGTCGGAAAAGCGCTTATTAAGAAACTTAAAATAAAAAAAAATTGATAACTTTTTTATACATTTAGTATATTGAAAACTTAAAAAAACTTAAACTTTCATTGATATCTTTCTATTTTAAGTTTTTTTAATAAGTGTCATTAAGACACTGGTTAACTTTCTCTGTATAAAATGTCATAACTATTGATTTCATATTTAAAGCACTCATCAACCTATACCATAACGAACAAATTTTGTTCAGCCTTTCTATTATAATGCTACTAGACCAAACACGGAATAACATTTCAGTTTTAAGTGACAATTTTTTTTATAGTAGAGACTTAAATATCATTTGATGTATGATCTTGAGCATATCCAATTCAATATTTCATAGCCATACAAATTTTTTTCACATATAGTACGTTGGGTTGCATTTGGTTATTGAGACATGACTAAAATACATAGACATAGGGACAGAGACATAAAATACAGGACTAAAAGTCAATCTTGTACTTTATTTTGTGATGGTATATAAGACATATTTTATTGTATCTGTATTCTGTTTGATTTTGTGGTACAAGACATAAAAAAGCATGAAAAATGACCCCAAAAAAACCATTTGTTCTTTCCTCCTCTTTTCTCCTTTCTCCTTCCTCCTTCCTCCTTCCTCCCTCCTTGTTACCTTGACTTGTTTCATGTGTTGTTGTTGGTGGTGAGTGGTTGGTGGTGGTGGGTTTGGTGGTGGTGGCCACATTGATGGCGGAGGCGGTGCTGATTGCAATTGGTGGTGGTGGTGGTGGTGGCCACGTTAGTGGTAGAGGTGGTGGTGATTGCAGTTAGTGGTGGTGGTCACGTTGGTGGCGGAAGTAGTGGTGCGTGCAGTTGGTGGTGGTGGGTTTCGTGGTGGTGATTGCGGTTGGTGGTGGTGGGTGTGTTGGTGGTGGTGGCAGGGATGGTGGTGATTGTGGTAGTGAGTGGTTGAACTTGTTGACAAAATAACCTATAAGAATGTATGTCATAGGTAAAATTGAAAATCAAAATTTCATTAAATTTTTGTCTCTGTCTTTTTATCCAAGGTATAAAAAATATATAAATTTTCTGTCATGGGACACAAATTTTTGTTCCTATATCAATACACAAACATGATTTTTGTCTCAACAAACATTGCCTTATAGTCTGTAGAGTTGGAGAAATGTTTTGTGTACAACCCAAATCTATCAATTTTTGTACAACTCACTCTCTAATATGTGCTTCTTCTCATTTCTTCTTATTCTTTATTTTTTTCTCTCTTCTTCCTCAACCTCCCATCATTTTTTTCTTTTCATTTCCATTTTATTCTTTATTAATATAAAAGTTTTTATCTTTGTTTCCATCGTATTTGTTATTTTTTATTTTTCAAATGTTTGTGCATGCGTTTAGGAAAGTTTGTGCATACTTGTTCAAAAATCTGTGCATGTCTGGTTAGTCCAAAATTTGTGCATGTGTATAGAAAAGTTTGTGTATTTCTGTTTAAAGTTTATGCACGTGGACAGAACAATTTTCATTTTCATCTTCGTTTTTGTTTAGGTTTCCGTCATATTTTTTGTTTCTAATTAATAAAAAGCTTGTGCACGTCAAATTAAAAGTTTGTGTATATGCTTTAAAATGTTTGTGCATAGTATAGAATGAGTCCACATGCTTAGAGTGTGATCTAGTGGGGAGATGGAGAGAGAGTGTGACAGTTACTTTTTTGCTATTTTAATACCTTGCATATCCGGTTTAATTTGGTTTCGTATTTGAAAAATTTGTGTGTGTGTATAGAACAAGTTTGTACAGGTTCATGTAAAAATTTGTGCACTCGATGTCACTATATAAATCATGGGTTGGCAGCATAATTGACAGCATTTAAATTGTACACCTAACATTACTCATTTTTTTTTAATGTCTCACCTTTTCCCTTCCTCTTGTTTTACGTTCTGAATGCCAGGAGGTTCATCTGGGTATATCTCTTCACAAGGTTGGTATAGTGAAGGAATTAGAGAATTTGGGCTATAATTTTCCAAATTAAGCTAGAAAATATAAATATTTTATGAGGTTGTCGTGTTTGCATGTTTGACATACTGTGAATACCAACACTTAAAAGCATTCATTTAACACTCGTGTCTCACATATTTGAAAGTGTCCAAATAAACATTTTATGATTTATCGTGTCCATGTATGTCTGAGTTAAGTTTTTTGGGTTGTGTCTAAGCCGTGTCTGAGAAACAAAATATTTTAAATACTAAATAATTTACAATAGAATAGACCCTTAGAAAATTAGTAATTATTTACGCATGGATTTAAAATATTCCATATATTAAAAAAAAGATTTAGAAAGTATTAAAAATTGAAAGTTTTACGCTAATAAAAATATCATATATTATTATAAATCTTAAATTATATATATATATATATATATATATATATATATATACATTTTGTTTATGTATTGTTTATTTTTTAAATTGGTTTGTTCCCATGTCATGTCGTGTCCCGTAATAATTTCATCCATCAAAGGTTTTAGAGATGACAAAACGGATTTTTTTGTCAACAAATTTTCATTGATAAATATTCAAAATATTCAAAGGCATAAGCCTAATTACAACAAAGAAACTACTACACCAGAACCTATTAAAAAAGATAACCTAAAAATACAACCAATGCAACTCATATAGCTATTAGTTACACATCAATGACGCCTTTAGAATCACACTATGAGTATCTTGGAATGCCAAGGTGAGCAACGTCGAAATCTCATATCTTCTATCTAAAGTGTTATATAACCTTTTTTGTAACATCCCGCATCTTTACAAAACATAAATACAGTATTTTTTGTTGCACAATAATTAATAATAATTATTTAATAACTATGCATAATATTGAACCATAAATTCATAGTACGTTATTTAAATAATAATATTACTCTAGTCACGTCGATTTTAAAACTTTCATCGGATTGATAACCGAAGTTACGGTTTAGAAGTTAGGATTCACTAGCCTGCAAGGCCCACTTTGTTTCTGTCTGAGGTTCTCTTGTGATCGAAGACAGTAGGGAACCCACTCCGACAGTAGTTTTATTTTAATTATTTAATACGATGAAAATCGCTAAATCGATTGTCTTCTAGTTTTTTCAGCACGCGACGACTTGCGCACACTACAAGAAAAATGCTCATTACTGTCGGAGTTACCATCAAATTTTTTCCCGATTACCGTCTGTTTTTTTCTTTCCTTCAGACTTACCGTCGACAAATAGACTGACAGTAATAGCCTCGATGGTAACTTATTACCGTCGGACCCATATAGCTGACGGTAATAAGCGTCGGCGACAACCGACGGTAATGGCAGTCCAAGGATGGTACATATCGAACTGTTTATCATCGAATAAAATCGACAGTAATGATATTAATATTTTATTCTGTATACCATCAGTTAATACCGATAGAAAATAAATGATATTTATACTGATAATATTAATATTACTGTCGTTAATTTTGACAAAAATTTGATGATATGTACATCAGCGTTCAAATTACTGTTGACTATAGCTGACAACAATTATGAATATTACTGTCAGAATATTACGAATATTTCGACGGTAAAGATAATTAATTTTTAAAAAATATATTTAATTCTTATTTTATTTTTATTATTATTTCAAATATTAAATTATTATTTAATGTAATAAATTATATATTTAATAATATAATTATTTAATTAAATAATAAATTAATTAAAATTATTATTTAATTCTATAAATTATATATGAAATAAATATATAATTATTTCATTATTTAATTAATTAAATATTAAATTGAACAATATGTTTAGTAATTATAATAAATAATTTAATAGTACCAAAATATGACAATGCATATAAAATTAAACGGTATAATTTAAAATTTTATTACATAGATGTAAATTTAATTAAGTAATCCAATTAATGTTTTTATTAAATATAATAAATAATTATATAGAATATACAACCAAATAGTTACCTATTTATTTTAATATATGAATAATAATCTATCCTTATAAATAATTAACTACTAAGAAATGAATTTGTGTAATAAAACTTAATTAGAAATTATACATAATATTCAAATAAAATTATGTTACAAATTCTCAAATAATTATATATACCATTATAAAAGTTCTATGTAAAATTAGTCGCGCAATTAAAGAATGCGCTTTTTGCCTCAATCAGCAAAAATGGGCCTTCACTCTTCATTGAAAATACATTTTTCTCGCGAGATGAATTCGAGCCGTGGATGGCCAGTGGACCCCAATTTGCAACATTATGGTGGTCAGTAGCGTGCATAGGATGGGTTGGATCCAACCCTCCCCCCAAAAGAATAATAATGGGCTTTACTTTTATGGGCAATAGCATTTAGGCCCTTATACTTTCACTTTCTTACCATAACCACACTACTAATAAAGTATAAAATCTTTCAATTCCTTTGAGCAAAAACAAAAATCTTTCAATTCCTTAAATTTTAATTTACTTAAAAAAAACCACCCAAAGTTACAAAATTTTGATTAATTTTTTAAATTACAATAATTCTTTAAAACAATACCATTACTAAATGATTTAGTAATATTTATGAGTATCAAGTATCAAAATTTTCACCAGTTTCTAACAAATTTTTTTAAAAAAATTCCCATCTATAATGCTTTAAAAAAATTAAAATAAATTATGTGAAACAAATTTAATCTAACTGGATAAGTTTATTGCAATGACCTTTGCTCGTTTAATATGGGAGAAAAATATACGATTATTTTAAATTTATTGTCAAACTATGTTTGAATTTTTTAACATGTTAATATGTTTTTAAATAATATTAAATGAGATAACATAAGAGAAATAAAATAGATATATATAGTAAAGATACATATTAAAATGTTTACATAATGTTTGTCATCATATTTAATTACAAATTGAATCAACAATATAGTTGAAATATTTCATCACATCACACTATTACAAATTAACCCTGTTTAAGTGTTTATTTTCCACGTATATACATGTATGTGAAATGGAAAGCACAATCCCATCAACATTGATAGTAATGGCATCACATGAATGTAATGGTATCACATGCAGTGACTAGCAGTCACACACTAATTATTATTTTGCTCAATTATTGATATTGCAAATGCTTCAAAGCAAGACGATAAGAAGGAATCTCGAGTCATATATATATATATATATATATATTTGCCCCAAGCAAAACTACTAGCTGCTTAAAACAACAGTAATCTAGCAGTCCAAAATAAGATAGTTCACACATATTCCGGTTTTTGTATCCAGCAATGGAGGGACAAGGTCAGTGCCAACATTAATAAAAACGGTAGTAGAGACAATTAAGTGTCACAGTACTCTTGTTCAAATTAATATAAAAGCCGGTAGCAGGTTTAATCAAATGCTAATCCCAAAATCCAATNCTTAAACAAATGTTTGAATGAAATCCTTCGTTGCTTTTTAGCCCTTTTGGAGGTACATTGCTCCCTAGAAGCTACCACCATAGCTAGTTAGGCATAGGCGAAAAAAAAATAGAAAGAAACAGAAGACAGCATAAGAATAAACAATAATAGTTGTATTATATATCCTTTTAATATTTAATTATTGATTATTTTTCTAATATATTAAATATATTCACATTTTTATTTAATATTTTAATGATGATTCCTTTGATACTCTTATTTTTATTTTTAGTTTTAAAAGAATGCATGTACTCTTTTATATTTAATTATTGTGATTTAATTATGTATTTAATCCACCTAAAATATAATTACCTATTACTTTAAAAAATTGATAATTAATTTAAGCTCGTGACAAAAAAATAGCTACTACTAAGGAAATAACTAAAAAAAAGTACTTGTAGCCTTGGTGAGTTCTAAAATACACCTCATATATTCAGGAGAGTGATAAATCAAGCGTATTACAGTGGATACTTGCATTTAGCCGCACTACAAAAATGTGGTTAAACAAATTTTTAAAAATATAGCTAAATTACATTTCTAATTTTGCCCCTCATTCTCCTTCAATTTACAATTTTTTTTAGTCCTCATTTTACTATTTCTTGTTCATAACCGTTCTCTCCCTCTGACCCTTAATTCTTCCATCCTCGGAAATCCATTTCTCTTCCTCTTTGTCTTATTCTTTCTCCTTTTGTTTGGATTATTCTTCTTCCGCTTAGTATTATTATAATTATACTAATTTCTTTCTTCTTTTGTTTGTGTATGTAATGGTGATGTAAAATCAATCAAAATTTTAAATTTGAGCAAAAAATATTTGGGGTTACGATTGGTGCAATGTAGATCTCCAATTTGCTCTTTTTCATATAATCTTGGTGATCGAGATGAGGGACCAGAAGGATGGGCTCGATGATGGAAAAAGGATGAACTTGGCGCTGTGTGAGATGAATGATTAAGGGTAAAATTAGAAATGTAATTTTACTAAACTTTTGAAAATGTGTTTAACCATATTTTTTGTAGCGTGGCTAAATGTAAGTGTCCACTGTAATCCACTTGGTGTATCATTCTCCTGAATATATGAGGTGTATTTTAGAACTCACCCATAACCTTAATTTAATTAATAAAAAAATATGTTAGACAACTAGAGTTGTTGTTGTTTTTTAGAAATCGAAGTGTCAGAATCATATAGGATTTGGATCCTCTAAAGTAAGTTCTCTTATTTTAGAAAGTAAAGTGAGAGATCTTATCATTAAATCATTAAAGTGAAAGTGGAACTCATTATCACTTTAATGATCCAATGATGAGATACTTCATTTTACCCTTTAAAATGAAAATTCTTACTTTAAAAAACCTTTACAATCGTATAGTACTGTTAACAAAAACCTTTGAATGAGTAACGCTAGTTACATTATTGTGCTTGTATATCATTATATAGCTTTAATTATAAGTAAATTATTGCTAGCAAGTGTGTATTAAGGGTAGTTAATGGAATGATTACCAACTTTCCAATTCATTTAATATTAGAATTTAATTTTTATTTATTGACAAGGTAAAAACTTTTATATTATCATCCAATTAGATTTTTAGATATGCATGACTTTTGAATGAATGAAAAAGAATGTCAATCATTTATATTAATGTAATAAGATTTAATTAATTGACAGTGTAAAATAACTTTACACTGTCAATAGATACAAATTAAACTCTTAATATTATGCTTTGAAACCCTAAAAAAATCACATTTTTCAATCAAAATATTTTTCTTTTAATAAAGATATTGGTTAACAAATTTCTAATCAAAATATCTGCCAAAAATAAAATAAAAAACACACCATTTAAAGCAAACAAAAATAAGTTTTGAAAAACTATTTGTTTATAAAACTGTTTGCCCATCACAAACTCAATTCTGTACGTTTTGAGAAGAGAAAAAAACTCACCTCTCCACCCCGAAGATCAATTCTACATTCTCCCATCAATTTTCCAAACGTGTTATTACTCTCTTTTCTAAATCAAGGGGTATAAAATGAAAGAAAAAAATTAATGCTAATTAAATATTACAAACACACATGTTTTAAAACACTGGGAAAACAAATATTCAGTGAACAATGCTTAACAAATCTAACAAATTAATTTATAAATTAACATAATTATTTTTATGAATAATATTTAACATTTAAAAAAAATATTAAGTGTTATTTATAGAAATAATTAAATTAATTTATAAATTGATAAGTTATTTCACTAAAACATTTTTCCTGTTGAATATATCATTCAGTGGGTTTGGTCATTGATGGAGGGAGGATTAGGCTAAAACCATTGACTGCTGTTTGAGGAGGGAAGACAAAGAGAAACCACTCCAATGTGTGAAACAAAAATGCATCCTTCTCTTCTTTCTTTTCTGGCCCCACCACAAAAGGAAAATAAATTAAAAACACACTCTTTGAAAACAACATCAACGGGAAATGCTCGTCTTCTTCTTCTTGGGGACACCCTTTTCTTCTCCCCTTCTTTTCTCTTTTTCTCTCATGCCTTTGCTTGATTATCATAATTAGCCCTTTCTGCATCCCTCTTTAATTCCCCTCCTACAAATTAATTCATAGTATATGCTATATAGTACATAGTGTACTATGTTAATTTCTTAGTCATGACGAGCAAGAAGAAGAAAAAGAAGAATGCCATATTGTGTATGCAATATTCATGTGGAGCCTAATTAAAGAGGTTTCATTTTCAATCATTTGGTGATGTTTTTTTTTTAGGAGAGGATTCAACTAATGATTTCTGGTGTAAGAATTCATCAGTGCAAAGAAGATTAATTATAGCTAGCGGCGTACATGGGAAAGCCAGGCATTTCTTCATCTTCATCAACTTTATATTATTGTTCTTTTTAAATTATTTCTATTTTGCTTTTGTTGAAATTAATTAATTCACTATTGTTATTATATATGTTGGTTTAAATTTTGGGTTAGAGATAGCCAGAAATAGTTACACAATGCATTTGTAAACGGGTATTAGGACATCAATGGTGATGATGATCAAATTAAAGTGGTCAAATAAAAATATTTTTGGCTGGTTTTTCCAAGTCCCTCTTCATTTGCCATGTTGTTCTATGTCTCTCATATATTTTTTTTGTCCAAATTACAGATTAACCATATATAAAAGGTGCAAATTATTTCTTTTATTTCTTTCCTATATGCTTGTGCAGATTAAATTGAATGATAAGAATGGTATTAATTGACGAATTTTCATTTTTCTCTCTAATCAATGCTATGTTATTGATTTAGAATTTTTTTCTTCAGATAATAATAATAATAATAATAATAATAGTAATAATAATAATAATAATAATCTTCTTTATACTCTTGTATAAAGAGGTTGGGGTATTTCAACCACTTCTTTATCATATTTTCGACCTTTCTTATTATGCCATTTTATTATATCTCTATAAATAATTATTTTTTTTCAATAACTTCCGTTCATAACTTAAAAAAAATAAATTATTAAAAAAATCTGGTCGCTAACATAATTTTTTTTTTTTATCTCTGGGCACCTCTTTCTCTAGTAATAATGATAATTGTGACTCATTTCATTTGCAATTCTTTTTGAGGGAAGATTATATATAATTAGGAAGTGGTAAAACATACCGGTTTGTGCTAAAAGCCTAAACTTCGTTTTCGTGGCGTGATAACTTCATTTTCCTTGCATTAGTTTGTAGGTAACACGGCAAATCATTTGGACGTCAATTTCTTAATGTTTTGCTGATTCATCTAGCTTAGCCTTAAAAATATTATCAAAATACCCCTATACCCACCTAACTACTTTGCATGTGTATTAATAACAAGAAACTTTAAATTAATCTGTGGGAAAATTAACCCCGGGCATGGTTGATTACTTATATTTAGATCTTGGGCGGATAATTACAAGGTTTTATACTCTGAAAAAATAGTTTAATTTTTATGTATTCACTCTATTTTTTATATTATTATTTAATTAAATTATTTGGTATGTATGATTATTAAAATAGTAGGTGTGATTAAAGTCAAACTTATTTGTAGGTGTGATAAATTTTGATTGAGAAGCTAATAATATACCTTTTTGTTTTGGTATATTAGGTAGAGAATGATGAAACTGGCGAATTTGAAACCGGAATAAGAAGCCAAAATACTCAAAATGAATAATTAGTTCGTATTAGTGGGTGCTCTGATTATTAAAGACAAAAATTCACACTAATCCTCATTATAGAATTTGGTGGGGCTACATCTTTTGATATTTGACATTGGAACTACTATTAAATCTTTAAACTTCACCTTTAACTTTTTATATGTGCGTCTTACCATCTTAATGCATTGAAAGTTGAAAATACTACTCCTGTATGTATGTACATATATCTTGGGGAAAAACAAATGAACATTTTGAAATGATGAAAAAGGAGGGCAAAAAAAGAAATTCAAAAATGACGAACAAGCTTTTTTTATTATTATTATTATTATTGTCTTCACCGGTTCTCAGTTTACATATGCAGCCACCATGGTGCATGATTTAGCTCCACATACAACCATCATAGTGCTGTTTATTTTATTTTTAATCGCCAATGGTAATTAATGTTGCATTAAGTTTTAGGTACTAATGCATATATAAATTGTTGTTGTTGGGGGAAGGAGTGGAAGAGGGTAACCCTTTTCAAAATTATACGGCATACATTACGCCCGAGGAATAGTTGTTGACCTTTCATTTTTTCTCTTTTAGTACTGCATGCGTTTCAAATGATCGGCCACTTCTTTTTTAAATCATCTATCATTTTCAATTTTTTTTAGGTAATATTTACTGTTAAGATTTTAATTGTATTTCTAATTTATTTTCTTAGAGAATATTATTGTACTAAAATTAAATAAGAATAATCTAATAAAGTTACTTCTTAAATTACTTTTAATTTTAAGTTTTTTAATATTCATACATTTGGTCAAGTGACACATAAATTTGGACGGAGGGAGTATATTTTTTTTATTTAATGTATGATTCTTGTTCTAAGATAAATGCTACAATAATATTAAAGACATAAATATGTTTAAAGCAGGACACGTAGACTAAAATTCTAAAATTGTCATTGAGTTTTTTTCCACTACTATTTTATTTTAGAGGTAAGTTTCTCACCCAAACCAATGTCCCTAAACTTATTCCACTTAACTGATTTGCTAAAAAAAATTAATATAAATTTCAACATTTTCTCACATTTTTTTTGATAAATAGAAAGTAAAAACAAATTTCAGCTAGCGACTATCTTGAGCTCAAGCTGCGCAACAATACTTGGACAAACATCATTTCAGACTATCTAAGAGCTGCTTTGGCGAGCGCCAAATTTAACTAAAGTGCCAAATTCCAGACTAACATTTTCTCACATTTATCATTAAAGATGTAATTTTTTTCTTATATTTATTTGATGATTTTTCAATCAAACTTAATATATTTAAATATCCCCTTCCAATGTTTTCTATTTCTTATATTTATTTAATTATTTATCTAAATTTTTATTTTATTATAATAAAATATTTTAAATAGGTAGATAACAAGTTATATAATAGATTATTATATTTATTAACAAATTTATCAAATTCTAAAAAATACAAACTCATTAAAAAATAACATTTAAAAATACAGTAAATAAAATTCAAATACTTTGTATAAAAATTAAGATCAACAAATCTTAAATTAATTTTCTTGCATAACATGAGAACTGAATTAGTACTATACTATTTTTTTCAATTCTATCTCAAAAACAGAAATCAAATGATACTTGTCTTATTACCAATATTTCAAAACTGACAAGAGGCACTGGAGATTAGAAAATAAATAAATTTATTTTGAGAGATGAAGTTTGTTTTTTTGTGTGTATATAGTGTGTTCACCATCAATAACAATGATCAATCCTTTCGTAGTAATTGAGCTCGCAAAAAAGTGATTGAAAATGTGATCAAAGAGAAGTCTTAAAACGCTCTGTTCTTTTATACTATTTTTTCCATTTTTAAATAACTGATCACTTTTTTATTTTGATATTTTCACAAATAATCATTCACTTCTTAAATTGAGACAATATTAATTAGTACATTTCTTTTCTTAATATACCGTTATTAAATGTAGGCAGTGAAAGATATAGAGTACTAACACATACTCCTTTTGTTCTCAAATGACTGTTCATATTTCATTTTGGTATTTTCACAAATAACTACTTACTTTCTAAATCTAGACAATATTAGTATTTATTTTCTTAATATATCTTTATTAAATAAACTTAAAAAGTAGTATAGCAAGAAGAGAGAAAGAGAGTAGTGGAACAATGCAAACACCACATTAAATAGTGTATTGCTTAATTTTCCTCATATTGAGATTTTTTTCAAAAAAAAAAATTGGTGGGGAGCAAGATGATTTTTCAATTATTTTCTTAATACCACACATAATTCAAACTGGATAACCAATAGTGAACGGAGGGAGTAATAGATAATAAATGAACATGAATATATTAAAGAGTTTAATTGTCATGCAGACATTATAATTGTTTTTATATTGTCATTTAATCAAATTATTACATATGCATGATTTTTCAAGTAGTCTCTCATAATTTTTTTTATTAGGAAACATCCCTCATAATTTTTTTTGTTAGGTTTTAATTTTTGTCGTCCATTTAGGCCATTAACTACTGACGTGACAGTTAATTTGATCATGCGATAAACACAGTTGATCTATTATTTAACTTGACTTACTGACCTGGGTTGAATTAATATTTTTTTAAAAAACTCATCTCTCTCTCATCCCCTCTCACTCTCTCCCTACTTCCCTTCTCTCTCACCTCACCACTATGGATCTCCCCACCAACATGACTCGCCACTGACCCTCCTCTTCGTCGTTAAGGTTCATGATGTTTATGATATTTTTTAATTTAAGGTCATGGATCATGGGTCACAGATAGGGCATTAATTAGGTAAGTCAGGTCAAGGTTTGGGTTTAGTGGTCATCTATGTGACATGTGTTTGCCACATAGCCAAGTTAACAGCCACTTTAGCAGTGAGCGGTCCAAATGGAGGATGACAAGGACTAAAAGTTAACAAAAATATTTATGAAAGACGATTTCATAACGAAAACATTTATGATGGATGATTTCATAACAAAAATTTTATGAAGGGTAAAAAACAAAACTCACAATTTATGAGACACTAAAATATGAATTAACCTTATTTCATGTGCATGGCACCTGAGTGTCAAGTGGCTAAGGTAACTGTCACGTCAACAATTAATGACTCAAATGGACGACAAAGACTAAAACCTAACAAAAAATTTTATGAGAAACAATTTCCAAACGAAAAATTTATGAGGGGTAAAACACAAAATTCAAAATTGGTATTTTCACAAAATAACTATTTTCTTTTTAAAATTTAGACAATATTAGTATTTCTTTTCTTAATATATCCTTATTAAATAAACTTAAAAAGTAGTATAGAAAGAAGAGAGAAAGAGAGTCGTGAAACAATGCAAACACCACATTGAATAGGGTATTGCTTAATTTTCCTCATTTTGAGAATTTAAAAACAAAAATTGGTGGAGAATGGGGTGATTTTTCAATTATTTTCTTAATATCACCCATAATTCAAATTGGATAATCAATAGTGAACAAAGGGAGTAATAGATAACAAATGAAAATAATATATAAAAGAGTTTAATTGTCATGCAAACATTAAAATTTTTTTTACATTGTTATCAAATTAAATCACTACATATGCATAATTTTTTAAATAGAGGGTAAGAGAATCAACTATTTTTGCCTAATATCAATATTTGATCAGATGACAATGTAAAAATATTTTATCTTGTTTGTGCATAACAATTAAACTTATATTAAATACGAATAATTTTATAAAGTACTGTTGTAACATCCCAGATTTTTCTCTTAGTAGAAAGTTCGCAAAAATAAATAAAATAATTTATAAATGAAATTAGAAAGGAGGAAAACATTACCAATGCCTCCCTTAGTGAGAATTTCCCCAATCCCTTTGTAGGAGGTTGACCTGTCGAGGTCAGTAGAAATTATTCCGTTGGGAATTTCCAAATTCTGCTGATACTCAAATGATTCCTCTCAACCTCTAGAGATGGATGAAAAACCTAAAGTGTCGGTAAAACAAAAATCAGTTCAGTTTCGGACAATTCTGCAGACACTAGAACAGTCCCGTTCGGCCCCGTTTAGCCAGTAGAACTGAGCAAAGGGCCTCAAGTCTCTGGAAATCCTACTTTAGGGAGGGAAAGTTCCCAAAATGCCTTAGATTAGCCCAAAGCCTCATTAGGAAAATCTGGCGATCGTGGAAGCGCCAGCGGAACGGTCCCGGTTGGACACCGGCGATAAATAACGGGTCAAAGATATCTGTGAAAAATACTCCTCTGGAGAAAAATTCACAAATGCCTTAAACCAATAATATTCCCATGTAGGGGGAAAATAGAGGATCGCGACGGTATAAGCGGAATATTTTTCGGACGACCGTGCGAGACGAACCGGTACTACAAGCAGTAAAACACGAGCAAAATGGAACCGGGAGAAAGCCAAAAAAATGGGCAGCCCACGTGAGTGAATTCAGATTCAAGGAAATTAATTTAAAATTCAAACACTATTCATTGATGTGACACTTATATTATCTTTTAAATTAATTAATTTTTAAAGAAAATAGAAAATGGCAAAATTGTAAATATGCATGGGGGTAAAAAGGTAATTTTCAGGGGCAAAATTTTGGCTATAAATACCCACCCCATATGCAGAAATTTTCAAGAGAGAATTCGCTCTGGAGCTAGGGGAAACTCTGTCCGTGTGCGCCGCAGTTACCCTGTAGAAACTTTGTCGGACGCTTGGATCGCGCTCAAGGCTTGGAGGACTGCTCTCCCCCATCCTTCTCATCACCGAATCTGCCTTCAAGAGGTGGGTAACTCTAGCTACTCACCCATTGGGTGGTTATGTTTGCTTATGTGTTTGTGTGTATGTTTATGTATGCTAGAACTTTGGCTAGGATAGGAAGATGATTCTGAAGGGTCTTGTGACATGGACTAGTTAGTTGTATGATAGTTAGAATATGTGTGAAAACCTCAAAGAGTAACCATGAGCAAAGGGTAAGAGAAAGGAAAGAAATAAAGAATTCGGTTTGCAGTTTCGCCCAGTGACCGCTGAGCGGCCCTTGGTACCGCTGAGCGGCCCCAATGCACCGCTGAGCGATCGGGCTCATACCGCTGAGCGACCCTAGGGTACCGCTGAGCGGTCTGAGACCTGAAAGTGTTATGGATACTGTTTTGAGGCACATAGTCTAACAATCAATGATATAACTGTAACTTATAACTGATATAACTGCAGTATGTGACGTATGTGATGTTATATGCTAGGAGTTCATGCATTATGATTATTTAAGGTAATATGTTAACATGCCATGCATCATGTTAAGTTACTTTTAGAGGACTAGAAGTTAATCAAGTAAAGAGTAAAGATTATAATGGAAATGAACCTTAGGGAACAAGTCATGCCATGATATGTGCAAAGAAAGGAAAAGAAAAGAAGAAATGATATGGGAAAGAAAAGATAATGAAAAGATGTACTACCTTCCTGTCGGTAGGTGGCTGGCAGGGAAGGGGACGAGGATGCACAACCCTCCTGTCGGTAGGTAGCTGGCAGGATGAGGGGTCACTTCCCTGTCTGCAGGTGGATGGCAGGGAAGGGGACGATGATTGTTGTCGGTAGGTGGCTGGCAACGGATTCACAGAGATGAATCAATTATGCTGATAATTGCTGTCGGTAGGTGGCTGGCAGCGAATTCACTTTCTTGTCGGTAGGTGGCTGGCAAGAAAGGGGAATCAATGATGTACAACCCTCCTGTCGGTAGGTGGCTGGGATGATGAGGGGTCACTTCCCTGTCTGCAGGTGGATGGCAGGGAAGGGGACGATGATTGTTGTCGGTAGTGGCTGGCAACGGATTCACTTTCCTGTAGGTAGGTGGCTTGCAGGAAAGATGAATCAAATAAAGAAAAGAATATGAAAATCTGAAAGCAAGAGAAAAGTATGAAAGAGTAAAGTATAAAAGAAAGAAAGAAAGAATGATAGTATGTGATGTATGCATGAATGTATGTATGTAAGAATGTATGTATGGAAGTATGAATAATTAAGAAGATAAATAAATATGATGTAAGTACCGTCCAGAGAACGCTCGAGACGGCTATGTATGTATAAACGAAGGAAAGTAACAAGCACGAGAACTTAGTAAGCAAGAGTAGTTCCCCTATCACCTAGTAACGTAGATAAAGCCATTCAGGACTTTAGGCCAGATAATAATCCGTAGGAATGTTAGTGTACATATTCACTTAGAAACACCTTAGTGGCCTGGAGTATAACTGGATGAAACCCGAGAGCGCAGAGCTACAGTTTTCCACTAAGAACCTACCATTCTCACCCCACTGCCTTATGACTCCAGGTAGCATGACGTGTACGCCGAGACAGAGCAGGTATCGGAAGACAATCAGAATGGTGGACGTCAGAGGATTCCGAGGAAGCAACGGACAGTACCTTATGCTTTATGTTTTGGATTAGCTAAAGGGATTAAATGTTCCCTTAGCTCCCATGAAAATGTATTATGACTTGTACACTTGATTATGTAATTATGTATTATTATTTGAATGTGTAACTGTGTTATGGACCGAATACTTGTATGTTTATCTACTTCTCTTATAACATTTCCAGTACCGCTATTTTGTAGTTAATTATCGTTTAAGTCCGATGGGACTCTATCGCTTGTATCTTTATATGCTATCTTAATCACGCACGGCTCCTACTTTATAAAATGATAATGCACACGAACGATTTTCAAAATGGTCCATATTTTCAAGTAAGAAATATTTGCCAAGCTAAAAATAGGGGCTAGAAGTAACCCCACCAAAGCAGAAAACAACCTAGTGAGCATTGTTTACTACGTACGGGTAAACAGTTAGCTAGGGTGTTTCAACTGTCAATTTTTTCTTACTTTGATACTCTCTTTGTTCCTCTATAACAATCCTTTTACAAAAATCTAATTATTCTATATTAATCCCTTTAACATTTTAATGTAGAATTAATTATTTTATGCCAATTTCATCCTTAGTAGAGAAAAATTTAGTGGAGAAAGACATAGTGAAAATACGAATAATTAATGGAGAGAAAGAAAGATGCAACAAATGATAGTATAGTAAATTAAACTTTTTTTATGAGTTTTGTGAGCACTTGTCAAGAAACTTAAAATAACAATATTTCATTAAAAAAAAATAAGTTTTTGAAGTTTTCCATGCATTAAACACTTCAGGATTATATTTTTTAATAAAGTTTTACTACTTTGAATTCCTTAACAAGTGTCATAAATGTACTTATTAGCAAAACCTTTTTTTATTACCAAAAAAAATTAAACTTGTTTTTAATGATTTCCTTAATTCTTGTACATTAACATAAAACAACTGCTATTAAAGAATGAAGAGAATATTTTTCAATCATTTATTTAAGAAAAAGGTTAATGAGTGCCCTTAGGGCATTGTTTAAAGAATTAAGAGTAAAATTCTTTTATTGAAAGGTAAATTTTTTTCTCCATTACATTAAAACTTGTAAAAACACAAGAAACTTACTATTTATAGTTGTTTAACCAACAAATCTTTTCTTTAATCCTCTCACAAAACTTAGGGATTTATTACCTACATATTCTCCCCACAGGATTTACATCTCATAATATATTCCATGTAAAAAATTTATATTTGTATGAGTGTGGGTCTGAAATCGTCACGGGCCCGTGACGATTTCAGACCCGTGGCGATTTCAAACCCAAATTTATTTTTTTTAAAATGGTCTGAAATTGTCACACCCTGTGACGAATTTAAAATGTCTGAATTCACCGACGAATTCAGACTCAAGTCCATATAATTATAAATTTGTGTTTTGATTCATATTTTAGAAAAGAGATTATACTAAAATCACGTATAAGTAATGGGTCAAAACTTAGAGTTGGCTGTTTTGCAAAGAGCAGAGAGTACTTACAAAGGTAATTTTTTCAAATTGTCAAAAACACGCGAATTGTTAAACTGGTTTTTCTTTTTTAACTTTTGAGGTTTTTGGGGATTGGGAAATAAGACTTTAGACATTGAACGACAGAAATGCCTGGAATTTTGTACTCGATTAATGCTTGTTGAACTGGTTTTTGTTTAATTTTGACATTGTGTTCCATCCCTTTCACACAAGGATTTAACAATTTTGTCTCTCTCTGTCTTTTCTGTCGATGTGCACGTGTATGCTTCTTTCTTGAATTCAGAGGCAATTGACTTTATCATTTTTTTTGAATCCAAAGTGAGGGTTTCTTGGATGCCTAGATTAAGTAGGTAGACTGCTTCAGAAGAAGTTTGACTGATTCAAACAATTATACAAAGAGTAGAGAGCTGATAAATCTTCCTATTTCATAAATCTTTTTGATTCAAAATTTCACTCACACTTTTTTAATAAAAATGTTGTACAAATTATAACTCATGTTTTTTGAGGGTATAATTTTAAGGGTTATTAAATTTTTTTTTTCTGTAATATCAAAAAATTTGTATTTAGTCTCTCTAAAATTTTTTGTTAGGATTTAGTTCCTATAAAATTTTGTTGTTCATTTTTAGTTATTGCCGTCAGTTTGTGTTGGACAGCTCTGACATGGTTGTTAACTTCGCCACGTGGCGTATCACATGTCGTGCCACGTGGCATAACTCAAATTTTCAAGAGTTAAATAAGTTTTTAGTCCTTGTAATATCAAAAAAATTGTGTTTGGTCCCTCTAAAATTTTTTGTTTGGATTGAGTCCTGTAAAAAAAATTTGTTCGTTTTTAATCCCCGTAAAATTTTTTTGTTTATTTTTAGTCCATGTCGTCAGTTTAAATTGGATGGCACAAACGTGACCGTTAATTTCGTCACATGTCGTGCCACTACCTCCCGAAGCAACCCTCTCTCGACCACTACATCCAAATGGGATGCCTCTTCAAATCATCATTTCTCCCCTCCCACACTCTCATCCCTCACCTCAAAGATTTATGAAAGATAAAAAATTAAATTCACATATTCACATACCCATTAATTGATTACTCACGTTTGTTTTTACGTGAGATGATGTGGCCGATTAATGATACGAGCCCAATTTGCATTTGGGTCAATTGTGGCAGCCCAGGTAACACAATGACAAGTTTTAGGCAAGAAACATAGATGGCAAGGGATAGTGGCAACTATGGAAATTGTGATAAACTCTCATGCTTCTCTCCTTGATTCTCTTTGCAACACTCAAATCTCTAAGTCCCTGCCAAATGATTTATGCTCTCGTTGGTACCAAAATAAGGTTTTATACTATTCTTGTTTTATTATTACGAGGAATGCTATGTATATAATACAAATGTAACAAGAATCATTTTTCTCATAAAAACATGAATCCTACTATAGAGAGAGAGATAGAGAGAGAGAAAATGTGAGCATAGTGAGACTTATGCTTTTGTGAGAAACTTGACTCTTATTTTTCACATTTGTATCATACACATAACATCATCATCATCATCATCTAATTACAAAGGATGTGATGTTTGAATTACAAAGGAAATGGGATAGTGATGGAAAACCTCCTTCCTAAGGAAGGAGATGACTAGAGAAAGAAATCCTAGAGAAAGGGGTAGGACAAGCCAATTATAATTTTCCATGCCTTCTAATTCCCCTCTTCCCCTATTTATAATAAATTTGGCTCTACTAATTGGACCAATTTCTATTTGGGCCTTTATTTATTTAGGTCCGTTACAGTGTACATAAGAAAGAAATGTAGGGGCATTATGGGAAACGTGAATTATGGGCTAGGGTTGAATCATGTGTGCCTTCTTAGCCTAACTAACTTGGCAACTCAACAAGTTGGAGCTTGGTAAGTGTTGGGCAATGAGGTCACTCTTGGGAAGGGGTTATGTGTAAGGGAAGTGGAGGTAATTAGGAAAATCAGGCAAAATATTGCGAGTCTCATGGGTGAGGCTGGGCTGCTATCGTGTCCAAAACATGTTCTTTATTCTATAATTTTGACAATGATAAGTCTCATTTCTATCATATCCAGCTCGATTTCTATTACTATCTATATATTTTTTCCTTCTATTGTGGTGATCATGGCTTGGTACCTGACAAATGGTATCAGAACTCCCCTTCTAAGGAGCCCTGTGCTGGAAACCACCCTGCGAGCTGCAACAACGGAGGCTAGGTTGGAGAAGATTGAGAAATGGTTGAAGAATGTAGGTGGACTGAATGCAAAGCTGAAATAGAATATTGATCAACTCAGCAAATCAAAGGTCCAACGCAAACCATGACGACGACGTCGACGACGTTGACTTCCAGCATGGGAGTAAGATGAAGATAGATGGTAGAGGAGAATAAGGAGATATACTGCATCTCTCTGGATTTTTGAGTTTCTTGCTCTTCCTGAGGTCAACCAGGAAGAGGAAACAGAAGACAATGAAGATGAAGAATATGAGAAAGAGGATGAATTAGTGAGTTTTGTGGTTCCGAGTGTCGAGAAGGAGATCATAGTGGCCAAATCAGCGCTGATGGTGGCACTGTACACAGAAGACATGCTCACAACTGAGACAGAACCATGAGGTACGAGATCGAAGATCAACCCAAGGGCCACCACAACTGCCATACCTGACCTCGCCGACGAACAAGGATCCACCGCTGGAGGCCGACGACTCACCTAAGGCAGAGAAGAGGATGAAAATGAAGCCGCTACCACCAGACCCTCCTGATCCACTAGACATGGAGGTATCATGAGATGCAACAGAGCTCAGTGATGTGAATTTTGTAACACTAGCAAGTGCACTAGTTTATGCAAGTAATATGAGTAAGTGAATACTAAAACTCAAGTTGTCGAACTCACGAGGATAATATTACACTAGAATTTAATTAATAAATAATTAAATTGAGTTGATTAACAAGATAAAGGAAACGAATGGAGATATAGCAATAAAGGTAAAATAAAAATTAAATAAAAGAAAATACTCAACAATGAGAAGAACACTAGAATTAATTATTCACCTACTCTAGACTCTGGTGGATTCATATACAAATCCGCACAACTATCCTAATATAACTATTAAACAGTTATCAACTAATCTTAATTAATAGTCAGGGTTCCTATCCTGATTACAAGTCTTTCTCAATGTCAAAAACATTTCTTCTCCTAGACCGAATAACTAATCTCTTAGTGTAAACAAGCCTATTTGAAGCTTGAACAATTTGTGAATTTCCCACACACGACCACAAAACTCACATAAATTATCTCCAATCTTACACTAGCCTGTGATTAATCTCACATGAGTACTTTTGTATTCTAGCGTAATGTCGACGGTAATAGTCGATTTTCTTGTAGTGTCTTCTCTCGAATTGTATACAAAACAAGGATTCAATTAATTAGCGATCAAACAATTAAAACATTAAGAATAGTGAAAGAAACTTAAGAAACATCAATTGACATTGAATAATACATTAATTAAAATAGCATCATCCAAAGAGGTTACATCAATGCCCTAGCAAGGGATTTAGTACATAAAAGAAGAAAAGAACAAGTGAAAAGAAGATAAGAGAGACATGGAAAACAACACCATATATGACAAACAATGGTAGATGACGAGTGGGCATGCAAAGCTCTCGCATAGCACCCAATCGGCGATGCTCTGGCCCTGGTTAGCACTTTTAGGGTTGTCTCCTCTTTAAATATGATTCCCTTTCCTTTAGCATCATTGGGGTTGTATTTATAGAGTTTGAACTAAAATTAGGTAAAATACAACACTAAAGATCGGATTCCCGTGCACGCATTTTGACAGCACTATACTATGATAATAAAAATGCCATAACTTTTACTATAAATGTCTGATTAAAGTCCATGGTAACAACTTGTAACCCAAAACATAAACCAAAGGGCTATACAATCTTCATTCATGTACTAAATAGAACACTTGATTGTTCTTTTTTGGGGCAAAAGAATATTCAATCATATTCACAAAAACCAAAGTCTAAACACTTCGTCTTTGAATGTGCAATTTTGGGGTAAAAGAACCTAAAATCATATTCACAAATAATTGTTGGTGTTGATCTTTGGTAGGTGTTAAAAGCTTTGAGTGTGCAATTTTGTCGGGTGTTGTTATGGTTTAACCTATTCTTCTAGTTTGGTGTCACATTGAGGTGGTATATATTGCCCAATAATAAAGGATATGTAACGATTGCTGAGATAGGAGTCCAAAACTTGGACAAGTTAAGTGAGAAATCATACAAATGAGTCAGAAGCCACATATTAATTCAAAACCTTAAGGTAATTAGTTCTCTGATTTATACTTGAATTCCAACCTTCTTTTCCTCATATGTGAGGCACAACACATGCATGTAGTAAAGAGAAGAGTCTCACTTTGGAGACCAAAGTTAAGATCTTCCATTAAAGTGAAGTCCTATTTTTTAAAATATTTTACTTTTATGATGCATTACCCACTAATGTTGATATGGGCATGTAGTAAGATCTAAAATGAAACCAAAATTGAGCCTTATTATTGAAGATGCTCTAAGAAGTAAGAATTTCTTAAATCAAACACTGCTGAGAAAGACATCAAAGAGGAGAGAGTGAGTTGTGTTCAATTTCAGAGGTTAGCTGTCCCAATCAGTTCTCAATTCATACACAAGGTTGAAGCATTAAATGTTAATAATTGGCTCAACATTTTGTTGTCAAATGCGCTACATTTGATACTACCCTTGCCAAACAAAGTGTCAACTTTAGGAGATTAGATCATAATTTAGAGATGTTCATGGATGGATTTTTCAAAAAACTAAACCAAAATCAAATAAAAATTGTACTTACGGTTTGATTTTCTGAACCAAACAGGTTTATTTTTGCCAAACTAATTTTGAACCAATTCAAAATTGGTTTAAACCGGTCCAAAACTTAAAAAAAAATTTAAAAATTCACTACGCACCCCATCTTCTTCCTCCTCCCTTCCATAACCCAAAACTCCAACCTTGAAAAACTTTTATTAGTTAAATGTCATTAACAAAACCAATCAAATAGCCTTGAAGAACTTTTATTAGTTAAATGTCGTTAACAAAATCAATTAAATAGCATTAATAAAGTCAATAAAAAATAATTGTCACCCACTCAAGAATCAAATTCGAGAACATGAATTCTACGCTCTTGTCTATGTGAAGCAATTTGTATTATGAAGAAAGAAAAGGAAAAAAAGAAGAAGAAGAAGAAAGACCAAGTCACATGATCACCTCTCAAACTAATAAACATCAAATATTCTTAACCTTTATTTTTCTACTTCTAGTCTACCAATACTTTTTTCTATTGGATCAATTTTGAAGATGACAGGAACCAAAAAAAATTTATAGCCCCATAACAATAAGCAAGCAAAATCCTGTGTGTCCAAAATCGTCACGTCATCCATCATTGTGCTCAGTGGATCCGACAGCAAAGTTCCCACCTGAGCCACCATGTATCTTGTCTAGCGGCCATCCTCTCCCTCGCACCGCTCATTGTCGATTTTCCGTGAACCACAAAAGTTTCGCCAGATCTACACGCTCGTCACCGGAGATACCATATATGTGTTGAGTTGTTGCAAAGTTTCACATATGAACAATACCCAGATCTATGAGCTCTGTCATTGAAGCTTAACCTTTAAAACCGGTGTTGGGATCCATGTCGAGCTAAGAGGGGGAGTTGTACTTACTAGGGTTGTAGTGCATTGCCAGCTGCTCCAACTCCTGAAGAAATTTTTAGGATTCCATAATAGATAAATAATAATCTAAAATTTCTATGAATTGATTTAACACTAATTATAGCATGTGTAACAATATAATAACTACATTATCAAAGATTGAAATAGGAATACCCGCTATTGTCAAGAAGGATGAATCCATAGTCAACATAGGAGAGAAATCCAAGGTAGGATTGAAGAGAGATTGCTATTCATATTCTATATCAAGTCTATATGTGTCAGGATCAATGGTGCAACCAAACATCTTACTTAATGTGTCATAAAACAATTTGATGGGTCAAGTCTTTTTAATATGACAAATCCAAATATAGAGACTCATAATCAAACCAACTAATGAGCAATTCTTAACAATAATAAGTTCAATAACAGTAGTGATACAAAATAATTGGACTTAACAAAATAACGCTAATTACTTTGACATCTAATTAATATAAATTTTTAATTAACTTATGCTAGTCCAAAAAAAAATTTCAACAATTTCCCACTTTGACAACATAAGTTAAACAAAAAATTCTTAGATTAATCAAACAATATGTGATCACAACAAGATGTTAAAGTCAAGTAAGCACTTTCAATAAAATGGTCCAATATGGAATAACAAACACTCAACAATGTAAAAAATTATACTTGAAGTGGTATATGGGTAAATAAGAATTATACTAAAAAATTATACATTTCCCGCTGACCCAACAAAAGTGGTATATGGGTAAATAAGAATGTCCAACAACAAAATTGCATGTTTGAATGCAATCAAATTGATTCTCAACAAAATGACCTAACATCCGTGCAAGATGTTATATGAGATCTAAAAATTTCAACACAACAAGAAGATAAGATTGGGTTCAAAATGTCTCCAAAATTTGTCATATCACAACATAAGAGCACTCACAAGTTGAAGAAGGAACTCAGTAGTTCCCTTCAATCTCATAGTTCTCAAGGTGTAGAAGTAATTTTAACTAATTAAAACCGGTTATAACCGGTTTGGTCATACTGGTTATCCGATTAAAAAAATTAGGTTCAAGTTTAGTTTTACAAATTAAAAAACCGGTTCTTATGCATTGATTTGGTTATAATTAAAGTTTGGTTTATGTTTTGTGATTTTTTTCAACAGCCCTAGATCACATTAGTCAACATAATGTCAACGTGATCTAGTCTGAGTGTTTGAAATCTTTATGGTCCTATCAAAAATTGATTAGATATTTTGGTCCAACGCAAGGGAAAAATTCTAAATATTTCTAAGTGGAGTTTTAATTGAAATGGCAAGTTTGATAGCTTAATTAAATTGCGAATAATACAAGAGTTTAATTGCTGCATCTAATTAAACCATTTCATTTTATAATTTTTTAAATAATGAATGAGAGAATCAATTATTCTAAAAATATTTTATAATGTGACTACACAACAATTAAAATCATAACATAAAGCTAACATTCCATCGTCCCTTTGCCTATGAAAAGAAGAGCAAATCGGATAGTCCAGAATGAAAAATGGATCTGCCTATGTAATTCTAGCAAATTAACTCATAAAATAATATGAGATATGTCATGATTTGAACGTTGATGTGAGAAGTGAGGGAAAAAAACTACAAACACCTTTAGATATATGACATGATGAAGGCCAGATTGAATTTTGAAACAGTATATGATCCTCAGAAAATGGTAGGTTTATATTTTTGGTAGAAAAAACTCAACCAAGGTTAGCCCCAATTAGTTATCACTTGCACATCATTTGGGCTTGAGCAAATCCAATCCAGCCCAACCGAAACTGTGTAAGATTGGGTTTCTAAATTGAATTTTCAAAATCCATTCAATGCTATTTCAAACTAAATAATATTATGATATAATTTTTTAGTGTAATATTTGGAAGAACTAACACATCAACTAATTTATTAACCTACCTACTTAATTTTATGGCACATTTTTCTTCTTATTTTAACCTTAAAAAAATTAAATATTATATAAAAATAATTAGATTAATAAATAGAATTATGAATCAGATCTCTTAACATTTTTTTTTATATTTTTTATTGTTATACTTATACTTTTATTATATTTATGATAATTTTAATTTATCACCTATTTTTTTTACTTTATGTATTCCTCTCAGTTTTGTATCATTTTATGCCTCTATACCAATTAATAAAGAGATTAAAAAAAAAAAATCACCTTTGGGTATCTAATTTTATATAACTTTTTAATAATTGTTTATTTACGTAAAAAATGAAGGACCCACCGCAACAATTATTAACTACCAAGCACCGCTAGTATCAAGTAAGTTATTTATATTTTTCATTCTAATCTATTTATTTTATCGACTTAATTTTTTTTAATGTATATTAATATTTCTAAAATTTAAAACTTCAAATATTTTTCTTTATCACAAGTAATTAAACCGAGAAAACCCAACCTATCTAATGTCTAATATCTAATCAATCTAATATCTAAATGAAGATGAAAGGAAAGCCCACAGAAAAGAAAAAAACAGAAAAAGAAAAAACAAGATAGAGTTCCAAGTAGGCGTGAATAATCCAGCATGTCATCATTCCATTGGCCCATTAAACGTGTATTTGGCCTTTTTTTTAATATAATCCAAAAAAGAAAAAGAGCGAGAGAGAGAGAGAACTCATCCATAAAAATCAACACCTGTCTCGTTCTCAGATCAAAACTCACCCGACAGAAAGAGAGAGAAAGAAAAGGAAGAGAGAGAATGGACGCCATTGATTCCGTCTTCGATCCCCTCCGAGAGTTCGCCAAGGACAGCGTTAGGCTCGTAAAGCGATGCCACAAACCTGATCGAAAAGGTATTAACCCTAGTAACCATTCCTCATAGATCTAGTTTTTTTTTTTTTATATATAATGTTAATCAATCTCTGATTTGGATCAGTATGATGTGGATCTTGACCTAAACGGTGTGTTTTTAATTTGTTTTTATTTAAATTTTTGTATTTGTTTTTGGTTTGTAGAATTCTCGAAGGTTGCTGTGCGTACCGCAATCGGCTTCGTGGTTATGGGATTCGTCGGCTTCTTCGTTAAGCTCATCTTCATTCCAATTAACAACATCATCGTTGGATCTGGTTAAGGTATAATCCTTTTTTTATTTTTTTATAATTTATTTTAAAAAATTATTTATCTATTTCTCGTTTTGGCTCAGCTGATTGATTTCTCTCTGCAACAGTGCGAATTTGTGATTTTGGATTTAGATTTTTGTGTTTTTGTTTGTGAATTACTTACAATTCTCTTGCTTTCAATTGCTTATCTGGATGAATTGTTCTCAGTTGCTGTGGCAGTATTGTTCTGTGGTAGCTTCAGCGATTTGTTAGGACTTATGAGGGAGGTTCTATATGAATTAGGAATTTATTTTGTGTTAGGGTGCAGAGTTTGGTTAATTTTGCGCTGCGTGACTGTGTTAGGCATAATGGATCGGCTTGTTTGAGATTTTTGTTTTGTTGTTGATTGAGAATAAACAGAGACTGCATGACCGTGAATTCTGCAAATTAGGATCAAATTCTTCTATGAGTGGTGTTATAACTTTGCAAGTTTTTCCCTTATCCTGATGCATGTTTATTGCTTGCCTGTTTTTATGTGGTTGGTGACTTCACTGTGGAATGTATGTTCTGTGTTGCTTTTGCTTGTGTTGAATGGTATTAGCTTTTTGATGTAGAACTGATTTGAATTGATTGGGTTGTGAAGAGATTTTTTTAGGTTAAAAGTCTTCTTCTGCAGCCAATTTAATCTAAATATATTAGAGAAGGATTTCGGCATTGTTACCTGTCAGAGATGGGATTTGGATCCTTGAGAGAGAAAACCTCTCTAAAGTGAGAAAGCGAGGGGGGGACTACACCTTTGGATCATTTAATGAGATCTATAATACACACTACGCACATTATTTATCCTTGGGTGCATTCCCTCCCACTTCCTCTCAAGTGAGGATATCACTTTTGATAATCCAAATCCCGAGTATCTAAGATAGCAACTTATGTCAAAGGACTTTTTTTCTGGTATTTCAACATTCTTTGAAAGCTTTTAATAGGTTGTTGAGCTTCTAAATAACTGGTGGTTATCTCAGCAGGATGATGGGAACTGCAATCACCAAAGGAATTCAAGTTGTCAATCAAATGGAGGCAGAAAGAGTTCCCACTTCAAATAGATGATTCAATTCAACCTAATCTTAGTTCTTCTGTGTTTCACTTTTTGTTTTCCTGCCTTCTTATATCTTCGGTAACATTATAGTTTTAATTTAAATGTACAATTTATATTTCTCCGTGTTTAGACCTTGACACATTGTTTTGATTTAGGATTAAGGAGGAAAAATAGTTGAGTAATTATGATTTGAGTCTCTGTTTGCTTTCTTGTTACTCATGATCAAATCCATCGTACAAAAGCTTCATTGGGTAGTCTATTGGCCATCGGATTATACTCGAGCAAGTTTTATGTTTCATGTTTTTTTTACAAATAAAAGTACTTCAATTATAAGTCTGTAAGTTCAATGATAATAATTAATTAATAAGCATGCGAAATATGCAAGAGAAATCAAAAAGGATACCGCAACAGCATTAAATAAAGTATTTTTTTGAGGCAACTTGGTTCAAGTAACTTGAGTTTGGAGGACAAATAAGTCAAATAACCATTAGCAAAGTTGAGGAAGATCAATGCTGTCATTCATAGAATGGATAGGTGGCTAAATAGTGCGTTTTTAAGATGCTTTATGCGTGCGTTTGGATTTGATTATGGAATCGGGAGTTTAGGTCAACTTGATTTTTACAAAATTAATTTGGTTTTTTATTCATTTATCAAGCTTCCATTAAGGTATCAAAACTTTTTTGTATTTGAATGATTGTAATTTATTTACAAATTTTAAATAATAAACAATTTGAGTTAGTGGACACGTGGCCTAATATTAGATGTTACAATATCGATATTCTTAAATTTTATGTAGTATAGAGTAAACCTCAATTAATTTTGATCAAAAGTGAATTTCAATGTAATTTATGTTTGAAAAATTATATTAAAATTAATTATGATAAAATGAATATTGTTTGAGTAATAGTAATTAAAATCACTTGTAGGTGTATAATTATAAGAAAGGACAAGGATTTTATATTATATTTTTAATGTTAGTCTTCTTTATTTTTTATTTATTATTTTTTTACAATGATATTTTTGTCAATATATCCCTTGATGGGATTTTAATAAATGCAAAAGTTACAAATTGTTATTTTCACTTTTCAAGCCCCAAACTTAGGAGTGGGAATGGGCTAGGCAGCCTAACTGGGGTCTGTGGCCTGATCTGACCTTTTTAAAAATTGACCTAAGTTCATGTCAAATAAAAAGCCTATATAATTAAACGAGTCAGGTCTAGGCCAATTGTGAAGCCTCTCTAACCTGGTAGGTCAGTTTGTTTAAAGCTATATATAATTTTTTTAAAAAATTAATGAGATAAGATTTGAACACAAATTATGTCACTTTTCTTTCAAGACTACTAATCACTCCTTTACAATCAAATATCAAATCAATTGTTGCATTTTAAGAATAACACATCTAGAAGTATCAATATTTCGCATATACGATCAATTGTTTCCCCCATGACTACATGGATAAAAAATATCCATAATAACCCAATCAGGCTGAGAATACCCACATTTGAATCACGTATACAAAATGCTAGGCCGTCAAAATGAGCCCGGCCCGTGAATCGGACCTGCGAACCCGGTTAAATGGACAGGCATTACATGTAAAAAATAGATATGTGAAAATTTTTAAAAAAAATGGTTTGACCTATTCAAGCCAGCAGGCTAAACGGGCCAACCCGGCGGATTCACGGGCTAGTTTGTGAGCCCGTGAATTTTTTATATATATAAAAAATACCAAACTTTTAAAAGTTTCATTTTGGAGTCTAAATTTTATTTTGGAGTTTAAGAATTTAGAGTTTAACTATTTGAACTTATAATTGAGCATATTTAACTATTTGTTATGCTTAACTACTTAACTATATTTATATTGTTATACAACTGAAGTGTTATGACATAAATATTGATAAATTTTGCATTCTATTCCTTCAATGAGTGCCTATACCCTACAAGTTCATACATACTTTCAAACCTTGTTTATTATTGATTAATCTACTAGAAAAAGTTCTAATTGTGTTTTTGATAAATAACATAACAATACTCACATCAGTGTTATATGTCGTCATTTAATTAATGAAAGTTGTATTAATTCATGAATCGATTTCAAATAGCATTTGATATCTTTCAAGCAAGATAGTTGAAGGAACAAAAAAAATAATATAATCTCGCAATCAACCATTTAAACTATTTCTTTCCGATTAATTAATAGATAAACGATAAAAAATAGCTAAAAATGACTGGCATACTTATTCACAACTTTGTATTTAAATCATAAAAAATAGACCAAAATTTTAATTTTTTTTAAAATAAATGGGCTAGCGGGATGGCCCGTTTAGGCCTGCGGACCGATCATAAACGAGTCAAATCCTAAAAATAGACATAATTTGGGCCTAGTCCGTTTAGGCCCGCGGGCACAAATGGGTCAGACATTAACAGGCCGAGCTGACCCGTTTGACACCCCTACTAAAACACCCTAGCTAACTAACTGCCTACGCTTAAGTCGTACGCAAAGCTCACTAGGTTGTTTACTACCTGGTGGGAATACTTATAGTCTGTTACTTATTTTAGGAAAATACTCTTTTAGGAAAATAGGGACCGTTTTCAAACTTTTCCTTTGTATAGATTGCTGCATAAGATAGGAGCCATACGTCTGAAAAAGCAGTTATTACAAGCGGTAAAGCCCTTAGGCTTAACGGACAACAGTCTAGTAATAATACTCATAAAATATACACCCATTCAGTCCATCACAAACAGTTATATAGTTATTACAATAAGTAATGTACAATTAGCATGTTCATTACATACAATACATGTGATCAAGATACAAGGGCTAACTGTAGCACTTCTTAGTCTGCCCTCTACAAAATATTTGTTTCAGCTGGCTCTGAGGTCCATGTTCTGTCTCGACCACTTCACAGCTCCTCGGGTGGTTCGGCCGCATCCTCTTAGTACGAGTCATCATAGGTTCCTGGAGTCATAAGGTAGTGGGAGTGAGAACGATAGGTTCTCAGTGGAAAATCGTAGCCCTGGGATCTCGCGCAGGGGTTTCTAAGTGCATGCATAGTAACATCCCTACTAGTTATTATCTTGGCCTAGAGTCCTGAATGACTTTATCTAAGTTACTAAGTGACGGGGATCTAATCTTTCTTATCTAAGTTATCGTGCTTGTTAACTTTTTTTGCGTACATACATAGGCCGTCTTGAGCGTTCTCTTGACGGTACTTACTACATAGACTTACATGCATTTTCATATAATCATACATCACATCATCATTTCTCATATACTTATTTATTAGGCCTCTTATGCATGGGGAAACTGGATTCTTTCTTTCATTCTTACATCTTGGAGCCCTTACATTCTTGTAGCCGTGGCCTCGACTACAACCTTCTTGCGTTCCCTATCGTTGACGACCCAGCAACGCTCTAACTGGTGTGGTAGCTAGCCACGAAAAGCTCATAGGAGGAATGCATCGAGCAACGATATGAACAACCATCCAACTGCTGGGATGGTGAGGGGTCGGCCCTGGCGACGCGACCGAGCGTGGTACTCATTATCCCCACCATAGCATGCCCTTTCGACAATACTCGGCGGGATAATCGCACACCGTGTGGCATGCCCTTACGACGCTACCTGCGGCGGGCTTCCACTTTTCGCATGCCCTGGCGACGCTACTTGCGGCGGGCTTCTACTTTCCGCATGCCCTAGCGATGCTAGGGAAATGGGTCTGTCATTTGGACCTTTGCGACGTCACGTCCCTTTTCTCATAGCATTTCATCATCTCTTTCCTTTCTTTATTCTTCTCAAGGCATTACTGTTTCCCTATGGTTCACTTATGATATTTATACATTACTCAGTTAACTTCTAGTTATCTAAGGTCGTCTTAACGCCTATCTGACAACCCTTCCTCAATATGCGTGATATCTTACTATGAGACATCCATTATTCCATAAACATCAGTCATATACATCAGTTAAATCATGGTTTGTTGGAAATATGTGCCCAAGACAGCTTCCACGACACCTTTACCTCTCAAACCGCTCAGCGTGACCTTAGGTTCGCTCAGCGGTCCCCTGAAACCATCACAACACCTTTTAAAAATCTTGCTCCCACGTGGACTTCAGGCCGCTCAGCGAATCATGTGGCCGCTCAGCGCTCTGAAGCTCACGTTCCTAAAATTTCCAGCCTTATCGCTCAGCGGAGCTCAGGAACGCTCAGCGGTTCATGAGTCCGCTCAGCGGCTCATGAGACCGCTCAGCGATACCTGGCGAAACTGCAGCATACTCCATTGTTTTTCTTGCCTTTCATTCCTCCTTTCTCATGGCCACTTCTTGGGACTCTTACACATATTCCAACAAGCATATTATCATCTAGTCCAGGTCACAAGACCCTTCAGAATCATCATCAAATCCTAGCAAGAGTTCTAATATACATAAGCATACATAACACAAAGGCATACACAAACACACATAAGCAAGTACAACCACTAAGGAGGCGAGTAAGCTAGAGTTACCCACTTCTTGGGGGCTGTTCGGGGATGAGGGAGATGTGGGGGAAGTAGTCCTCTAAGCCTCGAGCATCGTCCAAGCTTCCGTTAGTCTTTAGGCAGCGTAACCGCGACGCACACGAGCAGAGTTTTCACTAGCTCCAGAGAGAAGTTTTCTCTTCAAATTTTCTGAATATGGGGGGCTATTTATAGCCAAAATTCTGTCACCTAAAATTACCTTTTTGTCCCTTGGAATAATTACCATTTTGCCCTTTTCTATTTTCTTAAATAATCAATTAATTCAAAAGATAATTCAAATGTCACATCAATGAATAGTAATTAAATTTTTTTATTAATTTCCCTTGGAATCAGATTCAATCACATGGAGAATTCTGAATTTTGTGCGTCCCAGTCCCGTTTCGCTCGTGTTTGGCAGTTCGTAGTCCCGGTGCGTCGCGCACGGTCGTCCGAAAAATATTATGAAAATCCCATCGCGATCCCCTAATTTCCCTTGTCATGGGACTAATGTTATTTCAAGGCAATTGTAAATTTTCCTCCGGAGGAGTATTCTTTACAGATACCTTAGGCCCGTTCTCGCTTGCCGGTGTCCAAACCGGACAATCCTGCTGTCTGCGAAATTTCCCACAACCGCAACCCTAGGTTCTTCGGACGTGTTTAACCCTAAAACTCTTCCCCTAACCTTCGTGCTATTTTTAGAAATCATTTTATCTAGTTTTGACGAACTTTTCACTAAGGGGAAAAGCAGGATGTTATACCTACAAAATGCTAAAATAATGTTAGAAACATATTAGTTATATTTCTCCGTTTATTTCCATTATATTGGAGGAACTTTCTCGTTTAAACTACTTTTGCTAATCCTATTCTATTTAACTCGTTAAATCAATCTTAATTTAAATTTTATTTTTTAATTTAAATTCTAGATTTTACTAAACTTATTTCATTTGATTCTATTAAAGTTCTTTATAATTTAAATTTTATCATTTTTTTCACATTTAATGTTAAAAATATAAAAAATGAAGCTCAAATGATTTATATAAAAAATAAGACTACTAAATTTAAAATAAATTTCATGGATAACACGTGTACTAAACTAGTAGTTATTAGTAATACTAAGATTTCAAGGATCTAATACATCTCATCTGATCATGATTCATGAATACAATGAATAGTTATTCAAGGTCTTCAATTTTCTTTGCCAACATTATATAGAAAAAAACACTAAAATTTCTCAAAATTTAATTATAGTTATTAGACAAGTCAAAATGGTAAGAACTCTATTCATCCATTCATCAACAAGAATAACGATACCAATTGTTAACAGAAAAAGTTTAATTCTAATTAAAAATTATAAATATCTAATGGTTTACATTCTTTATGATTATGTCGAGAATATAAAGGATTTAATTTGAATTCCACGTAAAAAAAATAATTACACTTTTATTCGATTATATAATGAAATCAATTAATTGGATAACTATTTAAAATTTTTTGACACGCTGAGTGTGTCAAAGTTAAATTCAAAAACAAATTATTTGACGGGTAAATAGTGTAATGGTAATAAAATGGTAATTCTTGAAATAAATATGAAATAATACGATAAATAAAATCGATTTTTATTCATCTTTTTCTTTTTCTGGTACTTCTCTCTCCTTATGTTCCAAAACCCAATCCCCAACCAAAATACCTATGTATCAAGACTATCAACCAGAAAACACATCAACAACAACTGGTTCAAGCAATCGAGAATGGGTTCGCACGTGTTCCATGCGAAGTCAATATAAAAACCGAATCAGAGCAAACACAGTTTCCTCTTACGACAGCCACCCTCCTTCAGTTTCATCGTGTTTGGTTTCTCGCTTCAGGTTGATTCAGAGAGAAAAATGGAAGCTTTGGCCTCTCTCAAGGTACCCTTCCAGGCCCTCCCATCTTCCTCTTCCAGACCCAGAAGCTGGGTGCCCCCAACCCAAGTCAATGTTTGTAGAAGAAACCCCCTTTTCACTTTCTCTGTTCGAGCACAGGTGACTCACAAAGTTTCCATCTTTTTGTAGGCTTTTGCTGTGTTTCGTTGTGAATTGATCTGGGTATCTCGTAGTTTTTGTATATATTGATGATTTTTGGAGTTGGGTTAGTTGTGGTGGTTTCATTGTGAATGGATATATGTTAGAGAAGTAGCATTTGGGTTCAATTTGCGTGTTGAATGAAGAGTTTTATGTTTGTGATGTGAGGAACACCAGTTGATTTTTATTGTCATATGGTTTTTGTGGATGTTTGGATTAGGTGACTTAGTGGTGGTTTCACTTTTGAATGCAAATAGGTGCTGGAGAAGTAGAATTTGGGTTCAATTGGAGTGTAGGAATGAATTTTTTTGTATTTGTGAGGTGCCCTAGTTCGTTTTTATTGTGCTTTTTCTTGATGTTTTGATTGGATGAGTTGGTGGTGGTTTCACTGTGAATAAAGAGATGCTATTGAAGTAGGAACCCTGTTTGGTTTTTATTGTCATGTGCTTTTTTGTTAATGTTTTGATTATTAGGCGGAGTCTATTGATGCTTCAGCTGCAATTGCAACATCTAGTGAAACTGTGGTAGATACTCTCAAAGTTAAGGAGTGGGAGGTGGGAATGTTCCAAAATGAAGTTGCTGAAAGCCAGGGTATAAGGATAAGGAGGAGGCCGCCGACAGGACCTCCTTTGCATTATGTAGGACCCTTCGAGTTCCGGTTGCAGAATGAGGGCAACACGCCCCGTAATATTTTGGAAGAGATTGTGTGGAACAAGGACGTAGAAGTCTCACAGGTACTGTGATTGATTTAATTTGTGGTCTGTTGTTTTCTTAACATGATTTTTCATGAAATAGACTGTGCCTGTAATGGTTGATGCCATTTGATTTTCAGCTTAAGGAAAGAAAACCCCTTGGTGTGCTGAAGAAGGCCCTTGCAAATGCCCCTCCTGCTAGGGATTTTATTGGTGCTCTGAGGGCAGCCAATGAACGAACTGGACTGCCGGGACTGATAGCTGAAGTGAAGAAGGCTTCACCAAGTAGAGGTGTCTTGAGAGAGAACTTTGATCCAGTAAGTCTGTCTTGTTCTCCTCTATCATTCTTACACTTTGAATTGTTATCTTTCTTGTTTCTTTGTAACGGTTCTGAACTTGTTATTGATGTCATGTGGGAAATGCTTGAGTTGGCATCAATGGCACCACCATTGCATCTTGTTTCATAGACTATTCAACTATATTTTTGACTTGGCTTCCCTGAATCTAGTTGTTACAGAATAAGTGCTTGATTTGAATCATGTTTGCAAAGATTATAAGCTCAGTTCGCTTTTACTATCGTTGCATCTATGTAGGTTCTGTTATTCTTGGATTTTTTTTGTGCTTCCATTTACCCCAGTTAAATGTAAATACAGACTTATTTACGCATGATTGGATATTTTTTTTTTTTTGTGAGGCTCATTATTTAAGCACGATTGAGTGAATCTCTGAAATATATTGTACTTGTTTTCGGAGATAGTTCACTTGTTTCTCAACTAGTCCTTGTTTGTGGTTTGGAAAGAAATATTGCTTCAAAATAGGAAGATGTCCTGTTTTCTCATTTAGTGTTTGTTGTATCATTCACCTAGCAAGCCCTGCAAGATACTTCGCCTACGTTGTTGTTAGTTTATATTTCTTCTCTTCATGGTATGTGCTGCCATCTTAAAGGTTCAATGTGATAGGTTGAAATTGCTCAAGCTTATGAGAGAGGTGGAGCGGCATGTCTAAGTGTTCTGACAGATGAAAAGTATTTTAAGGTAAACGACTAACTTGGAATTTGGTAGAAACTCGTTACAACTTGCTGCTAGGTAAAATTTGGTCAATTGAGAAGTTGGTTGTATTGCAGCTTAGTGATAACTAACCCTTGATCCTCGTTTTATTGATCCAGGGAAGCTTTGAAAATCTCGAGCTAATAAGAGAGGCTGGAGTGAAGGTCTGCTTTCTGAGTTGCGTTAATCTTGATATAGGGTTTTATTCTACTGTTTCATGCTTTATGTATGCCATGTTGACTTTGAAAAAAATATGCAGTGTCCTTTGTTGTGCAAAGAATTCATCGTAGATGCATGGCAACTCTATTATGCTCGAACTAAAGGTGCAGATGCGGTCCTTCTAATTGCTGCTGTGTTGCCTGATCTTGACATCAAATACATGATTAAGATATGCAAGTTACTTGGACTGACTGCACTTGTTGAGGTAAGGATGGTGCTTCTTTGTTCTGTTCCCTTAATTTGATATAATATCCAACATTGATGAAATTTTGTAAGCTCACTGATATCTGATGTTTGATTTTAATCTATTCCTGAACACACATTTTTAACTTATACAATTTATGGTGTAAACGTAGTCCTAGAGTGGGCCAATTTGAGTTGTGAGTAGTGTATATATACAATGAAGTTCTTTAACATAATGATTCTGTTCTTGACGGCAAGAATTAGATAGTATTAGATTTGAAGTATAGATTGGCTAAATTTGGAACTATACCGAAACCAAATCAGCTTTAATTGAAACCTTGAATTCTTACTATTGGTTTGTTGATTCTGATACTTATGCTGTATCTCAGTCCTTATATTATGAAGCAAAAGTTGTCAATATAATTTTCGTAGATCGCTCATTTGCGTGGCATGTTCTTGTTTGTGATTACCTCATAGTCCTAGCTCAACTGTATTCTGAATCTTTTATTTCATGATGGCCAAGAGGAAGGAAAAATAAATCTTTTTATTTTGAAAATTTTATGTTGTTTACTACCAGGTGCACGATGAGAGGGAATTTGATCGAGTTCTTGGAATTGAGGGTGTTGAGCTTATTGGCATCAACAACCGTAATCTTGGTATAACTTATCTTTCTCTTCTCTTTCTCTCTGTACTTTGTCTTCTATCCTTTAGTGCCAATGTGTGAATATTTGAACTTGAGGCTATGGGTCATCAATTGTGGCTTTTCCTTTATGGGCATGCAGAAACATTTGAGGTGGATATAAGCATCACAAAGAGGCTTCTTGAAGGAGAGCGCGGCAAAATAATCCGTGAGAGAAACATAATTGTAAGTGGCCTTTTCCTTTGTAAATCTAGAGTTACATGAAAAAGATGTTAATTTTATTTTGAAAATCCTGCTAATGATTTTATGGCTTGTTCAGATGGTAGGGGAATCAGGTCTGTTCACTCCTGATGATATCGCCTTTGTACAAGAAGCCGGTGTTAAAGCGGTAAGTATTGGAAATTTTGTTTCGACCCCGTCAAATCTGATTAACAATCTTAAAGTAACCTCAGTGACAATCCTAAGTCATATTTTGGTCAGTTACAATGAGCGACCTAATTACTCACCGAAAACTTGAAATACTAAATATGAGACAATTTGGTTGCAAACGGCTAAATTACTCGTCATCGACCACCAAAGTGTTAGCAATCATGCTTTTTGTTGTGCCTTCTTTAGTCCTATCTAAATAATTTCGGTAATCCATGTGTTTGCTGACAATTGTGTCATAAAATGTTCATGTACCAATTTTGTTCTTTTTCTCAGGTTTTGGTTGGGGAGTCTATTGTAAAACAAGATGATCCTGGGAAGGGAATCAGCAATCTCTTTGGCAAAGATATCTCTTTGAGTTGAATAGTTACCAGTGTTTATTGAGATATTGACAGTGAAAAGATTTTGATAGAGTTTTTGGGTCTGCTCTCTCATATATTTTTCTTGCACTAAATTATGAAACTCTTATTGGAATAAAATTTGTACCAAAATAAATTATGTATGTTTAAAGATTTCAGCTCAATTATATGATTTTGTGACACAGGATTATTTGGCAATAACTTTTCCGTGTCTTTAAACTTCATATTCAATCTCTGGAAATTCTCGGAGGCCCTTTTGCTTTGTTCCCTTACCAATTCTTGTATTGTGTTGTAATTAAATAGTAATTCATAGTTTGTTACGAACATTTGTAGAATGTGTCATAAATTGATGACAACAAACACAACAATATACAATGCATGTACATGTCAGTTTTCCAAACAAAAATTGTGGGAGCAACTTATGTGTTGGGTACTGAAAAAAAGTTTTAAAAATGTCTTTCTAAGATTATCATAGTTTATAAACTCATTCCAGGATTCAGACATGTTACAATGTAATCGGGCTCTTATAGTAATACTATCCTTATTCATAGATAACCTACCTGTTAATCAAGGCAACCAACACTCGAGGGAAGGGAGAGATGAATTGGGTATTTTAAAATTTAATTCAACTTTAAAAAATTATGCATTTTCATGCAAACAAAATATTACATGTAGCAAAATAAATTAACAATGAAGTATTATGGATCCTTTAAAAAAAAAAAAACTCCGCTCGAGTTTTTTTTCCACCAAATCTAATCTTTTCCGGTGTTTAAAAAACCTTTAGAATACTTGAGTGTTTTCACTTCTTGGGATCTCTCACCCTTAAGTACAAGCCACTCAAGAACAAGATTCTTTGCTCATAATTCACTTGAGAGATGCATCACTCTCTAACAACAATTTAGAAATACAAGAGGAAAAATAAGAATTACTCTCTTAATAGAGGAAATTATTGAGAACTAGGAAGTTTTGCTAGTGATAACTGATTTTTGGCCCCAATACTTTTGATGAAAAACCATGGAAGAAAAAAGATGATTAAATGTAATTTATACTTGGTTTTGCATGCAAAAAATGTTGCATAAAATGGGTATTTATAAGCCTTAAATCCATGCAAAACGATTCACTTTCGAAGAGACACACTTGTTGAAAAGTCACTTCATTTTGGCATACCAAACAGTTGTAACAGATTACAAGCTTCCTGGGTTCATGTGTAATCGGTTACATAATGTTGTAATCAATTACGCTAAATCCAGAAGTGTGTGATTGATTTTCTTAAATGTGGTAATCGATTACAGGACCTTTAAAATCATATTTTTACCATTTATTCACCCTATACCATTAATGAAAAACCTTTTATATATATATATATATATATATATATTCAAGTTATATGTTCCATAAAAAACTTATTTAGCATAATTTTTCTTTTAGCATGATGTTTTTCAAAAGATTTTTAAATAATTTGTACCAAAGTTGTGGTCAAGTAAATAACTTTAACAAAACAACATAAATCTTCAAAAGATAATACCAAATTGAGCGTTTGACTTTGTTATTTAAATATTGAAGGACCGAAACCTTTAAGTTTGCCTTTGAAGTATTTTTGTCATTGCTTGAAATTTACTATATATTAATGCATAATTACCATATTATAATTTTGCGTTACAATCTCATTAATATTCTTTTAACATCATAAAAACTTACTCCACACGCATTTACACTACCGTCAAAAGAGTACCAACATGAATAAAATCTTCTAACTTATGTCGATGCTGTTCAACACGCTATTGGTCTGATGTAAGGAACAATTATATACTCCTTTCCTTTTCATAATAATAAGCATCCATTTTTTACTTTTATCTTTGTCTGAGAGAGAGTGAATGTATCTGAATATAATTACGCATTCAGAAACTCACCTAGTGACTTTATAAGTCTTGCGTGTTAGAACTTAGAATCCCTTTTTGTTTGTTTAAACAGAAGAAATAAATTTATGGCACACACTTTTCTTACAAAGATTCAAATAAGAATAAAACTACAATTGACAAAAAATGAATCAGCAAAAACTATCTTCCTAGTATCTTACTCCTTTGGCAACCTCAAAAAAATGAGCAACATTCTCCTCAGGTGTTCCTACTACAATGCCATGGCCAAGATTCAATATATGCTTCCCTCTACCAGCTTTTCTCACAGTATCATTTATTCTCTGAGTGATGAACTCTTTTGAACCAAAAAGAACACCAGGATCCACATTTCCTTGCACTGCTATGTTCGGTCCCAACCGTTTCCTACCTTCGGCCATATCGACGGTCCAATCCAAGCTAACTACATCGACGCCCGTCAAGGCCAGCCTCTCGAGCAACCCTCCTGAGCCACTTGCATAGAGGATTAAAGGGAGTTTGGGATGACTTTTCTTCACAGTATCTACAATCTGCTTCAAATACGGCAAACTGAACTCTTCGAAATCTGCCGGACTCAGCTCTGTCGCCCATGAGTCGAAGATTTGAACAGCTTGAGCTCCATTGTCAGCTTGGTACTGAACGTATCTCGCCATTGATGTTGTAAATTTCTGTAGTAATGAGTGGAGGACCTGCGGAAAAATTGCAGTTCCATAAAAATAAATGTGTTTGGTAAGGAAATGATCGCAGTTCCATCAAAGACAAGGACCTTTCGAGCAAAACCAATCATATTTTGATCTGTTCTACATTGATCTCTTTATCTTATATTAATATTCAATATTAAGATTTTATTTGAAAAGGGTCAAGGTTTACTCTAGGCATCACAATAGAGCTGAAAACTTCTAGGCATCTTATCAAAGTAGCTTTTGATAGGCCAACAGGAATGTATCTGTTTACCTTGGATTCAGAGAAAGCCAATCTCTTTATTTTTGAGAAGTGTTTTGATGAACCACCTTCGACCACGTATGATGCCAGGGTGAATGGAGCCCCAACGAATCCAAGGACTGCTGCTTTATTATCCACCTGCAATCAACACACAGCTTTTACATTCAATAAGGGCATTATGCACTAATTTGGACATCCAGGAACAGTATAGAAACAACTATTTTGTAACACTAGACCTAAATATCTATTCATATCACAATAGCCATATGCAGGATGGATAGTTAAGAAGAATAAAAACTTCTATAAGTTTTCAAGATAATAGATTCGTTCTAGGTAACAAATGACACGTAATTTCAATCACTTTTTTCATGTCATATGGCACTGTACTGACGGATGTTGCTGTAAGAGGAAATGAGGTGTGAATAAACAGAAGCATATATTCAAAGGTGGAAACTTAAAAGGACACAAGACCAGTCACACCTCTTTCCTCAAAATTGTAAGAGCTTCACCAACATAAGGAACTGAATCTTCAGGAACAAACTCTCTCACTTGATCAACCTGGGCTGCTGAGCGAATAGGATCAAATATGATAGGACCCTTACCCTTCACAATATCAAAGGGTATATTCATTCCAGAGAGTGGGGTAAGAATGTCTGAGAATAAAATCACCTGTCACGCAATTAATACCAAGCAAATTATTATTATTAATGACAATGAAATTAGAACCATAGCACAAAAGAAGGCTAACAAAACTGTCATAGAATAGCAAAAATATGTGAGATTTAGAGTTATCTTACCCCATCAGGCTTGAAAACATTCCATGGTTGCAATGAAATTTCCACCACAAGATCAACATTTTCAGATCTTTCCCTAAATGAAGGATATTTCTCACAGATGATTTGGTAACTCTGGTTAATGAAGTTCAGCGAATAAGATATATTGTCAGTAAAGGAATCCTACTCGTATCAAAGTCATATGTGCAGACTATAGCCAATAACTTTGCAAGCCACAAGAACTTGAAAGTGCAACCAACATGGTACATCAGGGCATGTACTTAGTGATGTTAAGTGGCATTCAAAATAAGCATGAAATATCACTTTACTGAAGCAAATTTCGCTCTTGAAAGATATATCGACATTTAAATTTACACGTGACAAAAATCAAAGCTGAAGCAACCAGACATGGGATGAGACAGTTCAAATAAATACTTATATTTAGTTCATTCTGGAAAGCTGTAGAACATTTTCTCAAATCAACATAAACTTGGAAATGTTCACAGAGGCCATGTTTGGTTTCAGAAAAAAAGGAAAACCTGCCCCAGGTCAGTGGCACCCAGTGCTATGTAAAAAAAATAAAAGAGAACAACTTCAACAGCAAAATCTTCATTATTCCATTTGCAGTTTTTTTCCATAATGCAAGACAGTTCCCCTACACTTGTGAACGCTGACGTAATACTGGTTTTTCATTGCCAAAAAGGGTAAGCGATTTGCAACGGTAATAAAAACATGAAAACACTAAATACTAAACTACAATGTTCTCAAATTACAATTAAGCTGCTCTCAACGTATGAATTCCCAAACATTGAATATTATCAACAGAACCAGAACCATTAGCTGCATAAACCTGCCTTCATGTACCTCCCTGCTTGCCTCATGAGCCAAACTGGGGGTCTCTCAACATCTAACCCACGAACCGCATTAAGCAAAAGGGGCTCGGCAGCGGCTGTGGCCTTCGGTTCAGCAACTGTTCCTAGGCGTGATTTTCAAGAATTCAGATACAGAAGCTAAAAAATCACCTCAATGCTCTATGGAGATTGAAGAACATAAATAATATTAACTTTGACAAGATATACACAAGAATGGCTGTTGCTTTGGACTGAAAATGAAAACTCAAGAAGCATAAGGTACAACAAAAAACAATACGTTCATGCCTAAATTGGTTAGCAGCATTATTATCTATCGCAAAGTTTATTTATATTTTATATATAATTAATAAAATCTGTCAATTAGAGTGCTGAGCTATTTAAATTATCAAATTTCTCATTTTTGGGCAAAATAACACCAAATCAAATTTCTTCCTCAAAAGCTGCAATTGACATGAGTAAAATCATTCACATTCCTGCGAATGAAAAAACCCATTTTGACAGACACAACAAGCCTAATTCACAAACCTACTTTGAAAATGGGGGATTCAAGGGGAAGCATTAGCAATTAAGAAAAAAAGGGGGAAACAGTTACTCTGACCTCCAATGGAACAAGCAATTGGGTGCTTAGATTTGAAGGAAAAATTGAAACTTGATCTTCTTCTGGGGGTTGAGGAAGGAACATTGGGAGAGGGTATAGTGGAGGTGAAGGTGGTAGTGGTGTTGATGCAGGACATGGTTGAAGCTTGAAGGTGGAGGAGGTTCGGTGGCCAAAAGGGGGAAAGGAAGAAAGAAGATAAAAAGGGGGGAAATCAGGAACCTAATCTGATCCATCCCAAGAATCCAAGTAGATATGTTGACTTCGGCCATGTCAGCACAAACTGGAAATCACCCTAAAACCAGTTTGATTTGAAGAGCAGTAAATGTGAGTAAAGCATCAAATTTCCAAGTTCTCCAAATTTTTAAAGTTAGAAAAATCAATCAAATTAATTATATGTAAAAATTAATTTGATTGATTTTTTTGATAATTTTAAAGATAAATTTAATATTTTTTTTATAAGTTTAAGACAAAATTTTAATCTTAAGTGATTTATTCTAATAAATTTTGCTTGGTCTATTTTAATTTTACAAAAATTTCATCTTCAATTTTTTGTTTACTGACAAAAAAGCCTAGGTGGATTCCACGTTGGAGTATGATTTCAAACTCTGGGATAGCATTTCAGTTAGGTTTGGAATTAGTTAGAGGATGTGGAGATCGATATAAAAGAATAGAAAATTTATATATTTTTTGTATTTCATTAAAATTGTGATAGAAGAGACATAAAATTTTTGTCTGAGAAGACATAAAATTGAAGTTTGAAGGGCATAAATTTTTTCTTTGTGTGTCTCTCTCCGTCTTGATTCTAGTACCAAACGTAACCATCAAAACAAAGACAACGGAACAAGGACATACTTAAACATAGGGGTTTACATGACCGGGTTGGATCGGATTTGCCTTTATCTAAACTCGATCTTATATTTGGATCGGGCCAATTTTGAAGACTCAAACTTAACCCTAGATCCAAATAAACCCAATTGTCTTTGGGCCGAGTTAAAATCCGGGTTTAGACTGACCCTAAAACGGGTCAATACTATCTCAAACCAAAATATAAAAAATGGCATTCACTAAAAAATGAAGTTGAAAAATTTGCAAATCAACTATTTCATTTTTCATTTTGCTTCCTATTTGAATAAACATCATAGTTCCTAGTTAAACACCCATTAATTTCAAATACAACAACAAAATGACATAAAATTTCTAATCTTAACATTCTCATTCAAACTTCCATAGTTTTAATGCACAACACAAACAACAAAAAAATAATGAGTGCACTCATTAAGATGCATAAATTAAGAAAATTGTAGTAATACATACTCATGTGCTAGGTTTCTACACACCAAAATAGACATATGGTTTAACTACAATAGATTATCCAAAAAAATGTTGCACCATAATATGACTTTTAGCTTTTTTATTCCAAAAGAAGGTAGTCAGCATCCATTTGCAATCAATCTATGTTCATAACATCCTGTTGTGAACTTTGCTCTTTGTGGTTGAAATGCATTAATAAAAACATCTGCAAAAAATATAAAGTTAACCAATAATTTAGGGGTCAACATAGGTCGGGTTGGGCAGTATTTGCTTTTATCCGAACTCAATCCTATATTTGGACTTGACTAATTTTAAAGACCCAAATCCAACCCTAGACCCGAATAAACCCAATCATCTTTAGGCAAAATGCTTCAGGTCAGTCCGGATTAGCGGGCCACACCAAATTTTGTACACCCCTACTTACAAACATTGCATACTAGATTTGGAATTTTCTTATCAATTTGAAGATGTTTGTTTTCTTTTTCTCTCCCAGGTAATTATATTCTCAAGAACCAAGCTTTTACACCCGCGAATAGATCAATTGCTAGAGGTTGTTCTAGTTATCTACAGCCTAGAGGTCTCAGGCTATTATAATTTTGTATTAAAATTAAATTTTAAATTATTTTTCAGATTAAGTTATGCCTGAAATCAACCTTAGAATATTATTCCCATCTATGTTTAGCTACTGACTGGAATATTTAACTGGATCACCTGCAGGTGGAAGTGAGAAGAACTGAACAAATAGAGTGGGAATAGGTCCTTACTTCACAAAGAGGTGATTAACTTACATTTTCTTCTTTTAAAAATTTGTAACATTGATTTTGTGAAATTATTATGAGGATATTTGATATTGAATGGTGTATCATATCCAGGTTGGATTGGTGGACAAAACAAATCAGTTGCTTAATGAAAATGCAGTGTTCAATCTTGAAGTGGTAAGAATTTCTCCTTCAATTTTGTCATTTCCTCTATTCATATGTTATGTAACCTTTACACGATCTTCATATATGTTAAATTCATTAACAGGTTTTTGCATTGTAAGTAGGTTCACCCAAAAGTATGCGGACGAATGATTAATAGAATTAACTCTGTTCCTTTTAGAAGTAGAAATAAGATTTTGAGAATTTGAGTTATTGACAGGAGTTACTGTTCAGCCACTTCATCATGGTAAATATATATACAATTATGAATTTTCTCAGTTGATTGATATTGCTCTCTACTTCACTTGATGAAATTTTAGTACCAAAGTCAGAACAAGCCAAGTGTCAGGCATTGGTTAAGTTTTTTCCCAAGTGATGTTGCACTCAAATTGCAGAATCCATTACTGAAACATGAAGTTGAGGATCAGATTTTGTTGAAAAAATGGACTAACTAAACAATCTTTAACCACTTCTTATTCCTAGTGAATAATGATACGTTTATGACCATTGCTCTACTAACAAGTTCAAACTCAAATTTCTGTCTTCAGATATGCATTAATTGATTGACCATCATTACTTTATTTTTGTTCAAATCTTTGTCCACTCATTTAACCTACTGCAAGAAATGACTTTGAATAGCAACACGTGCTGACAATTTCCTATGAGCATTTGTAATTGGACAAGTGGTTACCAATAATCAAAGTTAATTTAGTGTCATGTAGAAGATAAAATCACCTTTTACAAAAGTGTTTTATTAAAATCTTTTGTCTCTAATGCATCCTGAATTCTATTGGAGATTGATTGAAACAGGAAAAATGAATTATCTTCTGGAATATGAAGCATTAGACAAGGTTGTCCCCAATGGTGATTGGGAAGCTGCAACAAGTTTATTAAAAATCATCCAGCAACAGAGACTTCAAAATGCATGATACTGAAGATCAATTGGAGAAAGGAAGATGTCCTTAATCGAGTTTGTTGATATGCGCTTCCTTTTCAGTTGTTCTTTTTTGCTTGGATGGTCTTATTATTATGTTAGAAGAGTGGTGGAGTTGTCTTTTGGAGTAGAAAAGCTGAGTTTATCAAGTCTTGTGTTTGTATTTCACTTTGTGTCAGGTTTAAGTAAGTGTACTTGAGTTAGTATAATTCAATGATTTTCATTGTAAGGTTCAAATGCACATTATCCTTGTTAAACATCGTGAAAAAACAGATAAATGGGACACCAAAAATATTATAGGAAAAAGATACATAATAGAAAAATAACAGTTGTATTATCTGAGTTATGTTTACAATGGATAGTAAGCCTATTTATAGGCTGAAAACTTAACGGCAAAAAATAAATCACAATCAATTACAAGATCAAATCAATCAAATCAAATCAAACATAATATATTATATTATTCTTAACAATCCTCAATATGCACTCTGTCTATTGTATACATATCTCAATCTTCCTACTTGCCCTTAGAGTTTAGCTTTGTTTATTTTCCTGATGCAATAAAAGAATATAACACCGTGTTTTGATGGGTTTTTCCCTTCACTCATTTAAAAGAAGAGTCGAACTTCTAGGGCGGGAATAACAGAAGTCATACATCTTAATGTTTTCTCTCATCTATTTTTTCAAAAGTTGTTTAAATTGTGTTTTCTTTTAATTTTTTTTTTATCTTCACAATTAATCCAAACACCCAAAATCAATTGCTCAAACAACTAAGAGTGGTTGCGTTTAAAAAATAATAATAATTACTCAATTCTCGTGTATATGACAACCCGAGTCTCAAACTGACCCACTATTACTTGCTGCGACTAATGCACTTGCTAGTATTAAGTGCATCAAGTTTTTGGCGTTGTTGCTAGGAACTGAGTCTTACTACTATTTTGTAATAGTAGGTAGACTACTACCAATACCATGGACTGGCTCACGAGGAAACACAAGAATTCATCAATAACTTCCTCCAAGAACGTGACAACTGCAAGAAGAGGGGAGTGCATCCAGATGCAATTACTCTTCAGTTGTTCCCTTATACGCTATTCGGTGAAGCCAAGACTTGGTTGAAAGCTACAAGACCAAAGCTTTACCACCTAGGAGCAACTGGAGTGTAAGTTCCTTGAAAGGTTTATGACACACAACAAATACCTTCAGACTCAGAAAGCTCTTCTAACCTTTACCTAAGGGGATGACAAAGTGTTCTCTTTGCTAGAGATGGTTTCAGGCAATACAGGCAAAGTGCCTTGAGCACGAGATCCCTCTTTACATGTTGTTGTCAATCTTCTATAATGAATTAGACCAAACCTCCGGAGACATGGTCAATGCAATGGCTGGTGGATCCATGATGGGTATGAATAATAAAGAAAAAGCCCTTGAAATCCTGAAGATGTTGGCTAGGAATGAGATAGTTGAGAAGAAGAAAGTAAGGAGAAGAAGTGTGTTGGTAGTTGATTAGTCAACTAGCCTACTGGCTAGAATGAAAGCTCTTGAAGTGGAGAACAAGGAAGTGAAAAAACAACTTGCTGGTATTGTAACAGAAACCTCCATAGAGGCAGAGGGTGGAATCTGCCAAGATGAGCATGATATAGCCTAGTGCTCTCACATTCGAGGAGGTACATGGGGAATAGGCAAAGGTACAACAACAATCCATACCCCAATTCATATAAGTCCGATTGGTGAAACAACACTGGTGGACCAAGGAAATACAACCCACCACAAGCTGGTATGATGTCTAAAGTGGAGCAAACAATGCAACAACTGATAAATATATTGAAGGCTGAAAGTGAGAAGAATAAGAACAAGTACAACCAACAACAAGCCTTCAATAAGGACATTGAGACCTAAGTGGGCTAACTGACGAAACAACTTGTTGAGATATATGTAGGAGCACTGCCTAGCAACGTAAAGATAAATCACAAGCAACAAATAAATGCAATCACTGTGAAGGGAAGTCAAAGTGTTGAGAAGCCAGTAGAGTCAAAAAAGAAGAAGAAAGCAACGATCAAGACAACATCAAAAGAAAAGAAGTAATTGTGGCAAAGAAGTAATTATGGCGATCCCTCTCTTGCTCTCCACTCACACTGTAAAATACGTGCACTCACGCTCCATCATAGACGTACATCATAAAAGAGATGAACAAACATAAAAGAATAAATAAATAACCATTATCAAACGTAAAACAAAATAAAATAGGATTCACACCAATTAAATATCGAAAAATAAATGTTACACATTCTCTCCTGCTTCCCCACCCATTCTTTCATAAACAAACATTATAACACTAAAAAATAAATGTTAGAAAACTCATAAACAAACATTATGCTACACATAAACAAATATTATACCCCACAAAAATGAAAAAGTAAGCATACATTACTTCACATATAAATAAACATTACATCACACAGAAACAAACATTTCATCATACCAAAATAAACAAACATTACAACACTTAGGAATAAATATTACAACACTCATAAATAAACATTACAACATACATAAACAAACATTAAACCACATATATAAATACTACACCACACATAAATAAATAAATAATCAAACATTACAACACTTATAAACAAATATTACACGTATTAAAATATTACGAAACATAGACTAACTTAGATCAAGGAAAAATGTCTCGTTCATGCTTTCTATAACGTTTTAAGAAGAAGAACAAATGAAAACGAACCAAAAAAAATAATGGAACGAAGAAAAAAGTAAGAAATGAAACAAAAAAAAGAGCAAGATAAGAGAAATGGATAAAATTGAAAAAATGGAGGTTGCATGTGAAAAAATGGGGAAAAAATGAATGCAGTGTGTGAAAAATGAGACAAAAACAAAAAGAAGGAGGAGAGAAGAAGAAGAAGAGCACGACTTAAAGGAGAGTGGGGGAGAGGAGAGAGAAAATTAATATAACTAATAGACACTTTTTTAGTGTATAAATGACATTTATGATATCAAACTTATAATAATTATTACAATTTCAAAAGAGAAGAGAAAAATAATCAAATTTTAAATTTAAATTTTAAATCTTTTACAGTATTCTGTATTTTTTTTATGTTTCATATTATATATATATATATATATATATATATATATATGAATTGAAAAATAAAGAAAGAATGAAATATAAAATAGTTAAAACGAAAATGCTCCATGTACACCCCTAAACCATACACCCGTACACACACTACTCTTTTATACGGTTTTATACTTAATTAATGATAATTATACATATAGCGTATAATTATACACAACGCGTGCGCCCCAATCCCGTACTCGTTCTCGTCATCGTTTTCACTCGTCATCTTCAACTTCTCATCCTTATTCTGTTATGTTTGTCATCGTCATCATCGTCATCCTCTGCCATTCTCTCATCCTCCTATCATCGTTATCCATTCTTTGATTATCACTATCATCACCCTTTCTTTGATTATCCTCTCATCATCGTCATTCAATTTTCTATTATATTTATATCATCATCATCATCGTTTTCATGCTCTTTTTCTTTGATTTCCATGAAGAGTTTTGTTCTTTCACGTCTCTGTGAAATTTTAATTTACTGAAGTTTTATATGTTCTAATGCTTATTCATCACTAACATGCGCATATGACAGAAAATTGAATATGCAAACTTTAAATGGGCATAAGTGCAAACATTAAATGAGTTTAATTATGTGCAAACATTATCCACAGGTCGTAGGTTTTGTCTTTGTTGAAGAAGAGAATGTGCATTTTGGCACATTCTCAACCTTTCAACAATTAATTCATAAATATTATAAACATTTTGAACCAATTTTTTACATATTGTCATGAATAAACATTAAATGGTGTGATATAAGCATTATGTGTTTGTCACAAATGTATAAAAATGCAGAATTTGATGTATTGTAGAAGTGTGTAAACTTTAAATGGGCATAAGTGTAAATATTAAATGGACGTATGTGCAAACATTATCCACAAGTCACATGTTTTGTCTTTATTGAGGAAGAGGATATGTATTTTGGCATATTCTCAACCTTTCAACAAGTAATGCATAAATATTATAAATATTTTGACACAATTTTTTACATATTGTCATGAATAAACATTAGATGGTGTGATATAAGCGTCATGTGTTTGTCATAAATGCATAAAAGTGCAGAATTTGATGTATTGTAGAAGTTTACAAAACTTTAAATGGACATAAATGCAAACATTAAATGGACGTATGTGCAAACATTATCCACAGGTCACAAGTTTGGTCTTTATTGAGGAAGAGGATGTGCATTTTGGCACATTCTCAACCATTCAACATTAATGCATAAATATTATAAACATTTTGACACAATTTTTTTATATATTGTCATGATAAACATTAGATGGTTTGATATAAGCATTATGTGTTTGTCACAAATGCATAAAAATACAGAATCTGATGTATTGTAAAAGTGTGCAAACTTTAAATAGGCGTAAGTGCAAACATTAAATAGGCGTATGTGCAAACATTATCGACAGGAAACGGATTCTATCTTTGTTGAGGAAGAAGATGCGCATTTTAGCATATTAACTACTCAAACTTTATACCCCCTATAGCACAAACATTATGGACACTATAACACAAACTTTGTGTATACTAATGTAACAAAGAGTAATTTACAAAATATCTATAATTTGCAGAATATGTGGCCCAAACAAACACTAATATTCATATATTTGTTGCAAATACAGGTATTGGTACGACAAGGGTCTCATAATGGGTTTGGAATGCCATGAAGAATATATTGCTTCAAATATATGATTTCTTAATTATCCTTGAGTATTTATTTGTGCAGAGTATGGTCTTGTGAAAATTGTTAGAAAGTCGATCTTTTTTTACAAGGAAAGATTTGTCAAAACTATATGCTTTGCTTATTAATATTCCCGCACTAAATTCGTGGAAATCAAAGGAAGTGCAAACGAAATGTATTGCAAGTGGGAAGTGTAGCTGGGTGAGAGAGATAGTGGATGTGGCGGTTATTTTGAGAACCCACAGTATTATTATACAAGTGTATGTATGGTGTATGAAAAATGAGTATACATGTAGCAGAATTGTAATTAAAATTACAAGAAATTTTAAATTATATAGTAATTCGTTACCAACAAAATTATATAAAAAACTATTATTCATGTATGATATGTTGTTCAACTCGAAGATACCAATTAACTACATGTATGGTTAACGAAAGATTTCAACATTTAACAGGCATGCTAAAGTGTATAGAGAAATTGCATACTTTATTTCTTAATTCTTAAATATTAGCTAGTTACTAGATGGATACACATCTATATGTATGTATCCACCATATGTGGTTTGACTTTAACAACATGAGCAGGGGGCGTCTGGTACCACACAACATATCTTGTGACATTTGAAAGGATATCCTCCACCCGAAGAATCAACTGCAGAAAGTCAATATTTTATTGAATATAGAATATTATTTTTTTCAAATTTAAATAAGTAAAAATTCTTAGATAAGCAACACAACTATTCAAGGAATCATATACAATTTGCACCTTGGCCCTGATTAAGTCCATATTTGACTTCATTAACATCATTCGTCTCTGTGACATTCTCATCTGCAAACATTTAAATTATGACAAATTAAATTATGCGAGTCATCACATTTGAATTGAAACAAAACAATGTTAATACAATTTTTATCTATTAACATAGTCATTTATAAAAGAACCTGAGTTAAGAAAGAAAATAATTCAAAGTGAAAATCCATCATTAATGAGAATGGATATCCATAAATTTTGAATAATTAGAAATTTCATATGTAAGCATTGGCCCATATATGAAATACAAGATTTTGGTGATAAACTAAAATAATATTTATGCTTTATTTAATCAAGCATACAATCATTAGGTATATTTAATGACAAATTCTTAACTATCACCACTACTTCGTTATTCATAGTTTTCCCCTCTGCCTCGCTCCTCCTCCACTTCCACCCCATCCATACCCTCCGAATCACTACAACCGCTTCCACCACTGCCATAATTACCACTACCTCCTTTGCTTCCACCACTACTTCCACCTCCATATTCCCACCACTGCTCCTGCCACTTCCACCACCACCATATCCTCCATCTCTACTGCTCTTGCCACTACCATCATCACTTCCACCACCTCCATAACCACCACGTACAACTTTTGCCACTCCCACCTCCGCTTCCGCCGCCACTTCCGCCGCCTCCACCACAATTAAGATGGTCTTCACTACCTCCCTTACATTTTTTGTTCTGATGATTTGGCTCTTCCATTACAACGGTATAATTCCATTAAATTTAATATTGGTCATTAATGATGACATTAATTATATGATTTCATTGTGTATTTGCAATAGTCCAATTAAACTAAAAGGTGACAAAAAGGAAAAATACTAACAATGTTCTGTCTTAACATCAGCTCCAAGAAGACTTTCTTGAATTGTGTTTACTTGACCTGCTTCACCAACAAAATTTACATGAATGAGATAGAGGTTCAATATATTTAAACTACAAGCATGTAAATAATTTTTTATTAACTTATGGTAAAAGTTATGTTGAAATGTATGGTAAAATGTAATTTTCTAAATACATTTAAATGAAATGAAATTCATTTATCAAATTTCAAACCACAAATCATACCTTACCTCTCATCTTTAGACGTCTCATCAGTCGCTGCAACTGAGAGGAGAACCCACCCCAATATACAACAACAAAGAATGGACTTAGGACTCGTTTTTGCTAGTGATTCTTGGGAATGATGAAGAAAAAGGTACTTCAGCACTATATATAATGTAGTGAGAGTACTCGAAAAATCCTTTTAGTAAAAGAGTAAGTGAGATCTACTTAACCGCATTCATGTATTTTTCTCTCATTCACAACATGAATTCATGCCTTTTTCACTCCTCTTTCATTTGAATGGCATTAGGAAATGGGTTAAAGATTAATTTTGATGCATGTAAGTGTAAATTGTTTTACTATATTTTCAATCATGTATTTCCATAAAATTAGTTGAATCTCACACCAACAACCTCAAAAGTTTCACATATATAAACAATACATAATTAAATAAAAATATAAAACTTATACAATTAGTTCATCAAAATTAATAACTTAATAAAAATGTTAGCATCCTTCATATTTTATTTATGAAAAAAAAACTTCTCCCCTAACTTTATCCTATCACCTTTGGTAATTGGATTACAATTGTATTGACAATTTGTTTTTTTTCACTCTTTAATAAAAATAAATTGTTTGATCTCTCCCATCAATAAATTGTTACAATTTATTACTATAAAGATATGGTCCATTAATGCCCTGGATTTCATGCTTGTGTGCCACCTCGAATACAAGAAAGGAAAAAAAAAAAAAACAAAAAGAAAGTTGCTTCAACTATAGTGGCAAGAAAGATAGGAGAAAAGAAGGAAAGGATGCAAGAAAACGGTGAAGGCTATGGTGGGTACCATAACTTTGGTGGCATCAGGTGCACACCACATTTTTATGCAAAAACTTCACAATAAGAATGTCTGCAAATTGAACTATTGTGACATGAACAATGTCTGCAAATCGAAAAATTCTAAATCTTGTGACATGGGGACAACATAGGTTGCCATGTACATACATGGGATCCAAAATTAAAATTGTCTTTTTTCATTTATCTAAGTTTGTAAGTTTTACGAAGGTTGTACATATGTATCGGTGTAGGTTGGTAGTTAAGTAAGAGTTTATAATCAATTACAACTAAAGAACCTAAATAGGTATAATATAACCAAGATTATAAGAAAATGTTAAACTATATAATAATTATTGTTCATGTTTGATAAGTGGCTCAATTACAAGATACCAGTGAGCTACATGCATGCGTGGTTGACAGAAGAAACTTCAACAGACTTTATTTTTAAATTATTACATACTAGCTACTAGGATACAAATTTATACGTGTATCCAATTTATATGGTTTGACTTTAGAAATTTGAAAGAATTCCCATTAACCGAAGAATCAGCTGCAGAAAGACAATAACATGTTCAATACATAATATCATTCATTTTCAAATTTATATAAGTAATATATATTCTTAGATACGCTACACAACTATTTAGGGAATCATGCATAATTTTCACCTTGGTGACGGTTTTGTTTGTACTTGACCACATTAACATCAATCGTCTCTCTAACGTTCTCATCTGCAAACATTGAATTGTGTCATATCAAATGAAGTGATTCATTGCATTTGAATAGGAATGTAAAAATCTTAAGACAATTTTTACCAATTAACATAATCATCTGTGAAAGAATTTTAGCCTGATTTAAAGGAAAAAATGATTCAAAGAGGAAATTAACATTATGAGAATGGATCGCTTTGTATCCATTTAATGATTCATTGTTCGTGAGAAAATACATAAATTAAATCTCAAACTAACCTGCTTTTGTGTTTGAGAAAGTCTTGGGAATGTCAAGTCTTTGGCCTGTTACCTTTGAAGGGATTGTAACGACTATGGTCAAGAGGGCTAGAATGAAAAGAGCGTTTTTTAAAGCCATTTTGGTAGGAAACTAGAACTATTAACTAATAAAAGATATGAAAGTTATGTAGAGAATGACCTTTATATATAATGGAGTGACCAGTGGTTCCCCAACCCAAAAGGTATGGTTAATTGTAGTCAAATTTTTTTTTCTTGTAGAGATATGGTAGTCAAAATGTACCTAGCAAATACAATTGCCTACCACCGAAGTCAACATAACGTTTAATTGAACTATTGACTATATATTTTTAAAAAAAAATTAAGTTATAATGACAAACTATTTATATCAATAACTATAGTCAACATGCTAACGTAGGTTGTATTATACATTGAATGTTTTATTCATTTTGCTTTTGATAAACAAAATTAATTATCATAAATATTTATTTATATAAAGCTCTAAAATCAATTTCAACAAATAAGACACATTATACTTTCAAAGTTTTCCTTAATTTCTTTCGGAAAAAATCAAAATCAAACAAAAATAGCTCTCTGTTGATTTTTTTCTTTTTGAAAAATATAGAAAAATAATAAAGTAATTAACAATCTGGAAAAATTTTGTTATCATTTTTTATACACACAAATATACATCAACTAAATTCATATAATAATAAATAAAGATCAATCGTATGATATTTTTATCTAAACCTTTCTAATTAATTATCAATACTGTCTCAAATTAACCTTATTTAAACAAACAATAATAGAGTTAATGAAACATGAAAGAAAAATAAGAAAACCAAGAACATGCATGAAAGTACAATTTAATCTTGTGTGTGTATATACATATACATATATATATATATATACATATATATAAATATATATATGGAAATCTAAGTCAAAATTAAGTTAAAATAGTTAAAATTTTGAGGCCTCAATTAACATTATGTAACAAAAATTGAAATCATGATAATATATATATATATAAATATATAAATTAAAATCAAAGATTGGTTAATTTTCTCTTCTCCTTTGAAACTATAGTAATTATTATAAGTTTGATATTGTCTCAACTATAAGAAGTATACATGACTAGTAATGCGGCACAGGAGTCCTTTGTTTAGCAGGTCAAGGTATATCAGAGTAGCATAGTGGGAGCATGGCGGAGCCCTTAAAAGTGTTTACCTCAGTAAAGTCCAAATCGATTAGTTCTAATGCCAATCAATTTTGGTTAACCTACGCAATTCAGTGGAATTTGGGGACCAAATTCTTTTAAGGGGGAAGAATGTGATGACCTGATGACCCTTCTAGCCTAAGACTGTTACAACGGTCATTTACCATTGTAGCAGAGTAAAACGAGCAGACTGTTGTAGTGAAATCGAGATTTTAAGCCCACATTGCCTAGCGTTATAGGGGGTTGACTCCCCCTATCAATAGAATCTGCCTGTTAGTGTTACAATTGCTAATTTCTTTAGAGCTCATAAGGTTTCATTCATTGTTGGGACTTTTTCTCAGTACAAGTGTTGAGTTGTGGAGAAGTAATGGCAGCGCTACGTTGCTCAGAGTTTCTAATGTCTGCGCTCCTTAGTCTTCGACCATTCTAGACAAGTAGAGGTCCCACTACGTCGAACAGTTGTGCCCTTTTATTTCAGTTCAATTGAGTCAATTGTGCCTTTATGTTTTATAATATTATTATGCATGTGTTAGTATAGGGATAATATGTTTAGAGATTATATGCTTAGGGATGTATGCCTATTAGCTTAGAAACCAAATTATTCATAATTAATAGTAATGTAGGCTATACAGACATAACCTATAATTAAGTAATAGACATGCCCTAGACAGATCACCAAACATGTTAAAAGAAATCATAATTAGTATAACATGTGAATCTTAGGATAGTAGACATATGTTACAAATTGGTTGTTAGACTTATTGTATAAGATCATTGCTCTGACATGAACTCATCATACTCAGTAAGACATATCCTCAGATTTAGCGCATCCACAGACTCATCTATCCAGCACAGTTCTAGTAGTTAGACAATGACTTAGAAAAATTAGCCAGCGTAGTTACATCAGCATAGTTGTTATTTGCCTGAATAATGAAGCAGTTATAGTAGAATAGTTTAAAGCTTGGAACAAATACTCAATCTAGCTATAGGAGATACATAACATTTAACCAAGACAATATCAGTCGCGTAGTTAGTAGTTACCAAACCATGAGTCCATATGGTATAGAGTCTAGTCAACCGTAATTGAATTGCCACTCAGTGTCATCACAACCGATCAACCCATAGTTCCCAAGTAACTCGTCAACATATTTTTAGTACCTTAGCCACCAGTTCTTGATAGTTAGCCAAACATAAACTCATTAGATCATTAGTAGGCGTAGGATAGTCTGTCAGTATAGTTAGGTTAGCTCGGATGGTAGCCCCATGATAGTTAGTCAGTGCGTCATAGTTCAGTCAGAATATATAGGGCAGTTGGTCAATTAGTGACAACAACAAAGAGTTTAGCACATTACACCTGAATTTTATTTTCCTCATACCTGATTTTTTATTTTTTTATTTTAATTTTCGGAAGTTGAAACCCCAATCAATCTTCCTCAGCGGTAAGATAGGTGACCTTGGTACCTATTGTAGCGGCGAGGCCAATGAGAAAAGGAATTACGATTGAACATTGAGGGAGAGGACCTTTTGCGAGATCTGGGGACAATGCAAAGTCTGCACTTGTTGGGGGTTAGACTTTGACCATTTTCGCGACCACTAGAGAGCACCGATGGAAAGTGTTCCGAAGTATGCACCTCGGTACAAGCTCTGGATCCTGAGGCTTGGGAACGGGATGAATGCTCTAGCTCCAGCACGATCGACCTTCGGACTCGCGATTGCGGTGGGTACCTGCAATTACTCCGACGCTCAAGTAAGCAAGGGTCTAAGGAGTATAGTAAGTGATTATTGGATGATCTCATACCTAGGACGCGGGCTTATTATATAGCCGAGGCGGTTGAAGAGGTTCCGCGTATCGCGGTGGTGGGGGATATCTCGACCCCGCGCTATGCGCTCTGGCCGTGGATCCCGCTGTGATTTCTCTTATCTCGGCGGAGTGGGTTATCTTATCTTGGACGAGATAAGATAACGGGGATCTCGGGGCCGCTTGTTTTGGGCGGTTATGAGATGCTGATATCGGGGTGA
>QANU01058279.1:0-51443 GCA_003254905.1 Nissolia schottii | reverse complement strand
TGATTTTTGAATATTTTAAATAGAAAGATTAACATGACAACCTTCCAAATGTTCATGAAGCAATGGAGTTTTTTTTTTTTTTGATCGAGCAATGTAGACATTAGTAAAAAGTTCACATACTAATTAAAACACCCCAAAAAATTGATATTTAGGGACAACTTTGTGTGTGTGAATTAAAGTCAAAGTTAAAGTAGCTAAAATAATGTAACAAAAATTGAAATAGTGATATATATATATATATAATATTTAAAATTAAAGGTCGATTATTTTTCTGTTCTCCTTTAAAACCAAATTAATAATTATTGTAAGTTTGATATTGTCTCAACTGTAAGAAGAAGTATTCATGGAAAACCATATTTAATTTCGTTGCCAACAATTTGATTAGAGAAATTTAGATGTGTTATTTTAAACTTTTTCTTTGTAATATATCCAAGGATTTTATCTCTTACTTTTATATGTACATGTAGACTTTATTCACCTTTTTATTGATGTAACGCCTTTTAGTCACCTCTAACTCATGTAACTAACATTAAGTGTAACTACAACTACCCATCAGTGTCACTATCATTGCTAATTTAATTTTATATAATTCAGTCTATGTTAGTGCTGCCTCTTCATGTAATGGGATGAATAAACAAGATCTAGTATCACCGCATGTAAGCTTGGCGTGGGTCAGTGGTGAAGAAGGATATAGTCCTATACTGATATTAAAAAAGTGCTCCATATTTTGGTGGGGGGCAGTGGCCTTACCCATTTACAAGTAGAGTGATCCCTCGTATAATTTTTAGATATCCATGGTTATTGGATCCGTAAACATTTAAGTAATACATATAATTATCATATATTTTATTTAAATAAAGCAAAAATTTTGGATCAATTCAAGTTTTTCTAATGATAACAAAGATCAAGGAACAAGTTGTTGCATAAGTCGTCAGTAGCTTAGTTCCGCAGTAGAATGATGACAAAAGTTTGAAATGCATGATTCCCTAAATAACTTGTTAGGTGGAAAGTTACTTTAAATATTCCTAGCCTAAAATATTGAGAGCAATGTCTCTCCCAATTTCAATTGGTAAATAACTTTTTTCATTGATCAAATGAGTATGTAGAAATAAGTTATTTATAAAATAATAATTAATAACAATAATCCCTTTCTCCCTTTTCAACCACCCTCATTTTAGAAGATTTAAATCAATTTTTAAGATTTTATGAGATTTTACCATATTTATTTTTGTTGAATTAATGTGTATATTTTCTCCTATCGCAGTCTTCTGAAATGGGGACAACATTGGTTGCCATGTATATATATGGGATCCAAAATTAAAATTGTCTTTTTACGTTTATTTAAGTTTGTAAGTTTTGTGAAGGTTGTACATATGTATCAATATAGGCTAGTAATTAATTAAAAGTTTATAATCAATTACAACTAAAGAACATAAATAGGTATAATATAACCAAATTATAAGAAAATGTTAAACTACATAATAATTATTATTCACGTTTGATAAGTGGCTCAATTACAATATACAAGTGAGCTACATGTTTGCGTAGTTGACAGAAGAAACTTCAACAAACTTTATTTTTAAATTCTTAGCTACTAGCTACTAGTTGGATACAAGTCTATACATGCATCCAATTTATATGCTTTGCCTTTAGCAACATCCACACGCGTACGGTTTGCAACACACGTGACATTTGAATGAACTCCCATTAACCGAAGAATCAACTGCAGAAAGACAATAACTTATTCAATACATAATACCATTCGTTTTAAAATTTTATATAAGTATAAATTCTTAGATACACTATACAACTATTTCGGGAATCATGAATAATTTTCACCTTGGTCATGGTTTTGTCCGTATTTGACTTTGTTAACGTTATTCGTCAACATTTTCATCTGCAAACATTTGAATTGTGTTAAATCAAATTATGTGATTCATCGCATTTGAATAGGAACATAATAATCCTAACACAATTTTTACCAATTATCATAATCATCTGTGAAAGAATCTTAGCCTGATGTAAGAGAGAAAAAAATGATTCAAAGAGGAAATCAACATTGTGAGAATGGATCTCTTTGTATCCATTTAATGATTCTTTGTTTGTGAAAAAATACAAAAGTTAAAGCTCAAACTGACCTGTTTTTGTGTTAGAGAAAGTCTTGGGATTGCCAAGTCCCTGGCAAGCTACCTTTGAAGGGATTAGAATGACTATGGTCAAGAAGGCTAAAATGAAAAGGGTATTTTTTAAAGCCATTTTAGTAGGAAACTAGAACTATTAGCCGATAAAAGATATGAAAATTATGTAGAGAAATGAACGTTATATATAATGGAGTGAGCGATGGACCCCCAAACCCAAAAGGTTTGGTTAATGGTAGTTATTTATTTATTTTTTTCTTTTAGAGATATGGTATTCAAAATGTACCTAGAAAATTTAGGTATCTGCCAACGTAGTCAACATAACATTTAATTGAACTATTGACTGTGTGTGTATATATTTAAACTAAAGTTATAATGATAAACTATTTATATCAATAACTATAGTCAACATGAAAATGTAGGTTGAATTATACATTAAATGTTTTATTCATTTTCTTTTTGAAAAATAAAATAAATTATCATAAATATATATTTATATCAAGCACTAAAGTCAATTTTAATTTCTTTAGGAAAAAAACCAAAATCATCCAAAAATAGCTCTTAATTGATTTTTCTTTTTAAAAAATATAAAAATAATAATAAAGTAATTAACAATTTGGATAAAAATTTGTTATCATTTTTCATACACAACAAATACACATCAACTAAATTCCTATAATAATAAATAAAGATCAATCGTGTCATATTTGTATCTAAAACGTTCTAATTATTCAAACAAACAATAATAGAGTTAATGAAACATCAAAGAAAAACAAGAAAACAAAAAACATGCATGAAAGTACAATTTAATCTTTTATGTATGTGTGTAAATCTAAGTCAAAATAAAGTTAAAATAGTTAAAATTTTGAGGCCTTAGTTGCATTATGTAACAAAAATTGAAATATGATTTATATATATATAAAATTTAAAATTTAAAATTGATTATTTTTCTCTTCTCCTCTGAAACCATAATAATTATTGTAAGTTTGATATTGTCTCAACTATAAAAAGTATAAACGGAAAGCCATATTTAATTTTGTTGCCAACAACTTGATTAAAGCAATTTAGATGTGTTATTCTTAACAATATATATGTTTGTATATATATAGGGGATAATTTAGGTGAGAATTAGCTTCTTATGTAAGAACGTGAGAATGAATTTTCAACCATTTGATTATATTTGTGTGGTCCAGATTGAATCTTAAAAAAGAAATATATCATCCAGGAGAGAAATCAATTAATGGGTTGAAATGTATTCTGATATATTTCTTTTCCAAGATTCAATCTTGACCACACAAATATAATTTAATGGTTGAAAATCCATTCTCACGTTCTCACACAATAAGCTCATTCTCATATGAATCATATTTAATCTCACGTTCTCACATAAAAAGCTCATTATCCATAGACAAAAATCCACTCACAGACTGGTTCTCTAGGAATCGAAGAGCAACTCCAATAAGCCACAACTCAAAGAATTGATGTCGAAGACAACATAACTTCAGTTGGCTCGAAAAATTATTGAGTTTGTCCTGCATTACTAGTAACATGTAGCGACACAAGACTCCCTTGTTCAACAAGATTAAGGTATATTAGAGTAGCACATTAGGAAGCATTGGAGCCCTTAAAAGTTGTTAGCCTCAGTAAAGTTCAAACTTGTTAGTTCTCATGCCAGTCAGTTTTGGTTGAATTATTCAGTTTAGTTGAACTTGGGGATCAAATTCTTTTAAGGAGAAGAATGCGATGACCCTCCTAGCCTAAGACCGCTACAACAGTCATTCACCGTTGTAGCGGAGCGGAACTAGTAGACTGTTGTAGCGATATCAAGATTTTAAGCTCACACCGCTTAGCTCCATAAAGTGGGGAGTGTTGACTCCCCTATAAATAGAACATGTCTGTCTATGTTACAGTTGCTAATTCCTTTAGAGCTCATAAGGTTCCATTAATTGTTGGGAGTTTTGTTCAATACAAATGTTGAGTTGCGGAGAAGCAATGCCAATGTTACACCGCTTAGAGTGTCTATTGTTAGTGCTCCTCAATCTTTGGCCATTTTAGGCGAGTAGAGGTTTAGTTACATTCAATTAGGTCAATTGTGCCTTTATGTTTTATAATATTATTATGCATGTGTTAGTATAGGGATAATATGTTTAGAGATTATATGCTTAGGGATGTACGCTTATTAGCTTAGAAGTCAGATTATTCATAATTGGTAGTAATGTAGGCTATATAGACATAACCTATAATTAAGTAATAAACTTGCCCTAGATAGATCACCAAGTATGTTAAAGGAAAACATAATCAGTATAACATGTGAAGCTTAGGATAGCAGACTTATGTCACAAGTTGGCTTAAACTGATTATATATCATTTCCCTAGCACGAACTCTGCATACTCGGTAAGACCTATCCTCAGATTTAGCACATCCACAGACCCAACTATTCAACACAGTTCTAGTAGTTAGGCAACAACTTAGAACAATTAGCCAACATAGTTACATCAACATAATGGGCAGTTGCTTGAATATTGAAGTAGTTATAGTAGAATAGTGAACAACTTGGAACAAATAATCAACCTAGTGATAGCATATACAGAACATTTAACCAAGACAATATTAGCAGTTTCGTTAGTAGTTACCAAATCATGAGTCCATATGGTATAGAGTCTAGTCAATCGTAATTTAATTAATAGTCAGTCAGTGCCGTCACAACCAATCGACCCATAGTTCCCCCAGCAGTTGGTCAACATAGTATGAGTACCTATGTTAGTAGTTGCTCCAGTAGGTAACAGATAGGGTTTTCGAACGTCATGCTTAGTTGGACTTAGTAGATATAAATTAATTTTAGTTGTTGGCAGCTATAAAGAAAATCATTTTTTAAAATACAATTTAAATTAGTTACATTTCTATTCATGTTTCATGTTTTAGCACATTTAGAAGGCTTCCGCAAGAAAATTAGTCTTTTTAAGCCGGTAACAATTTTTGAGTCATTACAAAGAATGAAAAAAAAATAGGGAGAGAGAAAATGAATATTAAATATCGTTAAATATAGTTGTACATTTTTACACATTATTATTATTATTATTATTATTATTATTATTATTATTATTATTATTTAGTTTTAAAGAAGTCAGTAAACGGGCAACCCATTTAACTTATCAAACTAGTCTGGTAAGGTTGGAGTAAAATTGAGTTAATTCTTTTGACTCCTGCTGCACATACACCAAAAAATATACACCATACATACACCATATACTTATATAGTGTTTTAATGCACGTAATGTCTGTGCACTTAATTAAGTATAATTGAGAATATCATCTATAAGTTTATAATGTTTGTGCCTCATGAGAATAAAGTTTGTGCATTATTAATGGTGTATGTATAAGTGTATAAAATTGGGTGTACATGTAACATTTTATATTCTTTTAGATTAATTTTTTTTTCACATTTAACTGATTCATTTATGATGGTTAATTGAGCTACTCCAACGACTTTAACCCATTTTAATAGTCCTGATATTGTAACTCCTGGTTGCATTTTATATCCTCCTCCTCCTTTAATTAGCCATTGTATGAAATTGTGTTGATATGACATGTTAACTACTGACTTGGGTCGTTTAACACTAACATAGGATCGTATTAGCCCTTCCAATTCATTGTCACCATATAAATTCTTCAAAGATCTAAAATGAGAGATTTATTCATACCAAACACTAACATTATACATTACATATCTTATATTGCAGAAAAGCAAGACAGCAACAGCAAACACAACAGTGCCTCAGATTCATCAGTTTTGAGGCTTAGCCTCAGTTTTGGTATCAACAGCTTCACCTCCGTGGTATCCACCGCCGCCGCCGCCATTGTGGTACCCTCCTCCACCGCCATTGTGGTATCCTCCACCGCCGTTGTGGTCCCCTCCTCCACCGCCGTTGTGGTATCCTCCACCACCGTTGTGGTACCCTCCGCCATTGTGATACCCACCACCGCCGTTGTGATACCCACCACCGCCGTTGTGGTACCCTCCTCCGCCGTTGTGGTATCCACCACCATATTTGGCATCAACAAATTCAGCTGCAAACACATGTATACATGAACCATGAAGATAAACATCAAATTAATGATCATGCATTTCCTCATATTTTTGTCAACAAATGAATAATATACGATTTGAAAATTATTGGTTGTTGATTCACTTGATCATGTATGTGAAGGAAAAATTAAAAGACAATAACTAGGATTTATAAATTTTATGATGACCCCATTTATATATTTAGGTTTTTTTTTTTAAAAAAACTTGAAATCATCATATAAACAAGCGACTTTCATTTTCATCAAATAACAGGAATCCATATCGTAATCCAATAAATTACTCTGCCTGTTTGAAAATATCTGTCACTAAGCAAAATTAATACATTCTTAAATTAATGTATCTAATCAATTGATAAATATTTTGGGACGGAAGTGATAGGAGCCCATCACATACAATAAATTTGTTGAGTTAAAAAATGCTCATAGAACTATAAATAATGCAAAATTCCAAAGTGCAATTAGGGTCTCTCACCCTTTTCAGAGGAAGCCTCAGCTAAGTTCCTAGTTGCCACAGCTGAGGAGATAACAAGAACCATGGCCAGCAGGCCTAGGATGAGTGTTGCTTCTTTTGAACCCATTTTTGTTCAGTGGTAAGAAAACTAGAAAGGTCGATATTCAAATAAGGTGTTTAGTTAGTAGTGAAGGGGGATGAGAAAAATAGTGGGAGAGTGCTGTCTATATATAGGAGTTGAGCGAGAGGGAGAGAGGGAGAAATGGGTATTAGAGGACAAAGGATCTGTCAATTTGGTATAGTTGGGGACAGTAGCCTATATTAATTGTATCTTATCTAAATCTAATCTATCTAATCTATAATCTATAATCTATAATCTATAATCTATAATCTAATAATACAAGACCTGAAAATCCGTTCATTGTCTCCCCCTCTAGTTCAGTCTTCTCCATGTTGAGTGTAAATGATAAACAATTGTAGGCTATGAAAATGAAGTAGCATTTATTGAACATTTTACCAACTTGCTACGTCGACAAAGTAGCTATGATGGTCAACAATTGTAGGCTATGAAAATGAAGTAGCATTTGTTGAACATTTTACCAACTTGCTACGTAGACAACGTAGCTATATGAAACCCCATGTGACTATCACAATTTACTCATTTGGTTTTTTTTTCTTCTAACATTTGACTTAGGGTGTCCGGGTGTGTTTTGTGAATTTTATTTTAGAAAGAAAGAAAAGAAAATGAAAGGTTTTAAAGGATTTAATTATGATTTTTAACATATATTAAGTTCTTGATGATACAATTTTTTTGTGATAAGTATATCACGTCGTACAAGTAATAAGTCATAAAAAAGGTTTTCATACCCATAAGGATAAATCAATTGTGCAGTTTAATTGATAACTAAAAAGATTGAAAGATAATGTAGTTGATGTTTGAAGTATGGAATATATAAAAATAAATAAGCAAATAACAATTCAAAAGACAAAGGAAAAACAAAGAGAAAATTGAGATTTAATTCAATGACAAGAATTTTTAGGGCATTTGACTCAACTCATTACACTTTTATCAATTTAATTTTAATTACCCAATTTATGATTTACTCTATTGCTATTTGGAATTCCTATTTCAATTTCTAGTATCTCTCAAGAACAAATAATAATATTATCCTAAATTAGATGCCTAATCTCTTAGTACAAACCAACTCATTTGAATCATAAATTTATCTATGAATTCCTAGTGAAAACACATAGGTCACATTGACTCATCTCCAACTTTCGCTCAACCTACAATTACTTTAGCAATTGCACTCTTGTATTCCTCCTCTCAACTTGCATACAAGACAAGAAATCATGATTAATTGGTGATCAGACGATCAAAGCATTAAGCAAGGTGTAAAGTAATACAACAATTCAACCATAAACTGAATAAACTCAATTAAATTGACAAATTAGTAAAGGTTAACATCAAAACCTAAGCTAAGGGAATTAGCTCATGTTCAAAGAGGTAACAAATACAAACATAGAGTATGAGTAGAGGAATAATTGCACAGAGAAATTACAAGTAGAATTTCCAAAAATTAGGATTTCTCCATTCTCGCTTCGAATATCCTTCGCCTTCAATCTTGCTCCTTGCGCTCCTCTAGAGTTGCCCTCTGTCTCTGCATGAGTAAATCACTTTTGACGTTCTCGGTCAAAATTACCAAAAAGGACATTCACTTTCTTTTTATAGTTTTTCCATCCCATTACTCAAGTAGTGCCATTCGAGTTGGCTTCTGGATTTTTGTCCAAGCACTATTGGCTAGCACTATTCGAGTAGTGCTCCAAAAATTCAGTCTTTGTGCATTCTGTCAATGCACTACTCGAGTAATGGCTAGCACTACTCGAGTAGTGCTCCAAAAATTCAATTTCGGTTGCAATCTATCTATGCAATACTCAAGTAGTGCCCCCAAATTTCCAATTTGTATAGCACTTGACTCTGATGATTTCTGAACCTAAAACTCATTCCACAAATACTTCAAACCATTAAAAAATATGCATGTTTATGTACCAAAGACCATGACCAATACCAAGATCAAAATGGACTAAAAGACTACTCTAAACACCACCTAAATTACCTTAGATAAACCAACTTTCATAAACAAAAACAAAGTAAAAATAACTCTCATTGGAGAGCTGGTAGCTCGACAAAATCTTTCCTTTCTCCTAAAATAAAACTTGCAAACACGGCCTTAAGGATCTAAGAAAATAAAAGTTTTGATTGAAAATTTTCAATTTTTAAGTTTTCAATCTGGTAAATACATTAAAAATAATAATTAAAAAATCACTTTTTGATTCCTTAACTAGGGTCTAATTTGTCCATTTGCAAACCCTACTTATTTCAACCCTACTCATTTGCAAACACGGTGTAGTTATGAACTATCATGCTGAATATATTTCATATCATACAAATATGGCATTTTAGTCTTCACCTTGGGTGGAACCATCACTTAAACATAAAATGTCAATTTATGTACAGTGAAAAACATATCTAATATGACGCTACATAATTACACACAAATTTCTCTTAACAAAATAAAAGCTATAAAAGAACATAAATTGCATATATCATATTGAAGTTATTACTCCCTCCATCTCATATAATCTATGAGTTTTTTTAACTACATTCATAAATCAATCTATATGGATACAAAATTGTATTCATATATATTAATTTATAAATGTACTAAAATGGTGAAAGTGACATAATATGCGACACTGATTTTTGGACAACAAAATTTTGTGCCACCGTAGAGGCAACAATGGGATGTGGGTCTCACAATAAATACTCCCTCTGTTCATTCTTAGTTTTGCGTCCAAATACATCCAGTCAACAATATATCTATAAAGTCAAAAATGACAACTAAAAATGGACGAAGTGAGTATAAAATTAAATCTGAAACTATCTCATCCATCAAGTCGTCATCTCTCTCTTACACCTATGCCCATTCTTGTAAACATACTTTTTCGTTAAAAAGGTGATTGAATAAAGTTATGACTTTTGTTGTTTTTGTTACAAACTATTATCATGAGTTTGTAATTGGTTACTCTCTCTACTGCTTTACTCTCACACATCCCCGTAAAATGATCTTTTTGGTTACAAACTTGATTGAATAAGGTTGCAAACTTTTCGTGTTATCGTTACAAACTATTATAATGAGTTTTGAACTGAAGTCACTCTTTTTTCTAATCTACTCACACGCATCCATGTAAAATGCACATTTTCATTACAAACTTTATTGAACAAGGTTACAACCCCTCCCCTTTTGCACATCATGTTAAAAGTTACCATCTTTTGTGAACACGGTTACAAATATGTTGGAGAGAGAAACAAAAATAGAGAGAGAGAAGCTAGAGAGAGAGACTTAATTGATATATCTTATTTAAACACATGGAATCACGACTGTTAAATTCTTGAGTTAACTTGTGAATTCTTACGAGTTTACGATTTTACTACACAAAATGAGGTAACATTTATGTAAACTCTTTTTTAGTAAACTCTCAATTACCTACAAGTTTACGATTTTACCTCAAAATGTACAAATTTTGTAACTTTTCTAGATACTTACCTAACTTTGTTTACGTTAGACAATATCAGTTTAGTAAGCTAATTTTATATATTTATCATAATTGAATTAGGTTTTATCAAACTATATAAAATAATGCATATACATAATAAAATATGACATAACAACTAAGTGTCATGCATTAAGGTGTATTTTATGATATTTCTTTTATTAATTTAATTTAAAATTAATATTATTCAATTATAATTATAAATACAATATTTAATTATGTTTAGTTCCTAGTTATATTGTTTCTCACATATTTTTTACTTATGAAACTCTTACAAATTTACAATTTAGATTTGTTGAGACTCCACGAATTTACTTAAAGTTTCGAGTTTAATAATCTTGCATGGATCTCACTTAATGTATTTCTACAAACAATCTACGATAATACTATGATGGCACTGTAAATTATTGTCAAGAAACATTACCGAACAATATAGGACACAGGGAGTACGTGTTAACTTAGGTACGATTGTTCTCCATTCAAAAATCAAAAATGCTACATGTACACCCACTTTCATACACCCACACGTACACCATTAATAATGTATAAACTTTATTCTAACAAGTGTACAAACATTACAAACTTGTAAATGATACTCTCAACTATACTTAAATAAGTGCACAAACATTACATGAGTTAAAACACAAACTTTATGTATATAAGTACGAAGTATATGTATGGTGTATGATTTTTTGTGTACGTGTAACAGAACTCTTCAAAAATACAATGAAACTTCATATATAAATAGGTGGAGAACTCTATCATTAATTGAATCTGAGAGTCATTCTATTATTTGGATGGAGAAGAATGGTGCTCTCCAAGATTGTCTCCGCGGCGTATCAAACACCAAAATAAACTTGGATTCGTTCACGCACTTTCACCATAAATGCTTTCATAAGAGCAGGTGAAGAAAATACCCTTCCAAGATTAGGAGAAGTTTTTGTATAAATACATGCAATTTCAACAATTCATTATTAAGTACATTTATAAAAGAACATAGATTTTATCAATTTTATTCAAAATATAATTACATGCATATGCATGTTATTATCTTTTTTTATACATGTCTAATAATGAATTATTAAAATTATAATTTTTTCATAATTTGAACTTAATGACTAGAATTGCAACTGGCTAATCGTACATTTAAACGCTATATTAAAGTAGAGTTCTGCTACAAGTATACTAAAAATCATACATTATACATACACCTCATATTAAAAAACATAAAGTTTGTGTTTTAACTCATGTAATGTTTTTGCACTTAATTAAGTATAATTGAGAGTATCATTTACAAGTTTGTAATGTTTGTGCATTTATGAGGATAAAGTTTGTGCATTATTAATAGTGTATGTATGAGTGTATGAAATTAGGTGTACATGTAACATGATTAAAGTATTAAGAAATTATTAGGTAATTATTGAGCACATCGAGTAATAAAAAAATCAAGCACATCAAGTATGATTGTCTTTTACTCGTAATAATTTTAACTTTAGATAAATATAGGGTTATATTTAGGTCGATGATAATTAGTGATGAATTTTTGAAATGGTACTCTATAAATAATAATTACTCTATAAATATAATTACTCTAATATATAATGAGACTAAAGAAACACGTAAACAAGACATAGCTCACATAATAATATTTTCTGTCAGATGTGAGTAAGAGAAAAAAATGAAAATGACAAACACCTGTTAATTTTCAAACATCACGTGACAGGACACGACAAAGGTTTGAGTTTTTTTTCAAACAATATAGATCCTCCGAAAATGATAGGTTTGAAATTAATGTATTTCATTAATTAAATAAAACAAGAAATCATTATAGAAGGCAAAGTGGTTGCTGCGAATAAACGACCACGTAATAGAAGAAAGAGACTGATCGTCAAAGATGGGAGACGATTTCAAACCCTCTCTGACAGATTAGTTGAACCAATTGGCTCTGCATTAAATGTCACCAATTGGTACTACTACCTCCCACGAGCTCGAATGCATTCAAAAAAGAAGGGAAAAAGTATTTAATTATATTCAGAGTTTTTTATTATTTTGCCGCTATTACTAGAGTTAATTACCAAAATATCCTCATTTTAAAACATATAACTAAACTATTCCTATTTTGACTGACGTAAACGCCGCGAGACGCGTGGACGTCAACGTCAGATTCGCCAACACGGTTAGCGATTTCAATGAAAAATAGAAAAATAACATAATATTGAATTCGCCAACACGGTTGGCGAATTTAGAGCAAACCCCAAAACCCACGTTTCACTAAAATTGCCAACGCGTTTGGCGAATTCAGGTTGAATTCGCCAACCGGGTTGGCGAATCCATCCCCACGCTAATATAAGTTTACCCTTTCCCCCCATTCTCCAACACTCCTCTCATTTGCTAAAATTCACCTTATCTCCCTAAAATTTCCTATATCTAGAATTCCAGAGCACTTGATGCGGCCGCTGCACCACTTTGATCATATCATCAGTATTTGTAAGTTTTTACTTATGCAATATTTATTAGTTTAATCAATAGTTTTTCTTGCTGATTGTAACATTGTATGTTATCTGTATGGAGTTCTATTAAAAAATTATAGTAAATTACAACATAGAGTTACTTCTGCATTGTATGTTATCTGCATCAGTGTAATATAATTTGTATGCTGTTGTTATGCGTCTAAGTTGTTGTTGTTGTGGCATGTTGTATAGATTTAAGGAATAGACCCAAAATCCTAAATCCTAACCGTAGCCCTGAATCATAAACCCAACAACGAAAACCTAACCCTAACCCCTAAACCATAAACCCTAAGCGATAAACCCAACACTGAAAACTTAACCGTAACCCCTAACCATAGACATATCGTAAACCTAAACTCTAACCCTAAATGCAACACCCACTACCAAAAACCCTAAACATAAATTGAAAACCCCAAACCCTATACCCATTGACCTAAACCCAAACTCTAACCCTAAACCAAACACAGGTGAATTGACCATATACCATAAACCAATGTGGCAAAACCAAAAACCCAGAATCCAACACCGTAAACCCTAAACCCAAAATGTAAAACCCAGGACCCTAAAACTGAATGCATCCTAACCTTAAACCATAACAGACTTGATCTGACCTAGTCATTTTACTTGAGATTACTTGATAGTGATTATTCATTAACATATTTGTGTATCTGCAGTATATTACAGCATATAGGATGGCTCATCACATCACACCAGGTCCAGAGGACGCATCTGTTCTTGAGCTACAGCCACGTAATGCGTCGCAGCATATTTGGAGTGGGGCTCATGATAGGGTCCTACGAGTTAGGAGAGTGCATGCTGCGAGCCACGAGGAAAACCACAGATACCCCCCACGAGGAAAACCACAGAGCCGCTGCCACGTCACCACCATACCCTTATCCACCACCACCATACCCTCACCCTTACCTAGCGTCTGCATACCCCTACCCATCTCCGCCACCATACCTTTACCCTCCCCCATACCCATATACCTATCCATACCAGGCTCCCACCTCGGATCCTGACCATACAGGGCTCGTGATAGATTGTTGATTATTGTATGATTTGTTAGTACTGTTTAGGGTTTCATGTTAGCAAGTTGGATTACGGTATTGACATTTTTACTGTGATGTAAACGTATTGTATGACAGTGTTTATCGTTTATTGTTTATCGTTTATCGATCTCCAACAAGACCATAGTGTCTGGCATAAACTGTTTCATGGCCTCTAACCGTCGAGGCAACTTTCGTATAATTCCTCCCAACCACCAAATATCTCAGTACAAGCTCGTTGTTTCGCCAACCAAGCCTTCCAATAGGACAAATTGTAACCAAAAATATGCTTGATCCTCTCAAGTATCATGCATATCTCAACATCAGGTCGTGTTCTAACCATGCCTTGTATATATTTCTGGACCAACGCAGACCGTAACTTCTTATGATCTTATGTCATACCAATGTTTACCATGTATGCGAACTACTGTATTGAGAGATCTTCCACTGATTACATCTCTTGTTGTTGATTGTCCTTACCCGCCAATTGCACGAATCCCCAAACTAAGAACACTTAGCGGTCAGTCTGTGTATCACACTGATCAACCTTATAATCTCGTGTCGTTTGATAGAGTAGTGATCTAAAGCTGATTTTACCGCATCTTTTGTTGGAATTGCAATCCAACAAACAGCTCTCCATGTCCACTCCAAGCATCATACTTAGTAGTGCCGAAGCTATCAGCGTCCCAGCAAAAACTTCCCAATCAATCTCTGAAAACTGAGGACAAGGAGGCCTAAACACATTTTCAGGCTTAACACTAGCTGGATGAACATTGCTAGCGTACACACCAATGGGAGGGTCAATGGTAGGCACCGAGCAGATCGGGGAAACTTGACGCACATCACTGTATGTGTCAACATCATCTTCTGAGTCCATACTTACATCACCAACATTGTCATCTGTAGCAGCAGGCAACACCTCATCATCATTACTTGTGTCAGACAACACGTCTCTGATATTGGGTGCAGTTGTAAGTGGGGCATTACAGGCGGCAAGGTTTTCGGATGGGATCACTTCTTCAAGCACGGGGGCTAAACACCTCAGTGACTATTGCGTCCAGTTAGGATCTGTAGGACCACTTTCTAGGTGCACATGACTACTCTCTCCTTCCCTTCTCTCTATTTCGACGAAAAGATCCATAAACTCATGTGGACTAGCTTCAAACACATCTATCATGCAATCAATGTCATCATCATCAACCATGTCATAACCATAAAATTTCGCCTCCGCATCCGACCCGTGCGTTAGACGATAAACCATTCTTGATATAACTTGATTCTGTGCCAGCCTTAATTTCAAAAATATTTTCCTCTTCAAATCCTCAACACGCATGCCCTTCCTAATCATGAAAGACTTTGGCATAGGCCCATCATACATCAAACCACGTGCACCCTCGTACATTCTCCCATTAGAATGAACAAATACAACAAGGGGTTTGACCATTTTGTAATTCTGTTTACAACACATTACCCGTCAAACATACATACACACATACAGCATACAACAACATACCACAAACAACAGCACACAACAATATACCACAAACATTTAGCAGTAATCTATCTATTCAATAAATCTATTCAACAATCTACACACACCACAAACAACAGCAACAATCCACGCATACCACAACAACAGCAACAATCCATACATGCCACAACAATAGCAACAATCCACACATGCTACAACAATAGCAACTTATACATAAAAAACTGACATTATAGGGTTTATAGTCTTGGGATAGAGTTTAGAGTTTTGGGTTAGTATCTAGGGTTTAAGGGTTTGGGTTTAGGGCTAAGGTTTAGGGTTTTGGGGACAGGGAAACAGTTTAGGGCTTACATATTTCTGTTTAGGCTTTAGGCTCTGGTTTTATTTGTCTGGGTTAGGATTTAGGGTTAGGGCAGAGTTTCAGGTGTTAGGGATTACGGTTTTGTGCTGGGGTTTAGGGTTAGGTATAGGGTTTACATGTTGTACGTCAACAATCCATGCGTGTAATCTATAACAAATACAACAAGAATTTATCTATTCCCTAAATATATACATGTCACAACAACATCAATTTAGACGCACAACAACAGCATACATATTATATTATAGTAATGTAGATAACAACTCCATACATATAACATACAATGTTATAAACAGCAAAAAAACTACAATGTTATAATCAGCACGAAAAACTATTGATTAAACAAATAAATATTGCATAAGTAAAAACTTACAAATGCTAATGAGCCGATCGAAGTGGAGCAGCGGTCGCGGCAGGTGCTCTGGAATTCTAGAGAGAGGAAATTCTAGAGAGATAAGGTGAATTTTAGCAAATGAGAGGAGTGTTGGAGAATTGGGGGGAAGGCTGAATTTATAGGATGCGAGGATGGTTTCGCCAAACATGTTGGCGATTTTAGTGGAAAGTGGGTTTTGGGGTTTGCTATAAATTCTCCAACTGTGTTGGCGAATTCAGTGTTATAATGTTTTTCTATTTTTTACTGAAATCGCCAATCGTGTTGGCGAATCTGACGTGGACGTCCACGCGTCTCGTGGCGTCCACGTCAGCCAAAATAGGGGTAGTTTAGTTATATGTTTTAAAACGGGGTATTTTGATAGTTAGTTCTAGTAACAGGGGCAAAAGAGCAAAAAAAACTCATTATATTCATTGTATCTGTGTCACTTCCATAAAAATTTCATTTAATAAATAAATAAATAGTGAGTAAGTGAAGTGTTCTTAATATAAGAAGTTTGAATAATATATTTTTATTTTTGGTAGTTTAAAAATTTGTACATATATGATTAAAAAAAAGTCTATGCATTTATTCGTATGTGTGTGTCAAGGTTTTTTTTTTTTTGGTCATCATTTTTGTTTTCATGCCCATTATATAATATTCGTTTCCAATTTTTAAAAAGTTTTTACATATACGTAGAAATTTTTTTGTATTATTATTCAAAAGTTTGTGTACATTAATACCAAAGTTTTCTTCTTCGTGTTTGTATTCAATTTCGTTTCGATCATATTTTTTTTTGTTGTTCAAAAGTTTGTGCATGTATCTAAAAAAGTTTGTACATTCTTGTTTAAAAGTTTGTGTAAGTGAGTACCAAAATTTTCTTATTTGTCATTTTCATTTCATTTTTGTTTTATATTTGTTTCTGCGTGACAAATGCGAAAAATGTCTGTCAATATATGTAGAAAAAATGAATGTACATGTACTCGAGCTGGAGATAATTAACATATCAAGGCAACGCCTGTTAGTATTATTTTTTGTGATATTTTATGCAAACATATTTATTAATATAATTTTATTATTTTAATTTTTGTTTTTTAAAAATCCTAAATTAAAGAACTATATCTTTATTTTATTTCTCATTCTCACATTAAAAGATGAAAAATTGCAATGCAATCATACATGCTTGCTCATGTGTAGCGGTGAATAAACAAATCAGGCATGTGTTCATGTTGTTTATGTATGTTTTATTTAATTGTTTGTGTTAGACTAATGTGTTTAGATGTTTCATTATTGGAAGTTTAAATTTATGTTGTTGATAATTGAACCTTTTTTTATCTATGGAGTTGCAATTTGTATTGATGTATGAATTTTTATTTAAATATTAAATTATTATTACAATTTAAATTTTTGTTGATCTATTATATTTTTGATATATGGATGTTGAAGTTTTATTTAAATATTAAACTGATAAACAGGTCATAATAACATGTCATAATAAATAAGTCAGACAATAGATTTTTAGTAAACATATATATATATATATATAAAAGTAGGCTTACCAAACTTTAGGCCTACCACCATTTAAAAACATTTTTGATAAGTAGTACCCCGCCGCCGTGGCGTGCGGAGGAGGAAAGGGGTTGCAAGGTTCTGCGGGTTTTTTATCTTTTAAAAAAAAAAAAAGAAATGAATATGAATAAGCTAGTGTTATGAAAGGGTGGCACCTAACAAAGAAGACTGTGGCTAATAGGTATTGGCAGGAAAAGTTCATCCGAGTAATTACCGGCAAAAGCACTACGATCACTAAATATTTGCCGCTAAATATCAATCTTGGCGTAGTTGAAAGTGAGAAATGGAATTGGATCCTCTTCTCTGCAGTTCCAAAAAGAATTGCAAGAGGTGAAGTTCATAATCCAATTTCATTAAACTAAATTTACTTTAAAAAAAAAGATCATTTTTGAGGGCAGAGAACTGCAAAGCCCTCTTTCACACATTCAGTCTCAAGATATCCGTTCGAAACCGGTTCTGTCGCATTTAAATTGGTTTGGTTCTGAGAACCAAATATAAAAAACGGTTTTAGTCTGGATCAGGTTTGGTTCTGGATATATCAGATCCATGAACACCTCTACTGCCCAAGGTAAATTTACTGTGCGAATAACACAATTTTCAAACTTTGATCAACGAAAGGATGAATCCCGATGATGTTTTTCATTTTTAAAGAGGGAGGAGGCTCATTTTAGTCTTTGAAAGTATAAATCTGAGTCATCTAAGTCTTATTTTTTAATTTTTAAAATTATAAGTTGTAAGTTAAATTTGTTTCTCAATTTATTATCATTATTGTATTATCATATTTTCACTAATTTTTCATATTAAATTAGAATGTAATAACAACTGAGATTGTGTTGAGACACTAAAAGCTAAAAATATAGTTGTGACAACACGCTACAAATCTTAATTACTATTGTAAATTCATTTACCACTATAATTATTTTGGCAACCTTAGTTGTAATTCAAGTGCAATTACAACTCATTTAAGTCTTAATTATTGTTTCATTCCCTTTTAACGTGATAAATTAATAAAAATGTGACAATACAATAATCATAATAAAAGACTAACTTAACCTACAACTTACAATTTTAAAATTAATAAATCAATTTTAAATTTTAAGGACCAAAACAGCTGCATTACCCCCTCTTTAAAAACTTATATAGTGACCATATCACATAAACTTACGTAGTGAGAATATTTAATAATCACATAAAGACTAATGTATCGAACATATATTTGATGTACTATAGTAGGATTTTACATAGTGGCAATGTTACAGTCTCCAGTCACTTGTTCCTATGCCTCTTTCGTAAGAGCTTTATTCATACAAAACGCTATAACATAACACATTACTACATAGTGCAGAAAAGCAAGACAGCAACAGCAAACACAACACTGCCTCGGATTCATCAGTTTTGAGGTTTAGCCTCAGTTTTGGTATCAACAGCTTCACCTCCGTGGTATCCGCCGCCGCCGCCGCCGTGGTGGTATCCTCCTCCACCGTTGTGATATCCACCGCCGCCGCCGTTGTGGTACCCACCGCCTCCGTTGTGGTACCCACCGCCTCCGTTGTGGTATCCCCCACCGCCATTGTGGTAACCCCCACCGCCTCCGTTGTGGTAACCACCACCGCCATTGTGGTAACCACCACCGCCATTGTATCCACCACCACCATTGTGGTAGCCCCCACCGCCGTTGTGGTATCCACCGCCGCCGTTGTGGTAGCCACCGCCGTTATGGTATCCACCACCACCATTGTGGTAGCCCCCACCGCCGTTGTGGTAGCCACCATATTTGGCATCAGCAACTTCAGCTGCAAAAACATATATATCAAATTAATGATCATGCATTTCCTCATATTGAAAATTATGGGTTGTTGATTCACTTGATCATGTACGTGAAGGAAAAATTAAAAGACAATATACTTTAACTAGGGTTTATTAATTTTACGATGACCCCCTTTAAATATATAAGTTTTTTTTAACAAGAAATCATCATATAAATAAGCAAATTTCATTCTCATTCTCATCAAATAACGAGAGTCCATATCATAATCTAATAATACGCTATCAACTTCAAATTATTTATCACTAGACAAAATCAATACATTCTTAAATGAATGTATCTAATTAACTAACAAATATTTTGGGAAAAAAAAGTAATAGGAAGATCCATCTTGTAGGATAAATTTGTTGACTTAAGAAATGCTCATAAGAACGAATATATAATGCAAAAGTGCAATTTAAGTTCTCACCCTTTTCAGAGGAAGCCTCAGCTAAGTTCCTAGTTGCCACAGCTGAGGAGATAGCAAGAACCATGGCCAGCAGGCCTAGGATGAGTGTTACTTCTTTTGAACCCATTTCTGTTCTCAGTAGAAAGATCGATATTCAAATACGATGTTTAGTAGTGAAGGATGAGAAAGAACGTGGGAGAGTGTTGCCTATATATAGGAGTTGAGGGAGAGATAGAGGACAAAGCACATATCAATCAACTTGGTAGTAGTTGGGACAGTAGCCTGTATTAATTATACCTTATCTAATCTGTATCTGTAATTAAATGGAGTAACACTAGGCCTGAAAATCCTCTCATGGTCTCCCGCTCAATCTTGAGTGTAAATGGTAAACAATTGTAGGCTATGAAAATGAAGTAACATTAATTATTGTTGTCGGAAGTCTGAACATTTGTCAACTTGCTACGAATCACATGCAAAGTAGCTACTTGAAACCCACGTGGCCATCACATCAATGTTAATTATTTGGGTTTTTGCTAACATATATTGACTTAAGGATCCAAGGAAATACCAGTTTTGATTGGAAAAGTTAAAGGTGAATTCAGTTTTCGTATTCGGGTTTCATTTTTTAGAATTTTTTATTTTGAAAATTTTGTGAAAGAAATCATAAAAATTATAAAATTTAATTTTTGTTTTTATTTTCTATTTTTATCATTTTCTGGGTAGAATCCTAAAAATAAAAAATTTTGAAAATATAAATTAGAAATGAAAACTAAAACTAAACATATATATTAAAAAAAAATCACTTGTTATTCCTTAATAATGGCCTTAAGTTCGTTGACTATCAAAACTTTGCATAATAACAAATGAAATCTTTTGTGTAGTCATAAAGCATCTTATGTCCTGTTAAAGATATTTTACTCTATATAAAGAATGACATTTTAGTCTTTGCGTTGGGGGAACCACTTAAACATAAATGTCAATTTAAGTGTGATAAACAACATATCCAATATGATGTCACTTGATTACACACGAATTTTTCTTTGTAAAAACTATAAAATAACATAAATTATCTATATCATTCTAAAATTATTTGGTGTTAGTAGAGGTGATATAATAAAGTTTCACATTACTTAGAGATAATATTAAAATAGCCTTTATAATATCAAAACTATGACAAATTCACATTCTGCATTAATTGTGGGGGCACATGCCCCGATTGATTTTCTTTTTTTTTTTACTAAAATATAAACATAGAGAGAGAGAGTTTTATTTTCATTAGATGATATATTTTTCTCACTAATTAACTAACCTTGATTTCACTAATTGACCAACATTGCCCTCACATTAAAATAAAAAATTATTGAAAGAAATTAATTAATTTTTTTATTTTTTTTAATGCAATCATTACATGATATAAATAATTGAATAGTGTGTGGAGACAAATATGGATGATATGTTTGTGATGCAAGGGAAGTCAATGAGTAAGTTCAAAAGATCTCAAATTTGCAGTGGAACTATTATATCAAGTGATTGGTAGACAACTTCAAGAACTTAACAATCATTTTAATTTTATCCATTTGAAGTTTTTTTTTTTACTACTTAGCTTTTGGCACTTGATAGTCAATTGAAGAATTTTATATTGGATATGTGTTTCAATGATCAATTCTTTCGATGATCAATTCTCAAATGTTAATGAGATTTATGGTCTTGCTTAGAAGTTAGTTGAGATTAGAAAGTATATTATTTATCCATTGGCATTTCTTCTTTGAAAGTTAATTTTGGTTTTTCCTATAGCAACTATCGCTACAACAAAAAAAAAATCTTGTAGCAATTTAAAATAGCTTTTGCGGCAGTTAAAACCGCCGCTAAACATATTTTTGCAGCGGTTTGCTTTCCACTGCAAACCTGAGTGTCGGCAAATCATTCTACAGCTGGATTCATCAACCACTGCAAAATAACTAGTGACGGTTTGAATCGCGGCTATACACGAATATGAATTTAAGCTTATAATGTTGCAGTGGTTATAACGGTTGGTAAAAGGAAACATTATTAAAAAAATAATATTAACGACAGTTTTAAACCATCATTGATACTTCCTATATTAAAAGAAAAATATAAAAAAAAAATAGGGAAAGACACGTAATAATGCTCGCTAATCACGCTCAAAATTATAAGGCATTCATCATTAATGTAATACCTTGCCGTTTACCAAATGGCATAAACTGAAAATGTAAAATAACATATACACATACACAGATTTTCACTGTTATATAAATGAAACTAATATAAAAGAACTTACTATTTCTAATTTTGTCTGGCCTATTACTTTAATATCCTATTCTGTTAATTAAGTGAATACCATCCTGATCCACGGAAGACCCATATGGTAAATAAATAATGCAACCTCAGTAAGGTACCACACAAATTAGTAATGGCTTCACAGTGTGTTACTTGTGTTGACCTTTGTTGACATGAAATAGAATAGAATAGAAATGATAGAAACCAGTAGTAGAGACAAGAAAATGGAGAAGTGAATTGGTAACATTCACACCCTTAAGGATTCATCAGTTTTGAGGCTTAGCCTCAGTTTTGGTATCAACAGCTTCACCTCCGTGGTATCTGCCGCCGCCGCCGTTGTGGTACCCTCCTCCACCGCCGTTGTGGTACCCACCACCGTTGTGGTAGCCCCCGCCGTTGTGGTAGCCACCGCCACCGTTGTAGCCACCACCGTTTTGGTATCCACCGCCACCATTGTGGTAGCCACCGCCGCCGTTGTGGTAGCCACCATATTTGGCATCAGTCACTTCAGCTGCAAAACACATATATATGGACCATGAACATATTAAATTAGAGTCCTGCTACGTGCACACCAAAAATCATATCCCACACATATACCTCGTACTTATATACATAAAGTTTGTGTTTTAACTCATGTAATATTTGTGTACTTAATTAAGTATAGTTGAGAGTATCATTTACAAGTTTGTAATGTTTGTGTACTCGAATCGTAAGAATAAAGTTTGTGCATTATTAATGGTGTATATACAAGTGTATGAAATTAGATGTACATGTAACATTTTTGTTAAATTAATATATAACTATGCATTTCCTCACATGTGTGATTTTTTGTTGTTGACTTAATCATGTATGTGGAGGGAATTAAAAAAAACAATTGTGCTACAAATAAATACAAATTAATATTAAAATAAATACAACTTAGAAATTAATTAATTTACTCATATTATATAAACAAAACTAAATTATAAAATTTGATTAACGAATTTAAAAAGTTGGTTTAACCAACTCATTTAACTCACAGATTAAATGAGGGGGACTAGCTTGCTTGACTCCCGCTCTAGTACAGAACCATGTTGAGTGTAAATGGTAAACAATTGTAGGCTATGAAAATGAAGTAGCATTTATTGAACATTTTATCAACTTGCTACGTAGACAAAGTAGACTGCTTGAACATTTTATCAACCCTCCTCCTTTCGTCTTCTTAGTCGAGCAACCCAAAAATATTCAATTTAATTTCTTTATATATATATATATATATAACAATCCTAATTTTCTTGTTTGTTAAAATAAAAATTTGTTGTGAAATTTTTTGTTTTTATGGATTATTTTTTGTTGTGGTTGTGATTGCTATAATTTTTATGGGTAAACTAATTGTGAGTTGATGAAGAAGGAACTAGAGAAAGCCACCTGAGATTTGAGTTGTTGATGAGTTAATGTTCTCTGCATTTTGATGTTGGTATGATAAGAAGAGGCTTGTGTAGGCGAAGGCGACAATGACGGTGATGACGGGGTGGTAGTGATGGCGGTGACAGTATTGCGGGAGTAGGGAGGGGAGAGGGATGGTGAAAGAAAGGTTCATAAGATTAGCTACAAAGATTAAAAAAATAAAATCAAAATGTGATAAAGGGTAAAATCAGCAAATTAAATAAAAATATTATAAAAATATAAAAGTAAATTATCATATAATTATTTTTCAAATGAAATCTCAACCCTTCATTATATTTTAGCTAAACAAGATTTAATGACTAAATTGATCACTTGCTCAACAATGACCAAATTAGAATCCTCCAGTTTGATCGAGAACCAAAAATTGTGTCGGTGGGGTATCAAAAACCAAAATTAACTTGGACTCATTCACACATTTTCACCATAAATGCCTTTCTTCAGAAGCTGGCGAGGAAAATATCCGTCTAGGATTTGGTGAAATTCTTGAATAGATGCGACAATAACAATGAATGTGGGATTGTCCAACTTCATTCAAGATATAACTATTTGTTTGTCTCTATTATCTTTTGAAGCCAAAAATCACATAAGTGAATTTTACACCTATCCACTCGAGCCATCCCCTCTGATACTATTTGTTGGGTGAGGAGCCCATAATTTAAAGAAATTAATATCAATGAGTTAAGTGAAAAATTATACAAATAAGTCAAATGTTATATTTTGATCCAAAACATATTAAAATAATGAGTTTATAAATTTTTGCACTTATATATAATCCACTTAGGCTACAATTAATTAATGTAAAACATTTTTACTATACTCAACTTAAAACCAAAAAATCAATAATGGATTTTTGAAATGCTATTCTATAAATTATTCTTATAATATAACTCTACTTGGCCTCGAAGCTCCCATAATATATAAAAGAAAAAGGTTTTTTATACACCATTTTTCTATTATCAATCTACCATCACATTAAATGTACATTTTCTCTCTTATATCTTCCACCCTCCCTGACTCTCTCATGCTCCTCTTGTTCTCCTTCTCCTATTCTTTTTTATTCTCTCTTCTCGTCTCACTCTTCCTTCATTTTTTTCTTCATTTTTTTTCTTTGCAAGAAGTTATGAATTTCAGAGTTTTCATTTCCATATTTCTTTGTGCAATTTTTTAATTTTTCTGATTGTTAAAAGTTTGTGCATATGAGCAACAGAGTTTTCTTCTTCATTTTCATTTTTGTTATATATATTTGTTTTGATTGTTTAAAATTTTGTGCAAATAAGTACTAAAATTTTCTTATTCTTTGTTTTCGTTTATTTTATGTCTTATTATTTATTTCTGCTTGTTAAAAAGTTTATGCACGTCAATTTAAAAATTTATACATCTATTTTAAAATATTTGTGCATTATAGCAAGTGGGTCCATGCGCATAGTGTGAGTGAGGAGTAATACGAATTCAGCATAATGATTGTGAGGATGATTAGGGAGGGGGCTTAATTGCACTGCACACTGATCCAATTTTGTATGCAGTTTTGTTCTGTTTTAACTAGCCGTTGGTTTTGTTACGGTTGTTATGGGAAATGCTTCTATGCACCCCTTTTAGTAGGAAATACGGTGGACAACTTTCCCTGTATATAAGCCCTGCTGTGTACAGAACACTGTAATTGTAAATCAATTTTTCATTCACTTCACAACAGCCATGCTTTCTTCTTGCTTCTTCTAATAAGGAGTAAGATAGAGAACGGATAATTATTTTTCACTATTTAATGCGTTGTAACTCTGATTTAATTTGGTTTTGTATATAAAAAATATTTGTGCATATGTATAAAAAAAGTTTGTAAATGTAAAAGTTTATACATTTAATGTCAATAGATATACAATACAAACGTTAAACAATGATTATACACTAACAAAACTGATGTACTCCTAACCTTAATGAGACTAAAGAACGCCTAAATGAAACAAAGCTATCCTAATAATCTTTTGGGCTAGCAAAGTTCTCTTTGGTAGTGTTTATTTATTGAGACAAAATAAAAATATTGAGACACAGGGATAAAAATCTTATTTATTTATTAAGACAGTTACAAAAATTTATGTACTTTTTGTACCTCCATTTTGCTGTGACATAAGGGCAAAACACGAGGCACAATCTTTTAGAGTATGATAATATGTTTTTTTTAAAAAATTTATTAAATTAATGTAATAAGAGTATTTTAATTCATTTAAAATGTATTTTCTATCTTATTTCTATTGAACCAAACAAGATATAAATACGAATAAATATGTTATATACATTATCACTAAACAAAATATTATATGTCTCTATTTTTATGACTTTATCTCATATTTTTATACTTTAATCTTATATAAAAAATCAAACATAACCTTTTATGTTTTAGATAAGTCATGGTTACGTGAAACACGGATGTGAGTAAGAGAAAAACGGAAATCGCAAACATCTTCGAATTTTCAAACTTCACATGACACGACCCGACAAAGGTTGAGTTTTTTCAAACAGTATAAGATCAGAAAATGATAGGTTGGAAATAAATGTATTTCACTAATTAAATAAAAGAAGAAATCATTAGATATATATTATATTGAAGGCAAAGAGGGTAGCTGCGAATAAACGAGCACGTACTGAAACAAGAGACATCAAAGATAAGATGGGGGAGACGAATTCAAAAGACCTCTCTGCATTTCTATTTCTATTTCTATGACTCTGGTATAAGTTATATATCAAAATATGGCTTGAAATAAAAAATTATAATTATATGGGTTAGAATCTGAATTCGCCACACCCTATGACCAATTCAGATATTTATATAAAAAAAAGTATGAATTTGCCACACCTTGTGGCTAATTCAAATACTTTTTTAAAAAAAAAATCTGAATTCATCATATAATGTTATAGATTCAGACTTTTTTTCTTGCTGGGGTGGCAAATTCAGATTCCAGAATATGAATTTGCTACACCCTGTGACGAATTCAGACTTTATTAAAAATTTTAAAAAAAATGTCTGAGAGTTTGAATTTGTCATAACCTATTACAAATTCAGACTCATACAAATATAAATTTTTTACATGAATTATATTATAAAAAATAAATCATTTGGGCCATATATAGGTAATAAATCCAATTCAAAACCCTCATTGACAGGATAGTTGAACGAATTGGCTCAGCATTAAATGTTCCCAATTTTGTGGTCAGACGCGCTGACATTTGGTACTCCCACGAGCTCGTACACAAAAAATAAAAAATAAAAAATAAAAGGAATGATTAAGTGTTCATTTGTCCTCAAACTTTCTTGTCTCATACTTATATTTTATACAATTAAATATGATTTTAATTTCTATAAAATTAAAAATTTTATATTTGGTCCTTGTAATTTTTTTTATTAAGAATTAGTCTTTAAAAAAAGTTGGTTGCTTTTAGTTTCTACCGTTAGTAGGAAATTTTATATGCTTACGTGTCCATTAAATGTGTCACGCGGCACATTACGTGACAAATGCGTAACAAACCCATTCACCCAAAACTTGACTCACCCATGATGTATGACATCTCACGCAAGATACATTATGTTTCACGGGAGATGCATTAAATAGTGCCTCAATGCCTCTTTGGACCCTTCATCTCGAGTGAGATGCATTTTGTCTCGTGTGATATATAATTGAAGCTGAAAAACTTTAATTTATCTAAAAAGGTTCCTTGGTAGCTCAAAATGATCAGAGGTGGTGAAGATCAATTTTATTAGTTGATCCCATTTGGTACTGTTAGCATTCTATTTTTACTTGCAAATTTGTTTATCCATTTTGATTAATTGGAACAAGCATGAAGAAATAGGCATATGACTGAATCTTTTGGCTAGCTTATCCATTAGAAGAAAACATGATGCGCAGTTGATTCCTATTCTCTGGTGATCCTCACTAACATTAGATTGTCATATTGTCATGTTATGACAGAAAAATTTAAGGGAAAAAAAAAGAAAAACATAATAATGGATTACTATTAATGGTGAGTTCTTTGTGCCTATCTACCCATAAAAAAGAAAAATTGTGTCTATCTATCTCAGATTTAATTATTGTAAAAACTGTTCAGTGTACCCTCTATCATTTAACTTTTTCCTTGAATTGAATATAAGATCAATTAAGCAATGCAATATAACTCAACAAATAATCAAAACATGCAACCTATCTAGCTATCACCCTAAAGGCCATAAGGCCAAGTCAACAACAGATAACGATTAGGTTGTTAAGTTAGTTATAAGTTAGTTATCTATTTTGTTATAGGATGTTAAAATCTAGTGTATATGAACTCATTGTAAGCTTTCACCAATGCCCCCCCCCACACACACATACACGCACACACACTTGTAATTTATCAATACAAAGTAATGACCCATCAAGATTATGTCTCAGAGATGCATCTTGCGCGAGACAGAATGCATGTCGAGCTAGATGAAGGATCTAAAGAGGCATCGAGACATTGTTTAATGCATCTCGTGTGAGGCGTCATACATCATGGGTGGTTCGAGTTTTGGGAGGATGGATTTGTCATGTGTTTGTCACGTAATGTGCCATGCTATACATTTAACGGACACGTTAGCAGATAACGTCTCCTACTAACGGAAGAGACTAAAACCAACCAATTTTTTTTCAAGGACTAATTCCTAAACACAAAATTTTTAATTTTACAAGCACTAAAAACATATTTAACCCTATTTTATATATTGTCACATAAAATTTTAATAGAATGTGAATCTCTTTAAAATTTTGTTCAATAATAAATAGGATATGAATTGATATAATATCTCATTCCAAATAAATTTAAATAACATTAGTATAGTAAAAATGCACATGCCATGTGCACTTGCCAAGTCAATACTATAGTAGATTAACTTAGGAAACACGAACACTTTATCAGACTATCATGCCCCTAAGTTCGATATAGTAGGGGGTATAAACATACAAAGACACTCGTCTGACACACGCATCGCATGTATCTGAAAGTTTCTAAAAAAAATTCATGATTAGCGTGTCTGGGCAATATTTGAGAGTATTTTGAGCTATGCTTGAATAAAAAATATTTTAAATACTAAATAATTTATAATAATATGAATTCTTAGAAAATTAGTAAGTATTAGCACATGATATCTTGAATGTTTTATATATTTTGAAAGGGGTTTAAAAAATATTAAAAATTAGTATCTTGATATCAATCAATGAAAATATTAAAAATTTATTAGAAATATTTAATTTTACACCTATATACGTCGTGTCTGTATCTTGTAAAATTTTAAAAAGTGTATTACTGTGTCACCTGTAGTGTTGAGTCTCATGTCCGCGTCAATGTTAATACTTCTTAGGAACATGCACTTATTCAATATCAACAAGTGGGAGAGATTCTCGAAGCCACTGGAGGAATTGGGCCCCTAGTAAAGTTTTTGGATATGTTATGAGTTTAAATCAACTGTGCACGGCAGGTCGGTCGACTCTTGGATTGAATTGCGTGGATATTCAAGTTGTCGGGTAAAGCTCAATTGATCCAAATATTATTAAGGTTGAATTGGGTGGTTGATTTTTAAAACTGACCTGATCCAATAACTTGAATTACTTACATATTACTTTTTATTTTTATATTATAATATAATTTTTTACTTTTTACCGCATAATTTTTTCACACACAATAGAATTTTTATATTATTTTTGAAATAAAAACAGGTTTTTAATAAAAAAAAAAACAGATTTTTTTTTCTGAAGACTATCTGAGTATCCGACTTGAACAAACATGTCGAATGTCGAGTACTTGACCTGAACAAACCCAAACTCAGCTTAGGTGATTTTTTATTCCAAAACTAGCATGACCTGACCCGTATACAGCTCACGATGTATGTTGTTAATGTATCAATAAAAACAAATAAAATAAAATGCGTGAGATATATTTATTCTTATGTAGACTCAATGCAAAGAAAAGTTCTTGCTTGATCAATCATTCAATATTTGACGCTTTGACAATTATATCTAAAATATAGTTAAAGTGAGAGACACTGAAGTGTTGAGCATTGGATGATTATTAGGAAACAGAATTATTTGTTATAATAACACTTAAAAGATTTTTCGACAATACTATGTACAAAGATTTTTCAGTGTTGATTCTGTAGCTCATGTTCCGATTTTTGATGAATTGTTGAATCTAGGTGTTTGCATTCTACGGCTTCATTTACTACTTTATATTTACACTTGAAAAAACAATAGAATCTCTTGGTTAAGATTGCGGAAATTGAGTGAGTCTATGTAACGGTAATAAAAATGGAAATGGGCCAGCAGGCCCAAATTCAAAGACCCAAACTCAAGGTTCTCTCTCCTTGTCAAACGGAAACTGAAGAAAGAAACAGGGGAACTGCAGAGTCCAAGGACCAAGGGCTGCATGCGATGCCTAGCACAGGGAAAAGAGTCCCGATCACCTCAGTCAGCTGCCTCACCCGAAGGGGATGAAGAACGGCCGAGTGCGGTTGCGCTATCTGCGGAGTGGGAGGCAAACGAGCTCACCTGCATGCGAGGAAAGCCATTAATGAGCTGGAGAAATTTGTGAAATTAGAGTGAAGAGTGTGCTCACTAGTCACTAGGTTCATGTCTCTCCCTCTCTCCTTTCCTCACGGCCACGTTGCCCGTTCACGCCTGTTTAAAATTGTGTTAATTCATTTAGATTTATTTATTTGTGTTATTTGTCCTATTTAATATCTTATTTTAATGAAATTTATATTTTAAAAAGATTTAATAATAAATATAGATGAATATATGTTAATATGATAAATCTCACAAATAACATATTTCAATTTCAGGTAAAACATTGTTGCTCCTCTCCACCTTGGTGGGTATCAATGCATTGTATTTGAGTTTAAGCCTTTTATTAAATCATAAAAATAAAAACATTTTTCCATCATGAAAATGTCAGTCCTTCACATTCATATAAAATTATAAAATAAAAACACTAGTACTAGTCTAAAAGGACAATAAAGTGATGGAAAGCAAGCATAATAAAGAAAGGAAGACGACGCACATTCTTATTGACGAAGACTTTCATTTTCAATTTTATTTATGATTTAATTTTCTATTGGAAGCACATAACATACTTCTCCTAACTCTGGTCTTTGTCCAAACTTCCTCTCTGGTAGATCTCACTCTCTTAGCTACGCCTTTCTTTCTCTTTTAACTGCTGCAGTAGTTGCTTCATGTTAAAATCATCATCCCCTTTCTTTCTTGTTGCATTAATTAATTCCTTTAATTTGTTTTGATGCACAGCATCCTTGCTTACCGAAGTTCAAACTCCTTTGGCCAACAGTGACAAGGTGAGACTGTGTTACCCATTCAGCAACTCACTCTATGCTACTAGCTACTTTACTCTTTTTCTTCTCTTCCGCTGTTCATGACTGTATCCAGGTTCGTCTTTTGTGTCTCTGGATTTCCTGTTATTTCAAAAGTTTCATCTCAGATTTTGTTCCGGACGCTTTAACTGCAATATAATTCCAATTTATACAAGTATTTGCTACTATATGCTTTGGATCCATGTATTAGACATGTAGTTGTGGTAGTTAGACGATTAGTTAGCTGTTCTCATGAGCGATATGATTGCGTTTGGTATAAGAGACATGACAGGAGGAAAGAGACACGAGGACAAAGATATAGTTGTGTCTTTGTCCTCTCATCTCCAGTACCAAATGCAGCTTATAAGACTTGACTCTATTTGTGTATTTACCTATTCTATGTGAAATTGACACATTCAGTCTTCTCTCATTTCTCTCGACTGCCTCATACCTTGGGCTCTGTACAACGGATTTTAAAAATGAGATGATTGTCATCCATAAATAATCACAAAGTACTTATTATGTTTCACAATTTTCTGTATTACTAATGGTTGAGAATGTAACTTAGTAAAATTAAATTCATATATGAAATATCAAACTAGTTAAATAGTATAACATATAATCCAATGGCAATATTTTCTTCTTTTCTTGGTACCATACCTGTTTATATTAAACTAAGTTACTATTAATTTAATCTTAACACTTAATAGTATATGTTTACTATTAGTAGCACCTGGAAACGCTTGGGCAATGGCTACCATAGAGGAAAGGCTTGCCCAAATGGTTAACACAGGGGAAAAGCTTGCCCAAATGGCCAACAGAGGGGAAAGGCTTGCCCAAATGGCTAAAAGAGAGGAAAAGCTTGCCCAAATGGCTAACATAGAGGAAAGGCTTGCCCAACGGGTAAAAGGAGCATCTAACCAACCGTCAACTCCCAAGATCCAAAGGGTTCCTGGTTACCTGCGTCAAAACAAAGACTTCGTTAAGTTCTGCATTCCCAAGGTAATATCATTTGGTCCCATACATTACTTGGATGAAAATCTCGAGCAAGGACAACGCTACAAAGCTCAGTGGACATCCATGTATATCAAAGATTTCAGTGAAAAGAGGCATAGAAGTATTGAAGCAACAGGCAAGTTTCTACTCAGAACTATACAGAACCAAATTTGGGAATTGAAGAATCTGTTCAGTGAGGATGTGGTTGAAGGTTACAAAGACGAGGAACTCGCTTGGATGTTGTTTGAGGATGGATGTTCTTTGCTCTATTACATGAGACACGTTGATAGTCAGAATCCACGAAAACTTGGGTTAAAGCTTGACCAATTGATGTACACTTGGAGAGACATTATCTTGTTGGAAAACCAGATTCCAATGAGAGTTTTGGAGCTACTAAGCGGGAAAAAGGGTGTTGAATTGGTGATGTTAGTCTACAATTTCCAAACCTTGGGCATAGCGAAGCAAGATAGGTTATATCAAATGGCACTCCATGACAACACAATTCACATTCTTGATTTTTGTCGCACTGCTTATGTTGTTATGAAAGATAATACGGTAAAGGTCGAAGATGCTCCTGAAGAAGACAGTGATAAGAAGGCTTCGCAAACATATAAGAACATACGAGATCTTAAGGCAGCAGGGATTCATGTGAAGGCGAGCAAGACAGATAACTGGTCATTGAGTGCAGTGAAATTCACCTCTGGTTGGTTTCGCGGTGAGTTGGAGCTTCCTGAGTGTAGATTCAATGATATCATGCCTTATTTCTTTTCGAACTTGATTGCTTATGAGATGTGCCCAGATTTTGATAACAACTTTGAATTCTGCTCGTTCTTTACCTTTATGGATTCCTTAATTGACGAAGTTGAGGATGTGAAGGCACTCAGATTAGCCGGTGTGTTCCCAAACTCGCTCAACAGCGATGAGGAACTGACCCATTTCTTTAACCAAATAGGCAGCGACTTGCCAACTAACCTTTTGTTCAATAACCCACAGTTTGATAGCGAAGCTTACCACAAGCAATATAAGGTGCTCACTCTTAAAATACAAAATCATTACACAAATACTTGGAAGACTTGGTTGGCTGAATTATTAAATACTTATTTCAATACCCCGTGGTCGTCGATTGCTTTTTTGGCTGCGTTGGCAGCATTAGCTCTCACTGCTGTTCAAACTTGGTATGCCGTACATCCTAAAAGCTAGGGCCTTAGTTTATGTTGCATTATTTCTTAGATCAGTTATGCTGTGGAGGTGTCGGTTTTAATTTGGTGTAGGGCCTCAATCCTTGTATTGTAATAGGTTGCATATTTTGTTTCTTTTATCATGATGTATTGTAGTGACTTTGAACTCATTGGACCTATGCTGAGTGATTTCGTTATTCAAGGGGTGTGATGTAAGCCTTTTTGTATGGACTTATTTGTTATGAGGTGTAGTGGTTTTTGCATAAAGGAATGGCTATATTATGGTTAATGGCTTTTGGGTTGTTTAAGCTTGTAGATGGAATGGAACCTGACTGAATCCATGTAAGTTGAGAGAAGTTCTTGCATGGTCATAAAGTACTATGTTTTAACCACTTGTGGAATGACATTTCATAATTAGTGATGAGTTCTCTCAACACTAAAAAGCTTAAATGTCATTTTGTTAGTGATTACGAGCATATCCAACTAGGTGCCATGTTATCAATGAAATTGAGTCTTCAAGTGTTTCAGCTTAGTGTTTGTGAGTCAGGTTGAAGTCTCTCTTATGTTGTTGTGATCTAGTATATGCTATTTTTTTGTTTGATGTGTTCCTCATGTACTCTGTTATTGCCCCCGTTTTGATTGAGAGCTTTGAGCCTTGTTTTCTTTTTGATTATTAACAATAAAAAAGATAAAACCTTCAACATTGAGTTATATGTTTTTTTTTTTTAAGTTCATGTGTACATATTCAAGGAATATTTCTAACAAAATAATCTGTAAGGTTCACTAATAAATAAGATTTGTAATTCTCATTGATCAAAAATGATAGTTCTATTTTCACTTTCCGTAGATAATAGGTGAAATATCGATCTTTTTGACATGGTTTTCCAAAACAGTCATGCTACATGTACAGCCTCTTAGTTCCACTATATATCTATCTTTGTATTTATATGATTGGGCTCACATAATAACTCTCAAACAACCCTCATCTCACGTTCACTCACTCGCCTATTACGTGAGCGTCTATATATGTGATAAAAAAAATCGCTCGCGGCTCCACATCTCTTTTGCAAAACCAGCACCGTTCTCTATTCATCTTGGTCCGAATTTCACTAAAAATCACCATTGAATGAAGGTCGACGAAACACTCACCATCAAGCAAACCGATAAGCACTCAACGACGAACGTCCACATTTATGTTTCGGATTCAAAACTGTAACTTTTTAGAGTTTTCATAGTTGATTGCAGGCTTTGGAACTTTCCTTGCTTTTCGACCAATGTATGTGGTTTAATTCTAAAACAACAAATTGATTTTGGATGACCTCTGCTATTTGTGTTTTTGTGTTTGTGGAAAATCGTTGGTCAAATTGTTCAAAATGTCTATGCATTCAATCTATAGAGTTTATGCATTTTAGTACATAAAGTTTGTGCACTTTAGTGTAGAAAGCTTGTGCATTAATAATTTGTGTGTATTATATGGATTTCTTGTGAAATATACATGTTAGAATTGATAAAGTTTGTGCATTGACGTATACAATGTTTGTGCATTCTTATACTTAAAGTTTGTGCACACTTACCAAATATTTATGACCCGACCCGTATACAACTCACGATGTATGTTGTTAATGTATCAATAAAAACAAATAAAATAAAATGCGTGAGAGATATTTTTTCTTATGTAGACTCAATGGAAAGAATAGTTCTTGGTTGATCAATCATTCAATATTTGACGCTTTGACAATTATATCTAAAATGTAGTTTAAGTGAGAGACACAGAAGACACTGAAGTGTATTGGATGATTATTAGGAAACATAATTATTTGTTATAATAACACTTAAAAGATTTTTCGACAATACCATGCACAAAGATTTCTCAGTGTTGATTCTGTAGCTCATGTTCCAATTGTTGATGAATTGTTGAATCTAGGTGTTTGCATTCTACGGCTTCATTGACTACTTTATATTTACACTTGAAAAAACAATAGAATCTCTTGGTTAGGATTGGGGAAAATGAGTGAGTCTATGTAACGGTAATAAAAAAAAGAAAATGGGCCTGCTGGCCCAAATTCAAAGACCCAAACTCAAGGTTGTCTCTCCTTGTTCAAACGGAAAGTGAAGAAAGAAACAGGGGAACTGCAGAGTCCAACGACCAGGGGCTGCATGCGATGCCTAGCACGGGGAAAAGAGTCCCGAACACCTCAGTCAGCTGCCTCCCCAACGAGCGCACCCGTAAGGGATGAAGAACGGCCGAGTGCGGTTGCGCTATCTGCGGAGTGGGAGGCAAACGAGCTCACCTGCATGCGAGGTAAGCCATTAATGAGTTAGAGAAATTTGTGAAATTAGAGTGATGAACAGAGAGAGAGAAGAGCGTGCTCACTAGGTTCATGTCTCTCCCTCTCTCCTTTCCTCACGAGCACGTTGCCCGTTCACGCCTGTTTAAAATTGAGGTCATTCATTTAGATTTATTTATTATTTTAAAATTTAACCAATTCATTTATAATTATAACTCTTGATTTCTAGGGTGTATTTGGAATCAAATAAAATGAGAAATGATTTGATTTGAAATGATTTGAATTGAATTGATTTGAATTACAAATCAATAACTGTGTTTGTTTGGAACCAACTACATAAGAATGAAATTGATTTAGAATTCAATTAGCATGTTTGGAATTCATTAAAATAGGAATTGATTTGATTTAGTTTAAATAATTTACATTTTTGCCCTTATTAAAATAGGAATTGAAAAAAAAAACAATATTTTGAAAAAAATATTTTTTATTTTTTAAAAAAATTATTTTTTGAAATTTTATAAAAATAAATATATTTTTCCTAGAAAATATATTATTTCCAAAAATAATATTTGTTGAAATTTTTTTGAATTTTTTTGGAAAAAATCATTTTTGAAAAAAAATTTGGGAAATTTTTTTTTTGGAAAAAAATAGGAGTAAAATAGTCTTTTATAATAATAAGATTTAATAAGGTTGATTTGATGAAGATGATAGAGTTTGTAAATTTAGTTAACTAAATAGGAATAAAATAGTCTTTCATGTTAAAATGAATTCAATTTCAAGCAAATCCTTACAAAAGTAATAGTATTTCTAATGTAAGCAACTCTAATTCCAATGAATTTAAGAATCAAATCAATCCATTTTTCTTAAGATACTAAACTTGAGAATTAATTTACAAATAAATTATTTATCATATTGTTTGATTCCAAACATACCCCTAGAGATCTCTCGCCCATCTCCCCCCGCCCCTTATTTGGAGGTAGTTTCTTAATTACCTATCACATGGGATAAATACTTTATGCTACTTAATTTATCAATATTTGATAATTTTTGTAACTAAAATTCATCGGATTTTGTTATTATTTCATGTTTTAATATAACATATTGATCAATTATATGATTTAATATGATAAATTAATAGTTTTCAATACAATATTTGTAGAGAGGTGCATCGTAAGCTCAAATAGTCCATAAATGTTTAAATTCGCTAAACCTCATATAAGTTGGTTCTTTCAATGATTTGACTAATAAAAAAATTATTATGATCATATAGAATATGAAATAATAACAAAATTTGATGAATTTATTATATAAATTATAAAAAAATAGATAAATTAAGTAGTATGGAGTATTTACCCTATAAGTTAACAAGAAACCACCTTATTTGGATATGTATAAGTTCATTTTGACATTTGTAATTAAAAATTGTGTATTTATATAGAATCAGCTTGAAATGTAAGTTGTATTTTATCTTATTATATCTGTTTTTGTTAAACCTAACTTGTTTTGGCAATGAAAAGATCTATAACTTGTCACATTAATTCTCTAAAGATTCTTGTCACCGTATAATTTTCATAAAAATTAAAAATAAAAATGTGTGATCATATTCATCCTTTAATTGATCACTTTTAGAATTGTGTTGACATGACTATAGGCTAAGGTTGTTGAGCACCACATAAACATCACATTAGTCCTCCCAATTCATTGTCAGCACGTAAATTTTTCAAAGATTTAAAAAGTCGCCAGATTTTGCATTCACCTTCACCACAACTAGGATCCATGATCACATTTTTTCGACGTTAGGGACACCGTAAACTTATCATCAAAGACATGAGTTTGTTGAAGTTGGGATTTTATATAGTGGCAATATGATAGGCCTCCTTTCATGAGAGCTTTATTCATATAACATTATTATACATTACTACATAGTGTAGAAAAGCAAAACAGCAACAACAAACACAAACACTGCCTAGGATTCATCAGTTTTGAGCACATCAAACCAAACTAACCATGGATCTGCCTCAAACACTTTAATCTTTGTTGCATGTGAAATTTATAGAAACAATCTTTTTAGGAAATAGCCTATCTTGTCTTTACCTAATGTATCACAGAAAAAGAAAACTAACTATTAATATTGAGCACATCGCCGAAGAAACAGAATATAGCCTCATGAAATTGAATATAGACCTATAATTAAGGAGAATTTGTGTTATTTGTCCTATTTAATATGAAATATTATGGTGACATACACTTATTTTAATGAAATTTATATTTTAAAAAGATTTAATAATAAATATAGATGGATATGTGTTAATATAATAGATTTCACACACTAAAATAAGTACAAATGACATATTTCAATTTCAGGCAAAACATTGTTGCTCCTCTCCACCAGCGTCAATGCATTGTATTTGAGTTTAAGCCTTTTATTAAATCATAAAGATAAAAATAAAAACATTTCTCCATCATGAAAATGTCGGTGCTTCATATTCATATAAAATGTCTAAAAGGACAATAAAGTAATGGCTGACAAGCAGAATAAAAAAAGGAAGAAGACTCACATTCTTATTGACGAAGACTTTCCTTTTCAATTTTATTTATGATTTAATTTTCTATTGGAAGCATATAACATACTTCTCCAAACTCTCTTCTTTGTCCAATCACACTCCAGATCCCTTCCTCCTCCTCTCTGGTAAATCTCACTCTCTTAGCTACGCCTTTCTTTCTCTTTTAACTACTGCAGTAGTTACTTCATATTAAAATCATTATCCCCTTTCTTTCTTGTTGCATTAATTAATTCCTTTAATTTGTTTTGATGCACAGCATCCTTGCTTACCGAAGTTCAAACTCCTTTGGTCAACAGTGACAAGGTGAGACACTGTTACTCATTCAGCAACTCATTCTATGCTACTAGCTACTTTGCTCTTTTTCTTCTCTTCCGGTGTTCATGACTGTATCCAGATTCGTCTTTTGTGTCTCTGGATTTCCTGTTATTTCAAAATTTTCATCTCAGATTTTGTTCCCGATCGCTTTAACTGCAATACATTTCCAATTTATACAAGTATTTGCTACTATATGCGTTGGATCCATGTATTAGATATGTAGTTGTGGTAGTTAGATGATTAGTTAGCTGTTCTCATGAGCAATATGGTTGCGTTTGGTATAAGAGATACAACACGAGGACAAAGACACGAGGACAAAGATATAATTGTATCTCTGTCCTCTTGTCTCATCTCCAGTGTCAAATACAACTTACAAGACTTGACTCTAGTTGTGTATTACTTTATTTATTCTATGTGAAATTGACACATTCAGTCTTCTCTCATTTCTCTCGACCATACAGCGGATTTTAACACGATGAGCACAGTTTGTTTTGCTTTATTTGACTTGAAAATTATAATAAAGGGAGTAAACATATATTAGTATGAATTTTATTCTCTTCTTAGTATTCTATGATGAACCAATCTAAATCATACTAAAATTGTCATGTTTATTTTAAAAATGAGATGATTGTCATCCATAAATAATCACAAAGTACTTATTATGTTTCACAATTTTCTGTATTACTAATGGTTGACAATGTAACTTAGTAAAATTAAATTCATATGTGAAACATCAAACTAGTTAAATAGTATAACATATAATCCAATGGCAATATTTTCTTCTTTTCTTGGTACCGTACCTGTTTATATTGATTAAACTAAGTTACTATTAATTTAATCTTAACACTTAATAGTATATGTTTACTATTAGTAGCACCTGGAAACGCTTGGGCAATGGCTACCATAGAGGAAAGGCTTGCCCAAATGGCTAACAGAGGGGAAAGGCTTGCCCAAATGGCTAAAAGAGAGGAAAGGCTTGCCCAAATGGGTAACATAGAGGAAAGGCTTGCCCAACGGGTAGAAGGAGCATCTAACGGAGTTAACCCACCGTCAACTCCCAAGATCCAAAGGGTTCCTGGTTACTTGCGTCAAAACAAAAACTTCGTTAAGTACTGCATTCCTAAGGTAATATCATTTGGTCCCATACATTACTTGGATGAAAATCTCGAGCAAGGACAACGCTACAAAGCTCAGTGGACATCCATGTATATCAAAGATTACAGTGAAAAGAGGAATAGAAGTATTGAAGCAGCAGCCAAGTCACTACTCAAAACTATACAGAACCAAATTCCGGAATTGAAGAAGCTGTTCAGGGAGGATGTGGTTGAAGGTTACAAAGACGAGGACCTCGCTTGGATGCTGTTTGAGGATGGATGTTCTCTGCTCTATTACATGAGACACGTTGATAGTCAGAAACCAGAAGAACTTGGGTTAAAGCTTGACCAATTGATGTACACTTGGAGAGACATTATCTTGCTGGAAAACCAGATTCCAATGAAAGTTTTGGAGCTGCTAAGCGGAATAAAGGGAGTTGAAATGGTGATGTTAGTCTACAATTTCCAAACCTTGGGCATAGCGAAGCAAGAAAGGTTATACAAAATGGCACTCTATCACAACACAATTCACATTCTTGATTTTTGTCGCACTGCTTATGTTGTTATGAAAGATGATACGGTGAAGATCGAAGATGCTCCTGAAGAAGACAGTGATAAGAAGGCTTCGCAAGCATACAAGATCGAAGATGCTCCTGAAGAAGACAGTGATAAGAAGGCTTCGCAAACATATAAGAACATACGAGATCTTAAGGCAGCAGGGATTCATGTGAAGGCGAGCAAGACAGATAACTGGTCATTGAGTGCAGTGGAATTCACCTCCGGTTGGTTTGGCGGTGAGTTGAAGCTTCCTGAGTGTAGATTCAATGATATCATGCCTTATTTCTTTTCGAACATGATTGCTTATGAGATGTGCCCAGATTTTGCTAACAACTTTGAATTCTGCTCGTTCTTTACCTTTATGGATTCCTTAATTGACGAAGTTGAGGATGTGAAGGCACTCAGATTAGCCGGTGTGTTCCCAAACTCGCTTAACAGCGATGAGGAACTGACCCAATTCTTTAACCAAATAGGCAGTGACTTGCCAACTAACCTTTTGTTCAATAACCCACAGTTTGATAGCGAGGCTTACCACAAGCAATATAAGGTGCTCACTCGTAAAATCCAAAATCATTACACAAGTACTTGGAAGACTTGGTTGGCTGAATTATTAAATACTTATTTCAATACCCCGTGGTCGTGGATTGCTTTTTTCGCTGCGTTGATAGCATTAGTTCTCACTGCTGTTCAAACCTGGCTCACTGCTGTTCAAACCTGGTATACCGTACATCCTAAAAGCTAGGGCCTATGTTGCAACACAAAATAAGTTAGTTTATGTTGCATGTATTTCTTAGATCAGTTATGCTGTGGAGATGTTGGTTTTAATTTGGTGTAGGGCCTAACCCCTTGTATTGTAATAGGTTGCATATTCTGTTTCTTTTATCATGATGTATTGTAGTGACTTTGAACTCATTGGACCTATGCTAAGTGATTTCGTTTTTCAAGGGATGTGATGTAAGCCTTGCTGTATGGACTTTTTTGTTATGAGGTGAAGTGGTTTTTGCATAAAGGAATGGCTATGTTATGGTTAATGGCTTTTGGGTTGTTTAAGCTTGTAGATGGAATGGAACCTGACTGAATCCGTGTAAGTTGAGAGAAGTTCTTGTGTGGTCATAAAGTACAATGTTTTAACCACTTGCAGAATGACATTTCATAGTTTGTGATAAGCTCTCTCAACATTGAAAAGCTTAAATGTCATTTTGTTAATGATTAAGAGCATATCCAACCAGGTGCCATGTTATCAATGAAATTTTGAGTCTTCTGGTGTTTCAGCTTAGTGTTTGTGATTCAGGTTGAAGTCTCTCTTATGTTGTTGTGATCTGGTATATGCTGCTTTTTTGTTTGTCTAATGTGTTCTTCATGTACTTTGTTATTGCCCCCGTTTTGATTGAGAGCTTTGAGCCTTATTTTCTTTTTTATTATTAACAATAAAGATGAAACCTTCAACATNGATAAGGTTTGTAATTCTCATTGATCGAAAATGACAGTTCTATTTTCACTTTCCGTAGATAATAGGTGAAACATCGATCTATGATTGACATGTTTTTTCCAAAACAGTGATGCTACATGTACACCCTCTCTTAGCTCCACTATATATCTATCTTTATATTTATAGCTCACATAATAACTCTCAAACAACCATTGTCTCTCACGTTCACTCACTCGCCTATTATGTGAGCGTCTGTACACGTGATAAAAAAAATCGCTCGCGTCTCCTCATCTCCTTTGCAAAACCAGCACCGTTCTCTATTCATCTTGGTCTGCATTTCACTAAAATCATCATTGAATTAAGGACGACGAAACAGTCACCATCAAGCAAACTGATAAGCACTTGACGACGAACGCCCACATTTATGTTTTGGATTCAGACCTGTAACTTTTTAGAGTTTTCATAGTTGATTGTAGGCTTTTGAACTTTCCTTGCTTTTCGACCAATGTATGTGGTTTAATTCTGAAACAAATTGATTTTGGATGACCTCTGTTATTTGAGTTTTTGTGTTTGTGGAAAATCGTTTAAAAAGTTTGTGCATTCAATCTATAGAGTTTATGCATTTTAGTACATAAAGTTTGCGCACTTTAGTGTATAAAGCTTGTGCATTGATAATTTGTGTGTATTATATGGTTTTCTTGTGAAATACAAATGTTAGAATTGGTAAAGTTTGTGCTTTGACATATACAATGTTTGTGCATTCTGATACTTAAGTTTGTGCATACTTACCCAATATACCAAATATTTATGTGAATTTTAATCTTTAAAGTTTGTGCAAAATAACATATAATGTTTGTGCCATTTAATATAAAGTTTGTGCACTTGTGATGTTTCTAGGTATGATTGTGTTTCATGTTAACAAACGTCTAGAGCATCAAAGCACAAACTTTAACAACGTAATTGCATAACATTGATAATGAGGATGCACAAACATTAAAAATATGAAAAACACATACTTACCAAATATTTATGTGAATTTTAATCTCTAAAGTTAGTGCCAGAATAACACATAATGTTTGTGCACTTTGATATATAAAATTTGTGCACGTGGGTGTGAGAAAAAATCTCGTGGGAGTGTATATCGTGGTAAACCTATCATCAACTACGATCCATGATCACATTTTTTCGACGTGATACCGTAAACTTATCATCAAAGACATGAGTTTGTTGAAGTTGGGATTCTATGTAGTGGCAATATGATAGGCCTCCTCTCATGAGAGCTTTATTCATATAACATTATTATACATTATTACATAGTGTAGAAAAGCAGAACAGCAACAACAAACACAAACACTGCCTAGGATTCATCAGTTTTGAGGCTTAGCCTCAGTTTCGGTATCAACAGCTTCACCTCCGTGGTTTCGACCGCCGCCGCCGTTGTGGTATCCTCCTTCACCTCCGCCGTGGTGTCCCCCACCGCCGTTGTGGTATCCACCTCCGCCGTGGTGGTAGCCACCTCCCCCGTTGTGGTAGCCACCATATTTGGCATCAGCAACTTCAGCTGCAAATACATATATATCAAAGTAATGATCTACGATTGCCAAGGAAGTAATAATATACGATTTGAAGATAAATGAATGTCCTTCATGTGTGTTTTTAATTTGTGATGGAAAATAAAAAGGCAGAAGACGCAGAAGTACTTTAACTAGGGTTTATATATTTTATGACCCCTATTAATATATCTAAGGTTTATTTTACATAAAATCATCATTTAAATAATCGAATTTCGTTCTCAACAATTAACAAGAGTCCATATATCGTAATCAAATAAATTACTCATGCGATTTAAAATATTTGTCACAAAGCAAAATCAATACATTTAGGATAACAACTCAAATTAACAACTCTTTGATAACTCCATTGAAAAAGGTGGAGGTATGTGCTCTGTGAGTTATCAACTTGGGTTGTCACCTGTACCACAACTCAAAGTGATAGGAAGGCCATCTTGTGCGACAAATTTTATGACTTAAAAAAAATGCTCATGAGAAGTTAAGAACTATATATAATGCAAAATTCAAAAGTGCAATTAGGGTCTCTCACCCTTTTCAAAGGAAGCCTCAGCTAAGTTCCTAGTTGCCACAGCGGAGGAGATAACAAGAACCATGGCCAGCAGGCCTAGGATGACTGTTGCTTCTTTTGAACCCATTTTTGTTCTCAGTAGTAACGAAAACTAGAAAGGTCGATATTCAAATAAGGTGTTTAGTTAGTAGTGAAGGGGGATGAGAAAAATAGTGGGAGAGTGTTGCCTATATATAGGAGTTGAGCGAGAGGGAGAAGGAGAGGGAGAGAGGGAGAAATGGATATTAGAGGACAAAGGATCTGTCAATTTGGTAGTTGGGGACAGTAGCCTATATTAATATCTTATCAAAATCTAATCTATAATCTATAATCAAATAATAAAAGACCTGAAAATCCGTTCATGGTCTCCCGCTCAATTTCATTAGTCTTCGCCATGTTGTGTAAATGGTAAACAACTGTAGGCTATGAAAATGAAATACTCCGTCCGTTCTGTTTTCACCGTCCAAAATTAAATATTGGGTTAATTATGTTTTTAGTCCCTGTAAAATTAGAAAGTTTGATTTTAGTCCCTGCATAAAAATTTTAGTCCCTGAAAAATTGTAAAATTAGGTTTTAGTCCCCGGGGTGGGGTGAGGGTTGACTGGGCTAACGTGATGCTGACGCGACGCTGATGCGGTGCGCCACGTGGGATGCCACGTGGCATAACGCAAAACCCAACCCAACCCGACCCACGACCCGACCCGTTTTTATTTTAAAAAAAAAACCCTCCCTCACAAACGGCAGTCATGTGATCCCTCACGTCCAAACATGTTCATATAAAATGAACAAACCTTATTAATAACAATAAACAAACCTCAATACAAAAAATGAACAAACTTGTTCATATAAAATGAATAAATCCGTATAACTGTATGTAGTGAACAAATCTACCTAATAAAACTGAATAAACCCCAACAGAAAAAATGATTTGTGGGATAGAGATGATAAACGAAATCTGATCTGCGACATATAGCAATGAGAAACGACAAATGACGTGCTGGGGAGGAGAGACTACGTGAGGGAGGACGTGAACACCGTTTGGGGCTGGGATTGAAGGACGTAAGGGAGAGACGACTTGAGCATATGTGATGGAGGACGTGAACGCCGTTTGAGACGCCGATTAAAGAACGTGATGGAGGAGAATAGCGGATTTGGAAGCCGTCGATGGCGGTGTAGCAACATACGTGAGGAGGCGACGTGAAGGATTTGAAAATAAAGAGAGAGGGAAAAGAGACGAAGTGGTGTGGAACCGAGGGAAAGAAAAAAGATTGGAGAGAGAAAAGAAAGAGAGAGTGTAAGAAATTGGAGAGAGAAAGAACAGATTAAAATATAATTAATAGGAAAGAAAAATACAAATCTTTATACGTATAAAAGATTCGTTAGTTGTACAATGACACCAAATTTTATATACACCGAGACTTTTTGAATAATAAATGGTATGTTATAATTAGGGATATGAATGAAAAAAAGAGAAAATAATTACATCTAAATATAATAAATAAATAGATATTTCAAAACCCTAAAAAATAAAAAAATGAATAGCTAAAACGGAATTAAAGAAGTAGTATTTATTGTCCGAACATTTTGTCAACTTGCTAGGTGCACAAGGTGGCTATTTGAAACCCATGTAGCTATCACAATATTACTCCTTTCATTCCATTTCAATTGTCAAAAACTAAACGCTATACATGTCAAAGTAAAAAAAAAAAATTTGATAAACGCATAAAATAATATAAATTGACAAAATTATCTATACATAAAAAAATAAATTCTTATTTTCGATATAATTATTACTCTCTTGAAATGTTTCACTACAATAAAGAGTACGAATGGAAAAAAATTACATCTAAATATTATAAATGAACAAATATTTAAAATTCTAAAAATAGAAAATTAACCATTAAAATGAATAGAGGATAAACATTTATTGCCTGTACATTTTGGAGAAACATTTATTGCCTGTACATTTTGTCAACTTGCTAGGTGCACAACATAACTACTTGAAACCCCTGTGTGGCTATCACAATATTACTCATTTTGTTCCATTTTAATTAATTGTCTAAAACTATGTACTACACATATCAAGATAAAAAAATAAAAAAAAAGTCTTAATAAATGTATAAAATAGTATGAATTAATAAAATTATCCCTATATATAAAAAAAATTTACTCTTCCATTCCGTTTTAACTATCCAAAATCAAACACTACACATACCAAGGTAAAAAGAAAAATTCTTGGTCAATGCATAAAATAATATGAATAATTGACAAAATTATTTTTATGCAAATAAATTTCTATTTTCACTACAATTATTGCATTCATTATATTCGCTATACTAATAAATATTTCCCTACAACTAGCGAATGAATGAAAAAAAGAAGTAATTACACTTAAATATTGTAAATATACAGATATTTTGGAATACTTAAAATAGAACAAGGAGGTTATTTTCAATATAATTATTACTCTTTTTTACATCTACTATACTAATAAATGTTTCACTATAACTAAGGGTATGAATGAAAAAAGAATTACATCTAAATATATATTATAGATAAATAGATATTTTTAAATCATAAAATGTAAAAATTGACTTTTAAAACGAAATAGAAAAAGTACTCACTTGGGTTTTTGCTTACATTGACTAATTAAATATAAAAAGAAATAAAAGTTTTATTAAAAATTTAGGATTTTTTAAGTTTTCAATATATTAAATACATTAAAAATAACAAAAACAAAATCACTTTTTTATTTCTTAATTGAGGTCTTAAGTTCGATCAGCAAAACTCTACGTATTCTCATAATAATTAAAAAAAAGAAAAACAGCAAGATCGTACCTATTTTAACAAATGAGAACGTTTGTGTAGTCATAGTATAGAAAATGCATGTCATCTTGAATATACTTTAGATCATATAAATGCTAATATGTCAATCTTTATATTAAGAAAAATCATGACTTAAACATAAAATGTCAATTTATATATATGTAATGAGTAACATGTCCAACATGACGCTACATGAACACGAATTTCTCTTAACAAAAACTATAAAACAACATAAATTGCTAATTGCCTATATGATACTGAAAGTTATTAGGTGCTAATCGAAGTAAGTATTGTGTTTTAAGTGTGAATGTTAGTCTTACATTGATGAAATATGGACTAAGTGGAGAGTATATATTTAGGAAGATCCATAAACTTATTGCATTAAGGTTTTTGATCAAAATGTGATATTTAACTTGCTTTACATTTCTCACTTAGCTCGTTGGTTTAATCTCTTCTGTTTTTGGGCCCTCCTTCAATGTTTTAAGCCTAACAAGTGGTATCAGATCAACTGATGGTTTAAATACGGTTTAACATTTTTACTCAAGATGATTACACTTTGGTTTACCCTAGCTCAGCTGATGCATGTTTATGCTCGAGGTGTGATACCAGCCCTAGTCCAATTGGTGCATGTTTGTACTCAACGTGTGATACTATCCCTTGAGTGTCGTTTGTCGTGAGTACGCAAACCTTTCATTGAGAGGAAGCATACCAATGATGTGCGTCTAAGTGTGCATATATATTAAATGACGAATTTTTAAAATAATAATAATATACCTCAACATGGCCTCAAAGCTTCCATTGTATATAACGGGACTAACGAAACACGTAAACAAAACAAAGCTCACACATATATAATAATATTTTTCGGCCAGCGAAGTTACCTTCAGGACAAGTCATGATATGAAACCCAGATGCGAGTAAGAGAGGAAAAGAAAATCAAATCTCAAGCACCTTTGAATTTTCAAACATCACGCGACATGACACGACAAAGGCTTAAGTTTATTCAAACACTATAAGATCCTCAGAAAATGAAAGGTTTGAAATTAATGCATTTCATCAATTAAATAAAACAATAAATCATTAGATATCACATCATATATGTTTATACTAGAAGGCAAAAGTGGTAGCTGCGAGTAAACGACCACGTGCCGAAGAAAGAGATATGATCATCTTTTGATGGGAGACGAGTTCAAACCCTCTCTGACAGATTANCAGATATAATTCTAATAATTTATTTTTGAGCTTTTTTTTTTAAAAAAAATGTGAGTTTTGTTAGCTTTATTCAATATATAATTACGTGCATGTGTCTCATTATCTTTTTTGTATTTATGTTTAAGAAGGAGTTGTTGAAATTGTGAATGTTTAAAATTTGAATTCAAATGACTAAAAGCAATTAGCTGCGGATACATTAGCACGCTACATCGAAGTATTAAAAAATTATTAGATAATCATAGAGGACATCAAATATGATTATGTTTTGATTATAATATTTGAATTTTTTTGATAATAAGTGACGAATTTTTAAAATATTACTTTATAAATAATTACTAATAAATAATAATATACCTCTACATGGCCTCAAAGCTCCCATTATACATAATGGGACTAACGAAACATGTAAACAAAACAAAACATAACATATTAACTCATATCATATCTTTTATTATATAAAATTTTAATAAAACAAGAGTCTTATTAAGATCTCGTACCAAATAAATTCAAATGACAATGGCTTGACGACTTGCCAAGTTACTAGAAGGTTAGATCACACTTAATCAACATAATATCAACAACGTGTAGGACAGTAGGAGAGATTCTCAAAGCCATGCAGGAATTGGCCTAGTAGTGAAGTTTAATTATGAATATTTTACATAAGTTCAAATCACTAAGGTTGTACAGTGGATGATAGTATAAAACTCAATTAACCCGAATATTAGTAAGATTTATTTTTAGGTGGTCGAGTTTCAGAAACACCGGACCCATCAATCCAAATCACCTGCATATTACATTTTTATTTTTATATTATAATATGATTGTGAATCTTTTCATCACATAATTTAATCACACATAATATAAATATTTTTATTATCAAGTTTTTATAAATTAAAAAATAGTTATTTTTTAAAATAATAATAATAATAGAAAGGTACGTACTTGAATACTTTGCCAAAACTAATCTGTCAAATATCATGTCAAGTTTTGTACCAAAAAATAAAAAATTTACCCAATGTAACTAATTGCGATGTACTAGGTTAGGTGATTTTTTACCTCAAAATCAACTCTAAACCTATGTAAAAAAACAAATAACCTATTGTGTACATTATTAAAAACAAAAATAAAAATGTGATATATATATATATATATATATATATATATATATATTCTCGTAAGCAAAGAAAAGTCTTTGCTGTATAATATTTATAGACATAAATCCTGTTTTATTTTACTTTTGTATATGAAAAATGTTTGTTTATCAATTTTATAATATTCTTTTATCTCTTTATAAATATTTGTTCACACATCTATTTTAGTGTAAGTCATATGCGTATGTATGTCGGTTGGACCATAAACATTATTCCGTTGTACACTTAATGTCGGAGTTTTTTACTCTTTTGCCCCTGCTACCGGAACTAATTACCAAAATACCCCCGTTTTAAAACATATAACCAATGTGCCCCTGTTTTGGTTGACGTGGACGCCGCGAGACGCATGGACATCCACGTCAGATTCCCCAACACGGTTGGCGATTTCAGTTAAATTACATAACATTGAATTCGCCAACACGGTTGGCGAATTTAGAACAAACTCTTTCCACTAAAATCGCCAACGCGTTTGGCTAATTCAACCGTGTTGGCGAATCCAACCCCGCGCATTATAAATTTACTCTCCCCCACCCATTCTCCCACACTCCTCTCATTTTCTGAAATTTACCTTATCTCTCTAGAATTTTCTCTATCCGAAATTCCAGAGCACTAGGGTTCGGCGCTCATCCAATTCGATCGAGTCATCAGCATTTGTAACTTTTCTATTTGCAATATTTATTTGTTTAATCAATAGTTTTTCTTCCTGATTTTAACATTGTAGTTTTTTTGCTGTTTATAACGATGTATATTATATGTATGGAGTTGTTATCTGTATTACTATAATATAATTTGTATGCTGTTGCTATATGGAGTTGATATATGTATGTTTTGTGCGTCTAAGTTGGTGTTATTGTGACATGTTGTATAATTGCTGGTTGTATTTGTTATAGATTGCATGCATGGATTGTTGAAGCCTACAACATGTAAACCCTAGTCCTAACCCCTAAACCCCAGCACAAAACCCTAATACTTAACACCTAAAACCCTAGCCCTAGACCTAAATCCTAACCCAGACAGATAAAACCAGAGCCTAAAGACTAAACTGAAATATGTAAACCCTAAACCGTTTCACTGTTTCACTGTCTCCAAACAATAAACCCAAACCCCTAAACCCTAGATACTAGCCCAAAACTCTAAACTCTATCCCAAGACTATAAACCCTATAATGTCAATTTTTTTATGTATAAGTTGTTGTTGTTGTAGCATGTGTGGATTGATGACGTATATGTGACATGCATGGACTGTTGCTGTTGTTTGTGGTGTGTGTAGATTGTTGAATAGATTTATTAAATAGATAGATTACTGCTGAATGTTTGTGGTTTAGGGTTATGTGCTGTTGGTTGTGGTATGTTGCTGTGTGATGTTGCTTGTGGTATGTTGTTGGTTGTGCTATGTTGTTGTATGTTGTTTGTGTGTGTGTGTATGTATGTATGTATGTATGTATGTTTGACGGGTAATGTGCTGTAAACAGAATTACATAATGGTCAAACCCCTTGTTGTATTTGTTCATTCTAATGGGAGAGGGTGCACGTGGTTTGATGTATGATGGGCCTATGCCAAAGTCTATCATGATTAGGAAGGGCATGCATGTTGAGGATCTGAAGAGGAAAATATTTTTGAAATTAAGGCTGGCACAGAATCAGGTTATATCAAGAATGGTTTATCAGCTAACGCATGGGTCGGGTGCTGAGGCGAAATTCTATGGTTGTGACATGGTTGATGATGATGACATTGATTGCATGATAGATGTGTTTGAAGCTGGTCCACATGAGTTTATGGATCTGTTCGTCGAAATAGAAACAAGGGAAGGAGAGAGTAGTCATGTGCACCTAGATAGTGGTCCTTCAGATCCTAACTGGACGCAACAATCACTGAGGTGTTCAGCCCCCGTGCTTGAAGAAGTGATCCCATCCGAAAACCTTGCCACCTGTCATGCCCCACTCACAATTGCACCCAATATCAGAGACATGTTGTCTGACGCAAGTGACGACGATGAAGTGTTGCCTGCTGCTGCAGATAACAATGATGGTGATATAAGTATGGGCTCAGATGATGGTGTTAACACATGCAGTGATGTGCGTCAAGTTTCCCCAGCCTGCTCGGTGCCTACCGTTGACCCTCCCATTAGTGTGTACGCTACCAATGTTCATCCAGAAAGTGTTACGCCTGAAAATGTGTTTAGGCCTCCTTGTCCTCAGTTTTCAAATATTAATTGGGAAGCTGTTGCTAGGACATCTGATAGCTGCGGCACCGCTGAGTATGATGATTGGAGTGTACATGGAGAGTTGTTTGTTGGATTGCAATTTCCAACAAAAGCAATGGTCAAATCAGCTTTAGATCACTACTCTATCAAACGACATCGAGATTATAAGGTTAATCAGTCTGATACACATAGGCTGACTGCTAAGTGTTCTCAGTTTGGGGATTCGTGCAGTTGGAAGGTAAGGGCAATCAACAACAAGAGATGTAATCAGTGGAAGATCTCTCAATACAGTAGTGGTCCGCATACATGCGTGAACATTGGTATGACACAAGATCATAAGAAGCTGCGGTCTGCGTTGGTCCAGAAATATATACAAGGCATGGTTAAAACACAACCTGATGTTGAGATATGCATGCTACTTGAGAGGATCAAGCATATTTTTGGTTACAATTAGTCCTATCGGAAGGTGTGGTTGGCGAAATAACGAGCTTGCACTGAGATATTTGGTGGTTGGGAGGAATCATAGGAGAAGTTGCCTCGATGGTTAGAGGCCATGAA
>QANU01058268.1:2702-22590 GCA_003254905.1 Nissolia schottii | reverse complement strand
AAAAAAAAAAGTGGTGCAATTTTTCTGCAAAAACAACTAATTAGGAGCACCAACAGAAATACCCCCTAAAGTATGAAGTAAGCGGTGACAAGAAAAGCCAATGAAGATCAAGGTCCTTGCACCATTGTTTAAGCACATATGCCATGAATTCTACTAAGTCTTAGGCTTTAACTCACTGGCCATATGATGCCCCACCTTGACCTTGACCCCATTACAACCTGTAAAAGACCTCTTGATGCATGTCATATGTATTGGTGATCCATGATGCTTAGAAGAAAGTCAAGCTTATGGAGGCGACTCTAGTGCAGTGTTTGAGAGAGCATTGAATAAACCTATACACTTTGAGTGACGAGTGACACACACTAACCTGTGAGGCTCAATTGATTTTAACATGCCTTGATTAATTCTTTGTTCATGATTGATATGCCCAGGAAACTAGTTTTAAAGCACAATGATATTATCTCTTGTCTAATGTACTCTAATCCTTGAATTATCATGAATTTTGCACAGTTGTGTGGTAGTTAGCGAGTCAGCTTAAGTGCCTCCCTGAGTTTCGCGGCTTTGTAGGGGGATGTACATAGTGTCGCCGCACCAAAAAGATTTTTCATGATGTTTGTTCCTTTGCTTTCACTCTGAGTTTTGCTTAAGTTCTTAGTTTCTTGCATGAGGACATGCAATTGTTCAAGTGTGGGGTAATTTGATAAGTCAATTTTATACCCTAAGTTATTACTCTATAAGTGAGCAAATGCATACTAAAATGTGTAGGTTTAATACTTAATCAATATGTTTTTACACATTGTCCTCTTTTGAGAGAAATTAAGGAAAACGGCAAAATAAGGTATTAATTCTCTTCGAATGTAATATTTCTTTTGTAGTTTTTCTATTTTGAATTACAGGGAATGAATGTCTAGGAGGATCAATGAAGATGTGAAGAGAAGATTTGGACCAATGAATGCAAGACCAAATTCAAATCCGACAAGATTTGGTTAAAAGATGAGCTGAGAAATTCTGACACTGACTTTGCCATTGATTTTGAGCCATGATAGAGATTTAATCACGATTTGATGTCAACTACAAAGTTGTAGCTCTATCTCTTTTCTTTAAGTGGTAATTTGAATCACCTCAATCGGAGGTCTGTAGCTGAAGATATCACAGTTTTACTGACTGCTGTGCAAGTCAGTCTGTTGAGCGGGATTACCAATCCGCTGAGCGGACCAGCTTCCAGAAAATTCGCCCGCTGGCGCCAGCTGTCAAACCGCGTCCGCCGCTAAATCGCTAAGCGATTTACCTAAACCACTGAGCAATTTCCCCCCTAAAAACACCTATGAATAGGGGGCCAAGGCTAGCATTTGGGGCATTCCTTTCCATTATCTTCCACCCCTCCCCCAAGGTCTCCTAGGCCTAAGAACCCTTCTTTTCCTTCCATATTCTTCACTTTTTCCATTTTATTTCAAAGTACTTAGGCTATGTTAAAGTGCTTTGTTTTCTTTAAAGCTTTGTAACGAAGTGCTGCCGAATTAATTCCAGGTTCTATTGTTTCATTTCTTCTTGCCATCTACTCTTTCATTCTCTTTATTTACTCTTTCTTGCTTTACATTTGCTTTAATCTTCCATTGCTATTTACATCCTTCCGTTTCTTTATTTACTTCTTTGTTTCTCTTTATTTACGTTAAGTTTATTTACTCTTTCCATTTCCTTTTCCTTTACTTTTATCTTTCATTTACTTCTTTCTATTTTCCTTTACTCTTGCCTTATTATTTACTTTTCCTATTGTCATTTAATTTTCCTTTCTCTTTATCTACTCTTTCTTTCTCTTTATTTACTTTGAGTTTTAATCCTCCAACCATGGAGGAGTAGTTTCTTAATATCTTGCATGCGGTAACTCAAGATAAAGATTAATTTGAGGTCTTGCGCTTAAAGAATATTCATGAATCGTTCCACCTTAACTAATGACATAGCGATTGCATGTTATAAGTTAAAGCTAAATCTAAGTTAATGAATCTTGACGATTGTAAGATTTATTAAACTATGATTAAGGAACTTTTGGAGAACTAATCAGATCTGATTAGGTTGTGCAATTGGTGCTTAATTAATATGGGTTTTAATGCTGAGATCTTGGTTTTAATACCTATATTAACAAATGCTTAAGGAATTGACGATCGTAGTTTCTTAAGTGAATTGCATATTAGTTAGAGATCTCAACTAATAGACAACATCTCCTTTCATGAATAATTAACTAAGAACCGATGAGAATTAATCCTTAATCTTGAAACGCCGTATGCAGGATATTGCTTTTATCATTATTGTCTTAATCTTGTTTTAATTACTTTCAAGTTATCAACAAAGAACCCCCCCATTTACTTAAATATTGATTTGGATCTAAATTGCTTCCTTGAGAGACGACCCAGGTTAACCCCCTTTACTACGTTCTCCGGGTTTACTTGGTTTATAAATTATTATTTGGCCGCGCACTAAAATCGAACGACGTTTTGGTGAGCGCCAAAAATCCCAGCTCTAAACCGTGCAGCCCTTCAGTTCCAGCTGCTGAAATTTTACTTCCTTCCCGGTTCCGGTTCGCTCGTGTTTTATCGCTCGCATATCGGTGCGTTGCACACGGTCGTCCGAAAAATATTCCGTTTATACCGTCGCGATCCTCTAATTTCCCCCTACCTAAGGGTATTAATATTTAAAGGTGTTTGTGAATTTTTCTCCGGGGAATTATTTTCACGGACACCTTTTCCGCGTTAGAAAATTTCGTCGGTCATGAAACCTCAATTTTTAACTGCGATTCTTCTGGGTTAAAGGTAATTCTTATGATTTAAAGGTAATAATTTAATTTTCTCACCTCCTTAATCACCCTATAATTATTTATTACACTAAATATCCGTACAGTGAAAAAGCGGGATGTTACAGAAGCTATACGTTTACTTTTGGCATATGCTTGTTCTTTAAACTTTCAACTATATCAAATGGGTGTCAAAAGTGCACTCTTAAACAGTTATATACAAGAGGAAGTTTATGTTCGTCAACCCCCTGGGTTTGAAGATTTTAAAAATCCCTCTCATGTATATAAACTTAAGAAGGCGCTTTATGGCCTCAAACAGGCTCCTAGAGCTTGGTATGATCGATTAAGCACATTCTTGTGTGAGAAAGGATTTGAAAAAGGTAAAGTTGGCACAATTCTTTTCATAAAAAGATCTAAAAGTCATACTTTACTAGTTCAAATTTATGTTGATGATATCATATTTGGTTCAACTAATGAGGTTCTATGCAAGGAATTTTCAAATCTAATGCAAGGAGAATTTGAAATGTCTATGATGGGAAAATTGAATTTCTTTCTTGGTTTGCAAATTAAGCAAACTAAGAATGGAACATTCATTAACCAATCTAAGTTTTGCAAATAACTATTGCAAAAATATAAGGTGGATGATTGTAAGGCTATAGCAACACTAATGGGATAAAGTACTTATCTAGATCAAGATAACTCTGGAAAGCCCATTGATGAAACACAATATCGAGGTATGATTGGATCCTTACTATATTTAACTGCTAGTTGACCTGATATTGTGTTTAGTGTTTGCTTGTGTGCTCGTTTTCAATCATCTCCAAAAGAATCCCACTTGAGTGTTGTGAAACGAATTTTAAAATATTTGAAAGGCACTGTCAATGTTGGATTGTGGTTTCCTAGAGGAAGCACTTGCAAGTTGATTGGTTATTCTGATTCTGATTTTGCGGGTTGTAAAACCGAACGCAAAAGCACTAGTGGTACATGTCATATTTTAGGGAATGCTCTTGTCTCTTGGTCTTGCAAGAAACAAGCTGTGTAGGCAATGGTAGTAAGCAATGCTCACAGGGTTGTTATTCGTTGTGTAGGGTTACCTATAGCCCTTACTTTTACCTTTGGAAATATTTATTACGCGAAAATATGGATCAATTTGAAAATCATTCGTGTGCTTATCAAGTTGTAAATTAGGAGCCATGTGTGATTAAGAGAATATATAGCAATAGTCGCTAGCGTTTACCACAAGTTAGGTAGAGATCATAGTGGAACATGAGAAACATGTGTATATATATATATATTTACAATGAAGGTCCCAAAACACAGTTACACATTTGCCTTAATAATAAATATTTACACAAAAGTACAAAAGTCATAAAACATAGTACAAAATATTTGTCGCCTTAGCGCGACCGTAGTCATTTTGCTCCAGCTCTGATCTACATCTCTCAGCCATCTACCATGCGTACCTTGGGTCAGTCTTCTCGCTGCGCCCACCTGGATCCATAACCGAGTAGGGGTGAGAACACTTAGTCCTCAGTGGGGTTCCTTAGCTCTATTTATCGCTTCATTTCTCAGTTATCCTCCAGGCCGTTCAGGGATTTCTAAGTGATCACGCATACTAATATTCTACTGATTATTATCTTTGCCTAGGGTCCTGAACAGCTTTATCTACTTTACTAGGTGATAGGGGGATCTAATCTTTCTTATCTAGGTTCTCGTGCTTATTTACTTTTCTTGCGTACATACATAGCCGTCTCGAGCGTTCTCTTGACGGTACTTACTTTATACACATGCTTACATACTTTATCATATACTTATGCATCACATACTAGTTCATCACATATACATTGATCACATATTCATTCATTCGTTCATTTCATAACTCGTGCATGAGAACTTTGAAACTCTCTTATGCGTGCCGGCTAACTAATGGACTGGGCCGCATGCTTCTTTCGAGCTCTCGGCTAACTAATGGACCGAGCCTCATCCTCCTGTCTGGCTCTCGGCTAACAATGGACCAGGCCGCGCCGAGTCTTCCCACTCATGTAGATGCGGCCAAACATCTACAACCTGCTTCTGTCCTCTAATTGATGTTGACCAGGCAGCGCTATAACCTGAGTGATTGCGAACCACCGCGGATTGTAACATCCCGTTCCTTCCCTAAGTGAAATTTCCCCGATTTAATGCTCGTAGAGCATCCAGTATAGGTTAACATGCAGAGATTAATAGAAATTTATTTGTTTAGTTTCTCGAAATTCTGATGACACTCAAAGGGTTCCTCATGACCCTTAGAATTTAGGGGAAAAATTAAACCGTCGGAAAAATGGAGTTCCGCTCACTTTCGGACAATTCCGCAGACACTATAATGGACCCGTTCGGCCCCGTTTAGCCAGTAAAGCGGAGTTGTGCGCCCCAATCTTGGGAAACCATACTTTATGAGGGAAAGGGGGTAAAACCCCTAGAGCAACCCCAAATTGTTACTAGGAAGCTTTGGCGATCGCAGAAACGCCAGCGGAACGGCCCCGATTGGACATCGATGAGAGATAATGGGTCAAAGTTATCTGTGAAAAATACTCCTCTGGAGAAAAATTCACAAATTCCTTGAACTGATAGTACCTTGAGGTAGAGGGGAATTAGAGGATCGCGACGGTACAAGCGGAATATTTTTCGGACGACCGTGCGCGACGCACCGGAACTGCGAACGATTAAAAACGAGCGAAACGGGACTGCGTGGGCCCCACATCTGCAATTGACCACGTGATGGCTGCAGATGTCCAAGGAAAATAATAAAGAATTAGGTTACTATTCATTGATTTGACCTTAGAATTATCTAACCTAATTAATTAATTCATAAATTAAATAGAAAATGGCATTTTGGTAATTTTGGCAAAGGGCCTAATGGGAAAATGGCCAAATTTTCGTGGCTATTTAAGGACTGGACCAGCAGCCCTAAATTTCATTCATCCATCCCTTGGAAGTGCAGAAACTCGCCCGTTTGCTCGCCTGACGCGCTGCGGAAACCCTGCCGGAACACTGCGGGAACCAGGAAACGATCTGGGAAGGCTAAGCCCTCAAGGAACCTGCCCCTTTGCCACCATTTTCTTCCCTTTTCAAGCCTCTAAGGAAGTGGGTAACCTTAGTTTTACTCACCCCTTTAGGGGTGATTGTATGCTTGCTTTGTTTTGATGCTTTTACAATATGTTAGAACTGTTATGCCAGGGGTAGGGAGATGATTCTGAAGGGTCCTGTGACCTGGACTAGCTAGGATTTTATTGGTTGGAATATGCGTAAAAAACCCAAGAAGTGTCCATGAGAAAGGATGGCAAGAAACCAAGGAAAACCAAAGAAGTATGTGGCTGTTCGCCCAGGTATCTCTGAGCGGCCTCATGATTCGCTGAGTGATCTCATGAACCGCTGAGCGGCCTCTGTGAACCGCTGAGCGGCCATATGCTTCACTGAGCGGCTCCGGCTGAACTTGAAGATAAGGGTGGAAAATGATTTTGAAAACGTGGAGGAAACTCATGGAAACTGTCTTGGCCACATAGTCCAACAAGCAATGATTTAATTGATGTATGTAATAGATAGGATGTATGTGGAACATTGCATGTAGAATGAATATGTTTAGGATGATTATAACGGCATGCATCATGAGGACCGGGTTGTCAATAAGTGTTAGGATAACCTTAGAGAACTAGAGGTTAATCACCTAAATGCTTAAAGATCATAAGTGAATGTTAGGGAACAAGTATGTAGCTATATGATAGGAAGCATCTCTCTTGGAAGATACGCCCCTCACCAGTCCCCACAAAGGGGTGGATTGGTTAAGGATAAGGAAGGGAAAGAAAGAAAGGAAAGAAAAGATGAATGAAAAAGGGTGACGTCACACCTATGAAATGATGATGATGTATGGGTCTCCACTTGGTTTGTGTCATAGGGCCAAACCCCTCGCCGTCCCACTTGGTGGACGGTTATCTCTATTGATGATCGAAGACGGAACATTAGTTATCCGCAGTGGTTCGCAAGCACTCAGGTTATAGCGCTGCCTGGTCGACATCAATCAGAAGACAGAAGCAGGTTGTAGATGTTTGGCCGCATCTACATGAGTGGGCAAGACTCAGCGTGGCCCTGGTCCATTAGTTAGCTGGGAGCCGACGCAGACTCAGTCCATTAGTTAGCTGAGAGCATGGAAAGTAGGATGCGTCCCGGTCCATTAGATAGCCGGCACGAATGAGAGAGTCTCAAAGTTAGCATGCATAAAGTATGAAATGAATGAATATGAAATGGTATGATGAATGAGTATGCAATGTATAAGTATATGATAATGTATATGAGCATGTGTATGAAGTAAATACCGTCAAGAGAACGCTCGAGACGGCTATGTACGTACGCAAGAAAAGTTAACAAGCACGAGAACTTAGATAAGCAAGACTAGTTCCCCAATCACCTAGTAAAGTAGATAAAGCCATTCAGGACCTTAGGCCAGATAATAATCAGTAGGATGTTAGTATGCATGTTCACTTAGAAACACTTGAGCAGCCTGGTTGATAAGTGAGAAAAGAGATCCCCTATGCTAAGGTTAACCTTTGAGGACGACTGTTCTCACCCCCACTCGCTTATGCTTCCAGGAGCAGGCGAAGAATATGAGGGCTACGAGGAGCCCTATGAGGAGCCGCACGTGGAGCAGTAGAGGACCGAGGACGAGCCAGTCTAGCTTGGCATCAGATGGACATTTTGCCATATTTTGATATATTTTGATATATATTTTGATGTATTTGGCTTGTATATGTAAACTATTATGATACTCTGTTGGTTGTAATTTGTGATGGACCAGATACTTGTTTATGTAATTATTTATGCCAGTAAGGATTATTATTTTTAAGCTTCAGCTCTATCGCTTGTATTATATGCTTTGATGCACGCGTGGCTCATACTTTGTAAATAAAGTAACAAATAGAAAAGTTTAAAAATGGTCCATATTTTCCTTACTCTGGTATTTTTGAAAGATAATAAAGGACTATAAGTATTCCCACCAAATGATTAACAACCTAGTGAGCATTGCGTACTACTCGAGGGTATGGAATTAGCTAGGGTGTTACACGGATAACTAATGTTCCGTCTTCGATCATCAATAGAGATAACCGTCCACCTAGTGGGAGGGCGAGGGGTTTGGTCCTATGACACAAACCAAGTAGAGACTCATACATCATCATCTTCACATTATCATCATTTCATAGGTGTGATGTCACCCTTTATCGTTCATCTTTTCTTTTCTTTCTTTCTTTCTTTCTCTTCATTCATCATCATTAACCAATCCACCCCTTTGTGGGGACTGGTGAGGGGCGTGTCCACCAAGAGAGATGCTTCCTATCATATAGCTACATACTTGTTCCCTAACATTCAATTATGATCTTTTAGCATTTAGGTGATTACCCTCTAGTTCTCTAAGGTTGCCCTAACACTTAGATGACAACCTTGTCCTCATGATGCATGACACTATAATCATTATAATCCTAACCATTCTACATGCAATGTTCCACATACATCTTCCCTGTTACATACATCAATCATGTACATCAGTGAAATCTTCGCTTGTTGGACTATGTGCCCAAGACAGTTTCCATGAGCTCCCGGCCTCACAGGCCGCTCACCGTGACCTTGGGTCCGCTCAGCGGTCCTTGAGACTCGTTCCTCCACTTTTCAAAATCATTTTCAAAGGGCTCTCAGGCCACTCAGCGGTTATCTGGACCGCTCAGCGGTCTGACACCAGGTTCTAGAAACATTTTCCATCCTTATATCTAAATTCAGCCTGAGCCGCTCAGCGAAGCATAAGACCGCTCAGCGATACACTTCGCTCAGCGGTTCACAGAGGCCGCTCAGCAGTTCATGAGATCGCTCAGCGACTCATGAGGCCGCTCAACGATACCTGGGCGAACAGCATCATACTTCTTTGGTTTTTCTTGGTTTCTTGCCATCCTTTCTCATGGACACTTCTTGGGTTTTTTACACATATTCCAACCAATAAAATCCTAGCTAGTCTAGGTCACAGGACCCTTCAGAATCATCATCAAACCCTAACATAACAGTTCTAACATAGCATGATCATAGAGCATACAAGCACATAAACACATACAAGAAAACATAAGCCACCAAGGGGTCGGCAAGCCAAGTTTACCCACCTTCTTTAGAGGCTTTGGAGGCTGGTTGGATGATCAGAAAGTTAGGGGAGAGCGGTCCTCCGAGTGCAGAGCTTCTGCCTGGCTTTCGTTCGGTTTTCCCTCGGTTCTGACGGTTCCTGTTGGCTCTGGGCTTGCTCTGACGCCTCCGAGCTCCTCTTGGCTGAATTTCTTCAAGCTTTCCTTAGGGCTGTGAAGGGATTTTCGTGGGTTAGGGTTAGGGGATTCTTGGAGGAAGTGAACTGGGTCTAGGGTAGGCAGTGTCTGGGTCTCTAGTTTGACCGAACAACAGTTGACTGGGCAAACAGACAGAGTTCTGGCAAGGTTTCAATTTTTCTATGTCATTTTTGGTTTTGGGGAGGGGGTATTTATAGCCAAAGGCTGAATGCCCATTTTAGCATTTTACCCTTGGCAAAAATTACCAAAAGGCCATTATAATTTAATTTCCTAATTATTTAATTAGTTTGGATAATTATGAAGTCAAATCAAGTCACATCAATGAATAGTAACACTTATTTTATTAATTTTTCCTAAAAATCTAATTCATCACGTGGTCATCTCCTATGTGGGTCCCACGCAGTCCCGTTTCGCTCATTTCTGGTCGTTCGTAGTGCCAGTGCGTCGCGCACGGTCGTCCGAAAAATATTCCGCTTATACCGTCGCGATCCTCTAATCTCCCTCTACATAGAAATGTGATTCATTCAAAGCATTTGTGAATTTTTCTCCGGAGGTATATTCTTCACAGATACCTTTGGCACACCGTTAAGCGTCGATGACGACAACCGCCAGTTCAGCTTGCATTTCTGCGATCGCCTAGTCCTCCTAACGAGGTTGTGGGACTAATCCAAGGTATTTGAAACTTTTCCCCGGTACCGGTTGGGTTTCCAAGGACTTGGGACTCTGCTCAATTCTACAGGCTAAACAAAGTCATTCTAGTGTCTGCAGAATCGTCTGAAAGTGAGCAGAATTCCGTCTGGCGGACGTTTTAAGTTTTCTTTCCAATTCTAAAGGTCAAGGGGAATCATTTGAGTGTCAGCAGAATTTTGAAAAACTAAACAGAATAATTTCTACAGACACTCGTGTCCTTCGGGCTTCAGGTTTCTACTTTCCTGACGTCTCCAACGTTGCCACCGTTTCTGGGCATCCTTTCTTATCTCTAAGCTCTCTGGTATTCTATACTCCTTTTATCCCTTCTAAATTCTCCCTTTTCTCCTTAATATCTTAAGGTTACCATTTCATCCCCAATCGCTCGTGATTCCCTATTTTCTTCTCTTCCCTCGTACACTTAACACCTTTTCCTTCTTAAGCTTAGTATGTCTTCCTTTGTCCTCCAAGACCCCACCTTACATACTTCTCTAGGTGAAACCTAAATTAGATTATGCAACTGCGCTCGAACTTGATCCCCTCACACTTGATTGTTATTCCCTTTTCTTAGATTTATATTTATACCTCCAACCCTAGTTGTACTCTTACCTACGTCCTCAACCCTATTTATACGATGTATACTGTCCTCTTTAAACTTAGTTATTCCACTGCCTTGCTCATTCGACCCTCATGCACTCCTCTCTTTACTTTCTTGTATTTCTACATCTGCTCAATACACTTTATTCTTCCCCTTCGAAATTCCAAAGCCTAACCTTCCTAAATCTGACACTTGTCTACCCTAGCCACATAGTCACAAGCGTTCCTGTGCTTGACGGACACCTGTAGTTCACGCTTCCAACCTCTCATGGAGTTCATACACGAATTTATTATGTGAAATCTTTGCTAAGGAAAAACTGGGATGTTACACTAAGCACTGTTGAGGCTGAGTACATTGCAGCCGGCAGTTGTTGTGCACAAGTCTTGTGGCTCAAGCAACAATTAAAAGACTTCGGTCTAGACCTGGGTTGTATTCCTATAAATTGTGATAACACGAGTGCTATCAATTTAACCAAAAATCCTGTAATGCATTCTCGAACGAAGCACATAGACATAAGACATCACTTTCTCAGAGATCATGTGTTGAAAAAGGAAGTCGAACTGAATTTTGTTGCAACACATGATTAGCATGCTGACATTTTGACAAAAGCTTTGGTAAAAGAACCATTTTATAAAATCAAACGAGAGTTGGGGATTCTAGACGAGACAGATATATCTTAACATTGTCCATGATTGACTGTTTGTTTAATTGTCTGTTATTGGGTGTTTATTTTGCTGCTTGTATAGTCTCTGTAGTGTTAATTTTATATCTGATGATCATATACGTTACAAGCTTTCAAATTTTCAAATTTTTGAAAATTTTGGGCTAGTAATCGATTAGATCCCCATAGTAATCGATTACCAGCGGTTTTCTTCATTCAAATTTCCAAAATCGCTTGGTGTAATCGATTGCTCAAGCCAGTAATCGATTACCAGGGTTGCTAATCGATTAACACATCGAAGTAATCGATTACTCTCTCATTTTTTCTATTCCTGTAATCGATTACATATGTTACTAATCGATTACCAGGCTTAAAATTGCCATTGTCAATCGATTACAACAGTTGGCTAATCGATTACATGGCTGGCTATATCAATCTTGTTCATTCTTTAGCCATTTGTGTAATCGATTATACTTCTCTTCTCTCACCCGAAGCCATTCTTCTCCCATTGTTCTTCTATTTTCTTCCAAAATACCTTCACCAAAACCGTGTGTTTTGGGGTCTTGGCTTCAAAATACTTCATTGTTCTTGCTTCAATCTCCATTAAAACCGAACTTGGCATCATTCTTTTCTCCTCTTCCTCTCAAAACTGACCTCCTTCCTCTCCTCCATGGTTGCTTCAGGTTCAGGCTCAGGCTCCAAGAGAGCAAAAACTAAGAATGTGGGGTATAGTCTAGATCCCTTGAACATCTCTAAGCTTCTGACCACTGAAGAGCAGAATAAACGATTTCTGTCCTATTTCTTGGAGCGACCAATTTTGACTCCAGAGTGCGGTATTCTGAACACTTTTTCTTCTGCTGGGTTAGACTTTCCTGATTTGTTTGAATTTCAAGGGCTGTCAGATTTTGTTTCCCTGCATGGTTCCTTTTACCCTGAGTTAGTAAAATCACTTTACTATAATCTGAAGTATCTAAATAATAAACTAGTCTCCCAAGTCAAAGGTGTAGACATTGTTATGACTTTGGAAGACTTGGGGAACTGTTTGGGAGTTCCGTATGTAGGAAGGAAGTTAAGTGCTGAAATAATCTGTCCATGGCAAGGCTTTAATATAAAGACCTTCTACCAGAGTCTGTGTCGCTTCTCTGAGGCACAACTCCAAGAGAAGCGTCAAAGGTTGGAGTCTGCACGTTCTAGGGACATTCTGCCTGTTGGTCCCTTCACTGTTGGAGATAGGTTGCTGCATTACTTTCTGAGTTATGTTCTCCTGCCCCAGATATCTAATCATGCACAGATTAGTGATTTGGAACTGCAAATTATGTTTGGATTGAAGACCAAGGAGAAAATAAATTGGGCATATCTGGTACAGCAGCACATGCTCCTTCAGTGTGATCGTGCTGGGGCTCTGCCTTATGCTCCTGCCATATCTCAAATATTTCAGAACTATGGTGTGTCTGTTGCAGGAGAATTTGTTCTAAAGATTGATGTTAAAACTCAGAAGATCGACATCGACATTCTGCCTAAGCTGGACATATATCAAGATGTAGATGGGATGTTTAAGCACAAGGCTGACTCCAGAGATACTACTTCGCCTCTTCCGCTATCTACGTCTGCCACATCTTCTACTCCTATCATTCCTCCGACTTTAACCAGTTCTGACAATCAGTTTCAGATGATTCTGGATCGTTTGGATCAGATGCAGGCTGCTCATACAGCACGCTTTGACCACATCGATGGCCGCATTGACTCGCTTCAAACCGACCTTCATTTTGATATCGAGTGAAACACCCTAGCTAACTGTTTACCCGTACGTAGTAAACAATGCTCACTAGGTTGTTTTCTGCTTTGGTTGGGTTACTATTAGCCCCTACTTTTAGCTTTGCAAATATTTCTTACTTGAAAATATGAACTAATTTGAAAATTATTCTGTTACTGTACCAGTTTGCAAATTAGGAGCCATGTGTGAACAAGGAAACATATATATACAAATGCTAACGTACCTGCCAGTTAAGGTGGTGACAAGCTGGATAAGTATAAATATACATATAAGCACAATCAAGGTCCAACATATAATTACACATTACTTATTAATAGGTAGTTACACAAATTTATCAAGGGTCATAAATCATAATACAAGACATATATCGCCGTAACGCAACCTTCGTCACCACACTCTGGCCGTGGAGTTGTCCTGCTACTGCCGCTCGTTAATCCATTCGCTCTGCACACCTGGACCCATAAGGAGTGGGGGTAAGAACGCTTCGTTCTCAGTGGGAGTTCCTCGCGTTATCTATCGTTCATTACTCTGTTATCTTCCAGGCCACTCAGGAGATTTCTAGGTGTCATGCATACTAGTACCCCTACTAATTATTATCTTTGTCTAGGTCCTAAATGGCTTTATCTACTTTACTAGGTGGTTGGATAACTAATCTTGTCAATACTTAGGCTTCGTGCTCATTAACATGTCGTTACTGCTAAAGACATAATAGTCGTCTTGGGTCGTTTCCTTGACGATATATAATGCATGAACAATATACATAATGCTTAAGGCAGATATACATACATACTTATCATCATATCATCAATTATCAACTCATACATTTAATTTCATAGTGCATGAGGGGATTTGCGGATCTCTTACGTGCTCTGTGGCTGCGTCCTACTTAGTCCTTGAACCTTTGTAACCATGGCCTCGGATTACAACCTCTTTTTGCCACTATTGTATCGACCCGGCGGCGCTCTTTACCGGTATGGTAGCTAACCATGCAAGGCTCATAGGAGGTAAACATCAAATACAATTAGTGCAACCATCTCCTCTTTCTGGAATGGCGAGGGATCAACCCTATGAGTGATCAGACATGGACATGCTTTGACCGGCTCTATGGCTCGATCTGTTTTTCTTTTCTCTCTTAGTGGGGCCCACTACTCTCCTTTTTTAGGCCTATGCCTGTTTTTCATATTTGGGGCCTATGCCCTTTTTTTTTCCATATCTGGGCCTATGCCAGTCCCAATCGTAGTCAGGTCTCTTTACCTGCGTTGCTCATAACCAATTCATCTTGCCGAATTGGCGAGGGGCGTGTCTATAAGACGTTGCCAAGAGAATAGGGATTTCCTAATCATATAACTAGTCTCCTTAACTATGGTCTACCGTGCCAACTGGGGTCGGGACCTTCCTAATCCTTCTTTGTTTCCTAGAGTTCAATTATGATCTTCATTAAACTTTAACGTGAACTTCTAATTATCTAAGGTCGTCGTAACTCCTAAGACGGCCTTTCCTCATGATGCATGCTTTCATATACCAAAGTAGACATATCCTGACCCATTGGACTCCCTGGAACAACTGAAATCTCCCGTCCTTCAGGATTCTTTCGAATGTCTAGGTTTCATTCGAATGAATTCCTGTGAGTTCTTTCATTCGATTGAAATTGGGATTCAGTCGATTGAAAACCTTTCGAGTTCTTTCATTCGAATGAACGTGGGATTCAATCGATTGAAATCCGAGGTTTTTCTTTGATTCGATTGAATAAGAATTCAATCGATTGAAAGCTCAAAATTTGCTTTCATCCGATTGAAAACTCCATTCAATCGATTGAAAGCTGATTGAATAGGACCCCGAGGCTTCAATTCTCATTTTTCTCCAGAAGTTTACTATTCTTAGGGTTACAATCAGTACAGTTATGTAATTCATTCATCAAAATTTCCCAAAACCCTTCACACCCTTCATTTTCCCAAAATACTACTAAATGTTTTTACAGTCCAATACACAGAATAACACATATATAGTCAAAACTTAAACCACATAGACAGTGGGCTTTAGAGTTACCCACCTCGAAACGAGTTTCTGAACCGGTAGAAATGAAGAGAAAAATATCCTCTTCGCGCGGGTGTACTCATCCTATTTTCCGAAGTCCGGCAGCGCTTCCGCGATGTGCACGAATCGAACAAAAGGAGAGAAAGTGAACGAAGAAAAGGAAAATGAAGTCACAGGGGGAGGCTCCCCTTTATATAGATATCAGCACAAGCACCATGCTTGATATTTTCTAATTTTATTATTATTATGTTATATACATATATAGATGTATATCTGTTTCCTTTTCTTTTGTTTCATAGGGGGAATGTACCATATTTGTTTTATATATTATTATAGTACATATTATATAGTATATATTATATTTTATATATTTATATACGTATTATAACGTAACAGCAGTGGCATTCGGCCACTGTTTCGTAATATATTATTATATTATATATAATATCTTCTATTACATACACTATTATACATATATAATCTATACATATGTTTTGTTTCTTTTTTCGTCAGGGAGTGTATATAATAGATATATTATTTTATTATATCATAGATATATAATTTATACATACGTTTAAAATATATACATAATATATTTCCGCCTCTGTTTCTTCCAGGGGATGCACCAGGGAAGAATTTATATATATATATATATATTATCATTGTTATTATTATTTTATAGGTCAGGGGGTGCATCTTATTACAACTCAGGATCACATGATCAATTTTGATCAGGTTTAATCGCGTTTAATTCTTAATTGTTCATGTACGGTTGTCCCAAAAATATTTGGGACATACCGTTGTGATCCCCTAATTTTTTGTGTTAATATTTTAATTTTTGTCGAGGCATTCTTGAATTTATTTTCATATTCGTGTATTTTACGGACTCCCTTGAGTCATAATTAAATCTCGACAATGACAAAAATTTCTCTGAATCTCACGAAATCCCGCGAGATTGCGAAATCATTGTTTTGGCTGGTATTTTTAATGATTAAATTCACTACTTTAATTTTCCAGTCTTAATAATTGACTCGCATTTATTTATTATGCGAAATCTTTGTAAGGGGAAAAATTCGGGATGTTACATTCCACCCCCTTACAGAAATTTCGTCCTCGAAATTTAGAGGCAGTGAGAATTTGTACCCCTAGAATAATCCAGGGTAAGCCTTTCTCACATCATCTTCCATTTACCCTTTTTGTCTCCACGCGTTCCCAAGCTCTCAACGTGCGTCCTAGTGTGTCTGCTCAGCTCTTCCAACCTGGTTGCGCATTTCCCCAATTGACATGTCTTCTTGGTGTAGCCTGCCAACTCCGCTTCACCTTGGGTCTTGAGGTTCCTCGAGAAGTATACGTTGGCAATTGAGGTCATGAATTGACTCTAGGTAGGGGACAACTCACTCACTCTAGGAGGGGTCTAACCATGTCACACCATGCTCTTGCTGCGTTCTTCCATCTCCTAGTGGTGCAACAGATCTTCTAGGCAGCAGCGCAAGGAATCTCCTTGAAAATTGGTTACAACTCCATGAATCAAGTGCTCATTTGTCGTGGTTCCATAACTTCTCTAATGGATTGTTAATCCTAAGGGTCATCTTATTATTTGCTAATGGTCATCTCTAAATGATTTCTAGTTTTCTTTTATGTGCTGGGCTAATCTGGCCACAAGGTCTATCAAAATATCCACTTATTTATTGTTATTTATTTCCTTTCACATACTGTCATTTTAATTTTCTCTCACAGTTTCCCAAGGTCGTCTTACTCCCGATCCTCCTAATTAACCAAACTGGGGCAAGGGCTCCTATAATAAGTCCTACCGAATCATCACTTTACGTCAGGAACTTTCTACCGTATTAACTTTTTCCTCCGGACGACTCTCTCTCCACCCTATGGGATTCTTGGGGTAAGGAATTTGGTTGGGGATCCTATTCTAAAGGACGTGTCCCAAAGGGAATTACTTATTTGTTTGGGGGAATTTAAACTTATGGCAAGGTAGGGGTATACTAAACCTATAATATTTTTTTCAGTCTCTTCTCTATCAGGGTTCTACCTATCTCCGTGCTTATAATTTGTTGCCAAGCTTTGTCTGGCTTCTACCACTCCCTACTTCTTCTGATTAATGGGATTTAGTCTAGATAATCTATTCGAATTTTAAGTTTCCTAGGGGTTGTCGCTTGCCTTTACTATGTTGAATTCGCTATGCTCTTGTGATCTTCCATAAACTAGTTAGGGTCTCTATTCCATTTTCTTCCTAACTACTATTCTATATTGAAACGGTACGCTCCTCCTAACTATGTCATTCTCTTAATCAATCTTATTAGGATACCTAAAGTCATCGGGCACTTCCAAAAATCTTTTACTTATTCGGGAACTTCAACTTATCTTTAAGGAATATCTTCTTAAATTTGATGTTTTTGAGGTGATTTATAAAATTTGTTAAATTTGATTTTCCTATCGGAGATAAAGAGGTACAATTTGTGCCGTGACTTAGAATTGATAAGACAATTTTTAGATTACCTAAGAACGTCGGGGTAGACAAATTCGTGATCATACTTCATCGGAATAGGTGGACGAAGTCAGCTAGAGTTTATTGGAAATGAGCCGGCATGACTCTTAGGACATGCAATGGAAGGAGGGGGAGAACCTGTCTTCACATCTATCCCTTCAAAAGAATAGAACATTCAAACCTGACCTGTAAACTTTCAACAAGGAGATTCAAAGACTTGCAAGGGAATGAAGGTAAGAAGATGCAGGGGCTCGGGCCTTTACCATAAGATCTCTTTCAGAGGTGAAAATGTAAGCATATGGGAATGTCTTATCAAGGATAGGGACGGAGAGTTAAAGAATTTTCCAAGGAATCTTTTACAGAGAGGGAGGATGCATAGTGTAAAGGAGAACTTTAATTGAGAGAAGGAACAAAGGGCTTCCCTTGGTTAGGGATCCATTTTCCGAATGATCCGCTCTCTTCCAATGAGTAATAGTCTAATCGTAGGGAGGCACTTAGTAGAAGGCCAAGTTCCTCGAGAACAAGTTTTACGGAGTCCACTCTGCACTAGACATCAAGCCCTGAATACACTTAACAAGACACAGAGTTAGCTAGGCTCTATGTTCTTGAAAAACGCAACAGTTGAATGAAAGCAAAGTGGTAGAGTGCATTAGGCCACACTATTCCTTATCCCAAAAGACAAGACTTAGTGCATGGCGAACTGATTCTGAGTATGCACAAGAAACAAGGACAGATCAGTGTTCCGGTACCATGGATTTATGCACTTGGACCTTATACCCAAAGGTGTTATACTTAAACACCGTGCAAGCTGATAATGAGACATGATCGGAAGTGCAGATAAGCTCAGTCCTCAGGCTCACTTGGACCAAACTGCTCTGATACCAAATGAAACACCTTAGCTCTTAGCTAACTGTTTACCCGTACGTAGTAAATAATGCTCACTAGGTTGTTTTCTGCTTTGGTTGGGTTACTTCTAGCCCCTACTTTTAGCTTTACAAATATTTCTTACTTGAAAATATGGACCAATTTGAAAATTATTCTGTTACTGTACCAGTTTGCAAATTAGGAGCCGTGTGTTAACAAGAAAACATATATCTACAAATGCTAACGTACCTGCCAGTTAAGGTGGTGACAAGCTGGAGAAGTATAAATATACATATAAGCACAATCAAGGTCCAACATATAATTACACATTGCTTATTAATAGGTAGTTACACAAATTTATCAAGGGTCATAAATCATAATACAAAACATATATTGCCGTAACGCAACCTTCGTCACCTCACTCTGGCCGTGGAGTTGTCCTGCTACTGCCGCTCGTTGATCCACTCGCTCTGCACACCTGGACCCATAAGGAGTGGGGGTGAGAACGCTTCGTTCTCAGTGGGAGTTCCTCACGTTATCTATCGTTCATTACTCCGTTATCTTCCAGGCCACTCAGGAGATCTCTACGTGTCATGCATACTAGTACCCCTACTAATTATTATCTTTGTCTAGGTCCTGAATGGCTTTATCTACTTTACTAGGTGGTTGGATAACTAATCTTGTCATTACTTAGGCTTCGTGCTCATTAACATGCCATTACTGCTAAAGACATAATAGTCGTCTTGGGTCGTTCCCTTGACGATATATAATGCATGAACAGTTATACATAATGCTTAAGGCAGATATACATACATACTTATCATCATATCATCAATTATCAACTCATACATTTAATTTCATAGTGCATGAGGGGATCTGGGGATCTCTTACGCGCTCTGTGGCTGCGTCCTACTTAGTCCTTGCACCTTGTAACCGTGGCCTCGGATTACAACCTCTTTTTGCCATTATTGTATCGACCTGGCGGCGCTCTTTACTGGTATGGTAGCTAACCATGCAAGGCTCATAGGAGGTAAACATCGAATACAATTAGTGCAACCATCCCTTCTTTTTGGAATGGCGAGGGATCAAACCTATGAGTGATCAGGCGTGGGCACGCTTTGACTGGCTCTATGGCTCGATCCGTTTCTCTTTTCTCTCTTAGTGGGGCCCACTACTCTCCTTTTTCAGGCCTATGCCTGTTTTTCATATTTGGGGCCTATGCCTTTTTTTCCATATCTGGGCCTATGCCCGTCTGATGAAAGCCTTTTTAACCACTTTCTAGGATCTTGACACAGCTTAGGTTTTGTCACAACTGTGCCAATCTCATAGAAAGCTTATCTGCGCTTTTGTTGTTCAAATTAAATATTTATATACATACCTACTTAACGGCTTTCAGATTCCAAAAGGAATCCAATTGCAGTATAGGGTATGGTCTATCCCACAGGGAGTTGTAAAAAGACCATTCTTGAGTTCATTTAATTAAACAATGAGGTGAAAGATTTGTGATTTGATTTATATTTAAATAGACTAAATAAATAAAAGACGAGAAATTAAAATAGGAACAAATCAGAGGTAGTTCCAGAGCTTGTTGGGAATTTTAATCACATCATAGTTTCATGCATCCAGTTACTTATTACA
>QANU01058261.1:78646-113974 GCA_003254905.1 Nissolia schottii | reverse complement strand
GTGGGGACAGAACAGGTTTGTCGGGTCAAAATTGGGTTTGGGTCATGGGTCTGGGTTGGGTGTTTGGGTTATGCCACGTGGCGCGCCGCGTCAGCACCACGTCAGCACAGTCAACTCTCACCCCATCTCAAGGACTAAAACCTAATTTTACAATTTTGCAGGGACTAAAACTTTTACGCAGGGACTAAAACCAAACTTTTAAATTTTATAGGGACCAAAAACATAATTAACCCTATTAAAAAAAAAGGGGAAATATAGAAGATTTAGAGGAGATTCACAAATTGTGTCCAGGTGGGATGAATGGGAGGGATAAATTGAGCTATAAAACGGTTAATCTAATTGGGGTCTGCTCATTGTGCCTCTGCTTCTTCAGCCTCAACCTCCCAAGCACCTCTGCTGCCACAGCCTTCACCCTTCAGCCCCAGCCAGCTTCTACGAAATTGAGAGGATGCCTAGGGTTGGTTCTTTTTCTTTATTTTATTTTTTTTATTTTTTTATTTTTTCTTATTACTAAGCAAGCCCATTCTTTTTGTTCTTTTTCTCATATAATATGTATCAAATCTATTGTGTGGGTTTTTTTTTTCTTTCTTGCTAATTAAATTATGCTACAAATTCAAACACTACAGGCTCCGTTGTCGTCCATCATCATCAAATGGTCAGTCCAATCCCTCCCTAAACTCTTCTTTTCTTGTTATTATTGTTGCTGTTGTTTTTTGTGGTTCCTTCGTTCGTTCTTGTTTTGTTGGGTCTGGTGAGAATTTTACGTTACAATTCACTTACTCACATTGACACAAAGCCACTGGCCGACTGCTTCTAACATGCTCGCAAAAAAAAAATCATAAGACTTAAAAAATGTCGATAAATCATTGGTTTAATATTATTTAATTTGAATAGTTCAGACGAAAACCGGCTACCTCGTAAGTTTTAATTTGAGACTGATGATAACAAAGTGAGACTATGTTAAAAGATGTCCAAAACCTCTACATCTCCATTTCCATGAGCCACCCAAGCACGCACCACCACCTTTAGAATATGGCACCGCCATCAAACCATCAATAATTCCCCTAAATTCCAAATTTCTTGTCACCCCAAACACAGTCTGCAAGCCCACGATTAGATTCACAATCGTAGTCTTGACACGTCATGGATGAAATTATTTTGATAAATGTGATAATATAAAAATACCTTTTTTTGTACACACACATATAAATAACTATAATATTAATTAATTTCGACCATTAGATTTGGTTTTGAAGGGTTGCAGTTTAGTGACCATGTGGTCACTAAGTCACAAGCCCCCATGTAAGAGGCTGCGTACGTTTTTATATAGAGGATCTAATTGTCATTTTCATAGTCTATAGGGTGCGTGTGTGTCTGTATATATATAAATTTGGGATGATTACCTTTAATAACAAGTGATTTTTCATTAGCATCACTTCACCAACTTGTTTTGGTATCATGTTAGAAGCTTCCATTGTAGTAATTGACAGGCGTAGATTGTTGGAGACTGCCAACACGGGGGAGTAATGGTGCACATGGATACATGTCAACTTGATAACCCGACTAATTCAACTTAACCCAATATAATATTTTGGGATTAGGTCAATCAACACAATTATTTTTTTTAAAAAAAATTAATTTTTTTTATATCATTGTCTCAATAGGTAAAGATACATACAATTTCTTTATTATTTGTTTCATATTTATCTTTACATCACTGTCTCTTCTCATAAACATATACACAATTCCTACCTTTCTTTTCTTTTTTCAATTTTCTTTTTCTTTTCCTACCTTTCTTTTATGTTATTTGCAAATTTTTAAATTTAAAATAAAAATAAATAAATAACTCGATCACTTGATCCGATCCAACCCGTAAATGATCGGGTCGGATTTTGCGAAGAAAAAAAATTGAAAAACTAAACTCACTCAACCTATAGAGATTTAATTGGATTGAATTTTTTCTTACCCCATTCTCGTGTTCAGCCCTACCTAGGAGCCTCTTGATAATCTCTGGTCAGTCTCATTGATGCTTTCAAGAACTGGTAATTCACCATCCCCCACCCCTCCAATCGCGCTTAGGATCAATCATGTTCAAACCCTTGCTTACCATGTTTGTTATTGTTCCAAATAACATATTGGAATACGAAATAAAGCTTCTCTTAATTCCTACCCCCCCCCCCCATGAGTGACTATGATTGAAATAACAAATAACCACGCCTAAAGTCCTTGAGACACTATGAAATTTCTCTACGGAGCCACCATATCCTTTCTCTTACAAATTATATTGACTCAATAGTTGCGTAACATTGCCCTGATTCTATACATGCATGTTTTCTAAAGCATGAAATCAGGAAAACAGCAAAAGCACAAACGTGGCCATGTCACTCACTGCGCACTGCCTAGGATGAGGCGTCAGCTTCCACCACAGTGCAATATGCATATTGTTGACCCAATTCGTGAAGGGGAAAATTTTGTGAAGATTGTAGCCGCGCCTTCACTTTCTTTCCCTGGCAGCGTGGAGACCTTTATTGCTACGAGGTTAGTCACTCAACTAACAACTCCATATTTCANGTTATTACATTATTATTTGTTGAGTATGTTTGCAAAACTAAATAAATTTTCTCCCTAAATAATGAGAGCATTGGTTCATGAACCCACCATAGGGTGTGTTTGGAATCAAATGAGATGAAAAATGATTTGATTTGTAAATCAAATTCTACCAAGTAGAGACATTAAATATCCCACAAATAAGTAGAATGAGTAGATTGTCGAGGGACTGGAGTCACATGCAACTGTGGTTATTAAAAGTTGAAAATTTTAGGGATTTTGATCATGTCTTAGTTATTGGTTTGGTATTATAATGAGTTGTTTAATGGTTGGTTAGTTGGATGCACATTTATGCTCAACAAAAGCGAGCATTGTCTCATGAACTCATAACTAAAAATCTTAAATACTCAACAACGAAATATAATGATATAATGATTTTGGTCATTAAAATACTGAAGTTCAGTCATGCACCCATACTCAAAATTTATTGTTCATTGTTGAAGGTTTTTAACATTCGGAATTAATGTATCTAGTTTATGGGGTTAATACTTTAATTACTTGGTTAATATTTCCTAAATTGACTTTTTCATTCATTGAAAATGAATTTAATAATCTATTTAAATGAAGAACATACAATAAAGAGGGAATGTGACATGAAGATATTTCCATTTTAGCCCCCTTGATTGTTCCACTTTTGATCGTTACTTAATTTGTATACCTTGTTTATGGAGATTGTAATGAAATCAATTATTTTGAATAATTATATATATCCTGCAAGCTTTTTCACATAATTCTTACTTGATTAACCTCATAGGTCTGATGGTACAGAAGTTTCAGTGGATATCGAATATCTGAAGCAGCACTACCCACTTCTGGTAATCCGCAATTCTGTAGCAATGTTAGACTTAGTTCATTATTAATTTCCTTGTCAACTTTGCATTGCTTCAAACTTCCAATGCTTCTGAAAACGTGCATCTGACCTTTTTAACTGAACCTAATAATTTTCTTCCCATTGTCTCAGCTGATCGATTTCTATGAGCAACAACTCGGTTCGATGGAAGTGTTTAAGGAGATTCTTTCTGGAACGAATTAGATTTTCTTATCTTGTCGTCAGTGTGAGTGACTGATATACAATGCAGTTTAATGAAGGCAACAGATATTGAATAAGGGTTAAGAAATGCACTTTTGGTTGGTTAGTGAATTTCGTTTTGGTGCATATTAAATCAATAGTTATAAATGCCTGAGTATTTCAGATGAGCTTGACTTGAAAATTATAGTACTTTAAATGTTTGGAAGTCTGATTCAACATCCCATTCTATCCCCCTTTGCACAAATGTCATTTGGGCGCTTCTTTGGTTTTGCATGTTATACTTAATTTAATTGCGATTGGATTGAGGCTTGAGACCACGTTTTAGTTAAACAAGATTATGTGATATCATTGGAAACATTTATTCACAAAATATAATTGACATATGATGGTTTTATGTGTCTTAGAGAAGGGGGGGTTGAATCTAAGACAGAGTTTTTAAAAAAAAAAAAAAATTCTGGTCCCTTTTAAAAGTTTGTCTCCTAAAATTTTAGGAGATATCTCCTAGTTTTCTGGGAGACAAGTTCTCAAAAAAAAACTTATTTTTTACGAAAATTATCAATTGAATAATTTTAAAAGCAGAATGTGTAAAAGATAGAGAGAAAGAAAATTTACACAGAGATTTATACTGGTTCGATTCCTTAACGGGAATCTACGTCCAGTTCTTCAAACGCCGAACTCAATTTTCTTTCAAACTAATTTTTCAAGTACAGAGACAAAACAATTATTCCTTTCACTTAGGAATTTTTCAAACCAAAACAGAAACTTGAAACCAACTCTTTCTCTCAAGCTTTCTGTTGCTCACCAAAATGATTTTCAAAAGATTTTCAAACAACGAAGACACTTAACAATTTCAAACCAAGATACAGACCAAAATAATCAGAGATTGAGAGGTGTAAAGCACTTGGGAGAGAGTATCACGAATGGTTTTTCTTTTGGCTCTAGTGTCTTGTTTTTCAAAGTGATCATTGGTCACTTATTTATGCTTGATTCTTGAAGCTTGATGACCATCTTCTTCATTTTTGCCATGATTCCTTCTTCCATGATTCGTGCCCTTTCTTTATTTGTCTTCAATCATCTTGAAGTTAAGTCTTTTGCCTCTTGACCGTTGTAGGAATGTCTCCTTGCTCCAAGAATGTTGTTTTTCCATTTTTGCATCCATGTGCTTCTTGTGACCGTTTGGAAGAAGATTGCCTCCATCACGTTTTTCTTTCTTGACCGTTGGCAAGGAGAGCTTTTCTTGCTCCATGATTTTTGCTTTCCAATTTTTTGTACCCAGACCATTTTTGCAAGGAAGTCTTCTTTGAGCCTTGATTTTTGCTTTCAAAAATTGTATCACGTGATTCTCTTTCTTTCTTTAAGAAATGTTTCTTTCCATTTCTTTATTTTATTTAGTTTACTCATGGCTTAATTTCAGCCTTTTTGTATTGGGAAGAAAGCTTGTACTTTGATATCTTTTTTTTGATTTGTTTCTTTCTTGCTTTTTCAAAAGCATGCTGACACCTTTTCCTTGAAGCGTTCTTCATCTCTTTCTTTTTCTTTGACTTTGGAGTTTCTTCTTTTGTAGCTTGCTTTTTATTCAAAGTATTGTTTCCTTTTCCAATGAAGTCCAACTATGCTTTGTCTTTTCATCAAATGAGTCTCCCATACTTTTCTTTTCTCCTTAAAATAAAATATTTTTCCTTCCCTTAAATTATGCTGATGGACTCCTGCAATACGTTTCCTTTTTGATCAAATTATGAGCACATGCTTGTTTGCTCTTTCAAATTAAAGTCAACCCATATATCTCTCTTCTTTCCTCTTTCAATTATAATTTTCCTTTTCTTCCTTTTATTCATGCTTTCCCTTTCCAATGCTTCCAATGTATTTATGTCATTTTCTCAATTTAATATTGGCCAACATAATTTCTGCTGCAGTCCGAAATCTATGTTGTTCCATAGTCCCTTCCTTCCTTTAGTTTACTAGAGATATTTCCAATGCTAATAAGAAGATAATATTGCTTATTTGATTTTTCTTTCCTGAAACACTAGCACACATTTAGAACGTTCATACAGTGTTTGTCATCATCAATTTATTTTTCAAATTTAATCAACAATAAAAAAATCAGTTAGATAATATTTAACTAAAATTGTTTTTAGACCTATAATTACTAAGAGGGATTTTATCGTACAAATGAGTGAAGTCCAGTAGTTGCTCTACCAAGCTTAAATTTCTAGCATCTACCTAAACTTCATTTAAAACTAAACAAATAAATGCATATGACAAGTAATTGTTTCAATTTTTCATTAGCATCACTTCTCTAACTTGTTTTAGTATCATGTTAGAAGCTTTCATTATAATAATTTCTTTATTATTTGTTTCATCTTTATCTTTACATCATTATCTCTTCACATAAACATATATATTCCTTCCTTTCTTTTCATTTTTTCAAATTTTTTTCTTTATGTTATTAGCAAATGTTTAAATTTAAAATAAAAATAAATAAAAAACTTGATCACCCAATGAGATCCAACTCGTACATGACTGAGTCGGATTTCGTGAAAAAAATTGAAAAAACTGAACAAACTCAACCAATAGAGATTTCATTGGGTTGAAGTTTTTTTTAACCCCATTCTTGACCCATGTGCAGCTCTACCTAGGAGCCTCTTGATAATCTCCGGTCAGTTTCTACTTGATGGTTTTGTGTAGCTTAGAGAAGGGCGGTTGAATCTAAGGAAAGTCTTTTGCTTTAAAAAATTAACATTTCTTTGAAAGTTGTCTCTTAAAAGTTTAGGAGATATCTCCTTGTATTCAAGGAGACACAATTTCTGAAAAACTAAAATTTCGTAAATGAAAACAGATTTTCTTTTAAATGATAGGAAATGTAAATAGTGGAGAGAAGAAGAAAAACACACAAAATATTTATACCGGTTCGATTCCTAGTCATGAATCTACGTCCAGTTTTTCAATCGCCAAAATCTGTTTTTCTTTCACAATAACTTACAAGCACCAATAGTTCTTCTCAAAAACTCACAAGACAGAAATTTCAAATACAGAGACTTGAACTGAAAAATCTTTCTCTCAAGCTCTCTGTTGCTCGCCAAAAACAAACTCTCAAATAACCAATTTTCTTACCAAACAATAAAATACCAAATCAGAGGATTGAAAATAACATATTCAAAATATGAGAGGTTTGTAGGTAGAGCTCTTGAGGATGTATTTCAATGGTGGTCTTTTTCTCTCATTTTTCTCTTATATCTTGTATTTTTTTCAGAATGATCAAGGATAACTTATTTATACTTGATCCTTGAATTTGAAGCTCAAGATCATCTCCTTTATTTTTGTCATTCTTCCATGATTCATTTTCACCATAACTCGTTCTTCCTTTTTTTGTCTTCAATCAACTCATTTTTGTTGATGCACATTTAATAGAGCTTTTACATATGTGCTTCAATCACTCTCTCTCTTGACCGTTGTAGGAAGTGTTTCTTGTTTTCCCTTCCATGAATTTTTCCTTCTTTCTTCTTGTATCACGTTCAGCCTTCACGTGATTTTTTCTCTACAAATATTGCTTTTCCCTTTTTCTTTTTTTGTGCTATTCTTTTTGCCTTACTCGTGGCTACATCATAGCCTTTTTAGTCTAGGAAAGTTTCTTGAAAGAAAGCTGTCCTTAATAGCTTAATTTCATACTCTTTCAAAAAAAAATTTTGTTGCTAATTCTATGTCAATCATTTATTTGTTTCTCTTTCTTCCTTTTGAGAAATTTCAGCTTGTCATCTTTATAAGTACATTTCTCTTTCTTCCATTTCCTTGAATAACGCTGATGCCTTCTTTTCTTTTCATCAGATATGGACATCTCTCTTTTAATGCTGTAGCAAGTTTCTCCTTTCTCTCATATTTCCTTTATTAAAATATTGTTTCTTGTGGCAGCTTGCATTTCCTTTTCCAATGTAGTCTTGGTCTTGTCAAGTCATATTGTTCTCTTTCTTTGATTTTTTCAGCAGCATATATTGCCATATATGTTTCCTCATTTCTACACGTTTTCCTTTCCTATTCTTGCAGCACCATCACGTAACTTCACAAATTTCCTTTTTGACTATGTGTATTTATGTCTTCCTTCCCTTTTGTTTGTACTCAAGAAACTTGCCAATTTCTTTCTCAATTTGAGACCTACGTTGAGCCCCTTCACTTTTATGGACTGTGTTTGCTTCAAATATTTGACCATGAATTTTGGGCACCACAGCCATATTTTCCCTTTTTGTACTAAAGAATAATCTTGGAATATTATGGACCTAACTTTTCCTGAAACACTTTAATACACACATTAAAACGTTCACAAAGTGTTTGTCATCAAATATAATAATTTCAAATTCTAACTCAACAATCTCCCCCTTGATGACAAACATTTAAGGAAAAGTTAGATGAGATTTAAGATATACCTCTTTTGAGAGATTTGTTCCCCCTTAGTGTGAGTTCCCCCTTAATCGTAGCTTTCCTATGTATTCAGAATCTTTGACTTCTTATCAATCAATTTTGACAAAAGTATCTTATTCTGGAGTTTCTGTTTGAGCCTCAAGTTTCTCTTGACTTCTTATTTAAGAAAATCAAGATACTTGAATTCATTCATTGAGTGAATAATTGAAATTTAGCCCTTCTTGGTTTCTTCCCCTTTTATTTTTCTTTGCTCCAATGAGAAAAATTCGATGGCTTCTTCTCTCAAATTTGTTGGCCCAATCTATTGGACTGCTTCATTTTTGCCTTTCTTTAACACGAGTTTGACCTTATGAATTTGAGCATTCATGTACTCCTTGTTGGACCATAATATATGGACTTTAGCTGCGTCTTTATTTTTGTCCACTTATATCAATCACCCAGCTTGGGCTAAGTTAGTTTCTAAACAAATTCTGGATCTAAAACAATATTAATCCTGAAACACTAACATATACATTAAAAGGTTCATATCATATTTGTCATCATATTTTGATTTTACAAATTTAATCAACACTACTCTCATTGACGCTTTGGAGCACCGGTAATTCTCCATCCCCCACCCCTTCAACCACACTCAGGATCAATATGTCCAAACCCTTGCTTATCATGTTTGTTATTGTTCCAAATAACAAATTGGAATATGAAATAAAACTTTTCTTAGTTCCTATCCACGGCTAACTATGATTAGAATAACAAATAACCATGCCTAAAATACTTGAGACACCCTGAAATTTCTCTACTAAGCCACCGTGTCATTTCTCTTACAAATTATATTGACTCAATAGTTGCATAACGTTGCCCTGATTTTATACGGGCATGTTTCTAAAGCCTGAAATCAAGAAAACAATAGAAGCACAAACGTAAGCACTTCTCTCATCGCGCACTGCCTAAGAAGAGGCTTTGGAGTTCACAATAGCTCAAAATGCATATTGTGGACCCAGTTTGTAAAGGGGCCATCAAGATTGTAAGGGTCTATTCACCTTTTTTCGTTGGCAACATGGAGACCTTTATTGCTAGGAGGTTAGACACACAACTAACAACTCCATATTTCATTCTTACACCTTTCGTAGCAAAAAAAATTATATATAAAATTGGTGATTACATTATTATTTGTTGAGTCCGTTAGCAAAACTAAATAAATTTTCTCTCTTGCATAATGAGAGAATTGGTTCATTGTCATATCCCAAAAAGCCATGACCGGCACACAAGGGATAATATCTCCATGCAAGCCTCTGATCATAATTTCTATGAAAAATGTGGTTATTTAATAAAAGAATTAAATAACTTAACTAAAATCTTTCCGTAAATAAATAAATCAATAATCCACATCTCGAGACATAAATCCCTTACAAATTTAAAAAGGCAAAACTAGAATAGAATATATGCTTAACAATACATGAAAATGACGTCTTCTTGTCTATGCGATTCTAGAGCACTATAGACATCTACAAAATGGAGCTCACCACTGACAGCAGAACTAGGTTGTGAAGCCTTACCCTGGATCAATAACACTATCTGAAGAAAAGAAAAAATGAGATCAGGGGTGAGTCATCAAACTTAGTGGATGAAAAAACCTCACGGCTCACGAGGGACATAGACAAACATAAAGTTCACAATGCAATAAATGTTGATAATAATAATAATAATAATAATAATAATAATAATAATAATAGTAAAATTTCAAACTCTTTAATATTTGGAGAGACATCTGTCTTAGAATTCTACTCTAGTCTCATGACTAAGTTGTTTATCGGTGTGGGTCCAATAACTAATTCCTTCGGCAACTTATTGAAAAACATACTCTCACAACACTATATAAAAATGTTTTTTTTTATTTATAATATAGCATATGATTAATCATATATATATATATATATACATAAATAATAAAATATATAATTTTATTAGACCTTAGTTGAATCCCACTTCAGTCGATTGAACCTCTAAACCCCTATCTCGATTAAATCGGTTTGATGTTAGCTCGATTTTCTCAATCTTAGTTTTGTGCTTATAAATAGTGCTTTCATTATGTGGTTTTTATTTAATAAGAGTTTCAAAGGAACTCCTTCCAATTTTTGAAAATTACTAAAATAGCATTTTTTAGTTTTGTTTTGAAACAAAGGTTGTTTAATTATGTTGTAAAAGCATGGATCATGTACTACAAGTCTTCTAGAAAACGTGGAATAATTTTAGATTTAGATTGTCTAAACAAAGCTTTGGGATCAAATCATTAATATACCAACAAGTTGTCTAACAAGTGATAAACAACTTGGTCTCAAGTAATGTCTTCCAAAAAAATTTCTATCAATAGAGAACCATCATTTAAAAATTTATACTAATAAATCTACAGAGAAGTTCCCCAACCCAATCTCATTCGTTTCAATTTCTGGATTATTTCGAACTTAAATTCCTTTTCATTCCAATTTCACGTTCAAATCTTGGTCTTGTTATTTTCAGTTCTTTCACTAGATGATTTTTATTAGAATTTAATTTTTATTAACTGATTTTTACATTGTAAATCAACATATTTGATTTTTAAAAGAATAAGAGATAAAGTCAACAATTTATGTTAATGTGACAATATTTGATTGTTGACCGTGTAAAAACATGATAGTGGATAAAAATTAAACTCTTTATACTCATATCTATAATTTAATGGTGATTTCTCAAATACTTACGAGGTAAATACCCCATACCACTTTACTTATCCATTTTTGATAATTTTTATAATTAAATTTATCGAATTTTGTTATTATTTTATGTTTTATATTATTGTAATAAACTTTTCTTTTGTCAAATCATCGAAAGAGTCAACTCATAATAGGTTTAGAGATTTGTGAACCATTGAGCTTACGATATATTTCTCTACAAATATTGTATTAAAAAAATATTAATTTATCACATTAAATCATATAATCCATCAATATATTATATTAGATCATGAAATGATAATAAAATTTGACAAATTTAATTATAAAAATTATAAAAATTGGATAAATTAAATGCCATGGGGGGTATTTATCCTATGGTATATGAGAAACCACCTAATTTAATTCAACGATCAAAGTTGTTTTTACTTAGTTTGTTCAGCATTGAGATTCTCTGGAGCAACATGTGTGCTCAATTTTGACACATTGTCAAGTTTTTTTAAACATAAAATTCATATTTGATAAGTAACATAGGATCTGTTTATATTTTCCTTAATTAAGAAGAAAAATTCTCATTTTATATACTTTTCATCGAAAAATCATGTAGACATTCTTTTTTATTATTAACAACGGGTAAACACACTCGAAAGAAACACAAAAGATTATAACCCCATAAATTGGGAGATCAAAGTACGAGACCAATTAGTCAATAAAGCAATCGATAAAAAACTCAGACTAGAATTAAAAACATAAAAAATCCAATGATAGACAATGGCCATGCTTAGCTAATAGTTAGCATAAGAATCTGCTTTTCTAAAATCTAGTCAAACTTAGACACTTCAATTTGCATCAAGATCATTATGAATCGCTTAAATTAATTAGAGCGGAGCAAGGAATGAGATCAATATAACTTTAAAGCTTAATTAAGTTTTTAATCGCTATAAAATTTTAAAGTTTATTTTTAATCTCTCCGTCTAACTAGAGTTAATAGCGTTGACGCGGCCGTTTAACTTGCTGTATCTATCTATTTGTCGTTCGTCTCTCTTCTTCTTCTTTATCATCATCATTTCATTCTCCTTATATTCTTATCATCATCCAATATGAAAGTTACCGGCGAAGAAGAACAAGAACCCATCACCACCAGGGTCCAAGCCCTATCCCAATTGGGTCTCTCCCGGGTCCCACCCGAATACATCCAACCCCCTCAAACCCGACCCCTTCTCCACAATCGACCCGACCAAAACCTCCCCGTCATCGACCTTTTCGGGTTCGACCCGACCCGACGAGACTCCACCCGCGAATCCATCGCCCGTGCCTGCTGCGAATGGGGCGCCTTCCACGTCACCAACCACGGCGTCCCGCCGACGCTCCTCGACGCCGTCCGCCGCGCCGGCCTCTCCTTCTTCACCGACTTCCCCATGCCGGAGAAGCTCCGCTACGCATGCCCCGCCGGCGCCGCCGCGACGGAGGGCTACGGCAGCCGCATGCTTTTGACCTCCGATAGCAACAACCAAAACGAAAACGACGCCGTTCAGGTTCTTGATTGGAGGGACTACTTCGACCACCACACGTTCCCGCTCTCTCGCCGCAACCCTAACCGGTGGCCGGATTTCCCTGCCGGTTACCGGGCAACGATGGCGCGGTACGGCGATTCGATGAAGGATCTGGCGCAGAAGCTGATGGCTCTGGTTTCAGAGAGCTTAGGGTTGGGACCGTCGTGCATCGAGGACGCTGTGGGTGAGTTGTACCAGAACATTACCGTGAGCTATTACCCTCCGTGCCCTCAACCAGAGCTTACCCTAGGGTTGCAATCCCACTCCGATATGGGCGCCATCACGCTCTTGATCCAAGACCAAGTTGGTGGCCTTCAGGTTCTCAAGAACGACGGTGGTGATGGTGACACGTGGATCACCGTGCAGCCTTTGGAGGATGCTGTTCTTGTTCTCTTGGCTGATCAAACTGAGGTAAAAAGAAAGCATAATGAATGAAATACCCTTCTTTAGTGAAAATCACTAATCAATACGAAACTGCATAGCATGTTTGGATTATGGTTTTGGATGCTCTAAAAAGTCTAAACTGAGGTTTGGGGTTGCATTGCATCTAAAAATAACATGCTAGGCAAAATTTTATTTATAGTTGAATTGTTGTTAAACTTGAACATGTAGTTAGATTAGAGGATGAGCCTTAATGGAAAAGGTTGCTACCTTGTCTTGTGACGTGAAGGTCACAAGTTTAAATACTGGAATTATTAGTCTCTCTCTGCTTGCGGCTGGGTAAGATTCCGTACATTTACTCTCCTCAAAACCCACCAGGTAGGAGCCTTGTGATCTAGACTGTCATTTTTTCATCTTGATTAACGCGCAGTTGGGGCTTAAAGCATGGTTTCTTCAGAAGTTCATTGGATGGATGAAACCATGGTACAATATGATAGAAGTTGAGCTTGGATGAGATTTTTTTTGTTTCTTCAGACAACCAGTTTGGACTATATAATTGATTTTTGTATCCTGTGATGTGTTTTTTTCTATGAAGCACCTTGGACAATCTATGTTGGTATCAGACTATCGGGTATGAACATAGTGTGTTTGGTGTGTAGTTTGCAAGGCATGGTCTGGTCCAACATAAAGATAACTCCTTTTTCACTTCTACTGAAACCATGATGTGAGATTAGAAATTATGGTGAAACATAGGTCAATGTGATTTACCAAACATATTGAAATGAATTGAAACACAATTCGTAATTTTCCAACCATGATTAAATGTGCAAACTGAAATCCAAACATGCTAGTAGCGTGTTGGAATTATGGTTTGGATACTATAAACTAAGGTGTGGAAAGTGTTGGAATTATGGTTTGGATACTCTAAACTAAGGTGTGGAAACTGAGTGGCATCTACAAATAACATGTTTGGAACGATTATAATTGGTTTGTTGTTGAACATGTTTTGGGGTCTTATATCATGGTTTGACTGTTTCTGTAGAACTGCAGAAGTGAAAAGGTTGCTTTTCCATTTGGGCAAACCATGGTTTTGTATACAGGTTGAGTTTGGATGATTTGCTTTTTGGGTATCAGTTTGATATGTTTGATTTTTATATTTTAATTTCTGTAGAAGTAAAGTAAGCACTTTAGAAAATCCTCGTTGGTCTCTGGTAGTGCTTTGGAGAGTGAAAGAAACTGTTTTTCTCAGTTTCTCTTAAGCAAACCTGATTTTGGAGATTCTGGCTAAGGCAAATTGTTTCCCATAAATTTTAAAAATTTAAGCGTGGCTAAACGGGCTCGTTGGTGCGAATTTATGCATACTAGTTCTAATTGTGTCAATAATAGTTCCAGTGTTTTTGAGTCTTCAAAGGCATTCAAGGGGGTAAAAGTGTAATTGAAATCTGAGGGTGCAAATATTGGTTTTTATGGCGCACCTACATTATAATTTACCAAATTTTATCGCAAGCTGCTTCACTTCAAGGACAAGGTAAAATGGAGATCTTGTGTTTCTTCTGCAATGGTTAATTTGGAAGCAGTACAGGTGGAGGTCCATCAATGTTATTCATAGGGTAGCAACATGCAGCAGAATTGGCATCATTACTACCCTGCCTTTTGTTGGGAAGAACGATTTTTCCCTTGAATTGGAAGCATTATATGATATTCAGTAGTCTACAATGTGGCAGCTTAACAGTGGATTCTGATGATTTGTCATTTATTTATGCTTTCTTAATAAATCATTCATTCATGTAATTAAGATTGTTGAAAAAGTTGGTTTGGTTTCAAATATCATTTGACTTTTTAATAGAAAGTTCTGTTGGTTGCAGATTATAACAAATGGGAAGTACAAGAGCTGTGTGCACAGGGCAGTTACTAATCCTGATCGAGCAAGGCTTTCTGTGGCAACATTTCATGACCCAGCTAGGACAGTCAAGATCTCCCCTGCTTCTGAACTGATTGATGAGTCGTCGCCAGCGAAATACCGTGGCGTTGTTTATGGAGACTATGTGTTATCATGGTATACCAAAGGCCCTGAAGGGAAGAGAAATATTGATGCACTTCTGCTGGAATCTTAGGTTGGTGTGCTTTTCTGTCATCTCGTGGCTCAACCTTGTTTTGTTTAAATTTTGTATCTTCTGGGTGAAAAGAAGTGAAATACCTTAATCATGAAGAAGTCTGATATCAACATGCCTGTTTTGAACTTTTTATAGATGAAATTGAACACAAACTGCGAATAACATGAATTTGTTGATTTGAACAATAAATTATTTGGAGTACCATTCAAATTAATTGATGTGCAAGTGCTGCTTCTAAATTTGATGGTTAAGTTTTGCAGAAGTCCATACGGTGAGTGTTACAAATTATAACCGATGCAGCTTAAGGATGGCCAAGATACCTGCATGCAAAATTCATCTCTTTGTGGTTGCAAGTTCAATATATTCATCTCTTTGGGCTTGATTTGTAGATAATTGACAGCTTATAGGTATTAAAAAAAGAATAGGTTTTGAATGCTGCCCATGTATTTCTGTGGTGCATTCTCAAAAAATAACGAGACTTCTGCCCGTTCCTATAGGTTTTGTAAGGAGAATTGCATGGGCAACCTACAAAATTAGCCTACTTTTCAACCTAATCAAAAGATGAAGACACTTGTCAAGATGTCAAATTGTCTCGTTAATTATTATTGGTGTCTCACATGCTCCATAGGATAAATGCACATTCAGCTAGTTTTTCTTGCTCCATACCAAATCATCACACAATCTCACTAAAAGTTCCCTGATTAAATAAAAAAAAAACCCCCCCAAAAATTTAAGGTGGTTTTTCAAATATATTGTAGGATAAACACTTCATGCTACTTAATATATCCAGTTTTGATAATTTTACAATTAAATTTATCAAATTTTGTTATCATTTCATGATCTAATATGACGTATTAATGAATTATATGATTTAATGTGATAAATTAATACTTTTCAATATAATATTTGTAAAGGTGCATTCTAATCTCAAATGGTTCGCAAATTTCTAAATCTCTTATAAATTGACTCTTTTAATGATTTGACTAATAGTAAGTTTATTAGCATCATATAAAACATGAAATGACAACAAAATTTGATGAATTTAATTATAAAAATTATTAAAAATAGATGAATTAAGTAATATGAAATATTTATCCTGTGAGGGGAGAATTTAAGCAATCACCAAAATTTGAAACCCATTTGACAATCATGGAATTTGAGGGTAACACCGATAACCATGGAACGATGACAAGACAGTGGAAGGGGGAGATAAAGGTGGCTTTGGTGGAGGTAGAGGCAAGTGTTGAAGCCAATTTGGGCGTTGGTGGAGGAACTAGTCATCGTAGTTGGCTTCCTCTGCAGACAACCACCATGGAGTTAACCCGGAGCAAGAAATAGGTAGATCTAAAACCAAATATAACATATCACGTCATAGATCTGTTGAGATACACGGTTGAAACGTGATGACTGATGACGAACAAAGAGAGTGTAGCCTACGAAACGCATGACTTCTTGTGAAATGAACCACCACGCCGAACGTTTAGAGCCAACAAACAAGAACAAAACACGACTGTACAAAAATTATGAGAGAAAAACTTCTTGTATTGCATATTCAGTTAAACTTAATTATTTGTTGATTTTTATTTTTTATTTTTTGCATTTGGATTGCAATGTCTCCCAAATCTCAAACCTTTAATGTGTTCAATAGAAACATCATCTTGTCTTTAAACCATTAAAGTTTAATCCATCAAAATGATTTAGTTTCATGATTAAGGTACGATTTTGGCTATTGGGTTAGGATGTTGGCCCATGGTTAAAGTAGGGGCTTGCTTAGTTTTTGGGGGCTAATGAGGGTTATTTTTGGGGACAGGGTTATTGACATGAGCCATTAGGCTGGATCAAAAAAACTTAGTGACATTACAAACGTTTCAGAGGATCAATGATGTTTACTTTGGGACATAAGGATGACTAAGAGAGAATAATTATCGACTTATTCAATGATCTGAAAAAATAAAATCGACTTTACATGGAATGAATAATAACGGAGCGGCCAATCCAATAATACCTAAGAAGCGACCAACCCAGTGATAATGAAGGAAGTGACTAAATCATCAATAATTAAGGGGCGACCAATTCAAGAACTTGAGATTTTCAAAGCAAGCAATGTCAAAAGAATAATTTCAAGGGCGATCAATGACCTGGTGTCAAAAATAATTGTTAGCGCCACGTTTTAAATTGAAAATTCAAATGTGTGGAAGTTATTTGGAGCCAGAATGAAAGTAGTTAATCAGAAAAAAGGTTACTTGGCGGTTTGAAGAAGGTGGGTTGCATAGCGGTTTACAGAATGAAGGTTACTTGGCAATTTTGAGGATGAAACTTAAGCAAAACATAGAGAGAATTACGAACCTTTACCGAATCAAGTACAAGTGGCAGACATGCACGAGGACATTCAATTCTATAAATAGGTGCCCTTAGTGCAACATTAATCCTTGGAATACACACTTATAAATCCTAACACACACACACACACACAAAGTCTCAGTGATGTACGAGTAGAAGAGGAAACCAAATAATTTCTCATTTACTTGCTTTCTGTTCTTTCGTTTTCTAGGATTAGTTTTCCGTTCTTGTCTATTTGTTTCTTTGTTTGTAACCTTATTGTATTTTTGTGTCCCTTTGTATCTTAATCCAAAAGTTGATTCTCCATTACTTATCCTTTGAACCCTAAATTCTTTTCCAACTATTTCAAACAAGTGTTCTTGCTAAAATGACCCAAATTGGTCTAGGAATTGGCTTTTAAATCCTTATGAGGCATTTGGTACATTGTCTCTAAGATTATCAGGTAATTTAGATTACCACTTGTTAAATTATTAGTAATGTTACATTGTTGTGTTTGGTATGCACAGGTCATGCAACTAAAATTTACATTACCTTGTTTGGTATATAAAAAAGATTACGAGGTAATATACATTACTTATTATTATTATTATTATTATTATTATTATTATTATTATTTTATTACTATTTTTATTTTCATTATTATTTTTATAATAATAATAATAATTATATTTATATTTATGTTTATTTTATTATTAGTAGTAGTATTTAATTATTACTATTTTTATTTTTATTTTTATTACTATTTTTACTTTATTATCAGTAGTATTATTTTATTTTTATTATTATTTTTATAATTATAATTATTATCATTATTATTTTTGTTATTACTCATCATCATCATCATCATCATTAGGGGATTACTTCAGTACCTCATTAAATTCAAGGGTATTGGTACCATATGATTATTTATGGCTAAGAATAAGTCACATGTCTCACTAACTCTAAATATTTATTATTTTAAACTTGAAAACAAATCATGACCGTTGAAATATAAGGAGGTATCGATATCCTTGTACAAACATGGGTACCAAAGGAAGAACCTTATTATTATTATTATTATTATTATTATTATTATTATTATTATTATTATTATTATTATTATTATTATTATTATTTACGATTACTTGGAGGTGGTAATCCAGATAGACACCTCCCATGGAGGTAATCCACATTACCAGTTGGAAGGCAATGTGAATTACCTAGGTAATCCAAATTACCAGCAATCATGTCGCATCAAACAAGTCAATATGAATTACTAGGTAATTTAAAAGTCAGACTATCGATAATTTAGATAGATTACGTCATACCAAACGCCACCTTAAGTTAACAAGTTTGGGATAAAATTTGTCATACAAAGTCCTTGACTCAAGGACCAAATTTTCCAAAGAACAGAGTCAATATGGTTCTCATGTACAATGAGTATAGCAAGAGTAAATCCTCTCAATTGAATTTGTTGTCATGTGAAGTCAAGTGTTATATATGTCTCACCATTAACTTTTTTGATGTTGATGTTATGTATAGGTCTCACATTGTCAAATAATGGGGAGAGACCGCAATTGACATCACATGACAACAAATTTAATGGAGAAAATTCACCCTAGAGTACAACTAACATATATAATTTAAAGGGAATGAATGCTCTCAATTAGAACTTTTGTTATGTGTTATCTGATACTCTTTTCATTCTATTTTAATTGTCCATTTTCTATTTATTAGGACTTTGAAATATTTGCCTATTTAGGATCTTTAGGTGTAATTATTCTTTTTTTTTTTAATTCATACCTCTAGTTATTGTGAAACATTTATTAGTATAGTAGATGTAAAGAGAGTAATAATTATATTGACAATAGAAGTTTGTTTTTGATATAAGGATAATTTTAACAATTCATACTATTTTATGGATTTACTAATATGTTTTTTATACCTTGGTATACGTAGTGTTTAATTTTGTACAATTAAAACAAAACGAAGGGAGGAGAAATACTTTGGTGATCCAAGATCACTACGTAGGATTATGGTAATTCTAATCAAATGATGCCATGTAGCAATGGTTCCCACCATTTAAAGTTAAAATTTAACTCTAGATAAACTAACTTTGGTTAATCCCTTTATTGTTTTCTAAAAAGAAAAGACTCACCACTTGAAACCCTATTTTTATTCCCTAGCTTTCTGCTTCCAACCACTCTCAGCCGCCACTGCCCCCACCAACCCCCACCTCCTGTCTAGCCGGTCGCCAGCACCCCACCCTAGCCGTTTGTTTTGTTTGATTAAATGATAGTGCACCAAACTTTATAGTGTGAATTTATAACAATTAAACTGAAGAAAATTCAAGGAGAAACATATATACTCTATAATATTAAAAACAATTTGCACAAGCTTTAGTTTTATTATTCCCATCACTTCAATTTATTTTTATTTAGGGTTAAGTTCACCCTGCAATTGAAGATGGCAATGCAAGATGACCCCATTTCCAACGTCTCTAATAATTAAAAGGTAGCAAATTCTAGAAACTAGACACAGTAAATGCTATATATACATACTTTATTTGGATTTACGATCGACATAAACAGGACGGAGATTAATAGTAACGGGACCCTTAATCGTAACATTGCTAGTACTTGCAAGTAAGGACGAGTAGCTCGATTCATAGTTGTCCGAATGTTCAGACCTACGAACCCGATTGGAACTCGAACTCTTGCGGTTTGAGTTCCGCGAATTCCCCGTGGTTCCCAAACGGCGTGAAGATGATGTAGATAATGATGACGACGATGATAATAACGATGATGATGAGATCATTCTACCCGATTTGCTTACCTTCATATACTTCGAATGCATCAGACTTCTGGTCGCCAAACATCGCTGTTTGGTCTTCGAAGCCTTTAAATATTTTGATCGGTGTCGTTCTTTACCACCATAGCCTTCTTCTTCCTCTTCATCTTCGTCTTCACTGTCACTGCTACTGCTGTCACTGCTGCTGCTGTCCTCTTCGTCTTCGTCACTGCTACTGCTGTCCTCTTCCTCTTCCTCTTCCTCACTGTCACTGCTGCTTGAATAGGCCACGGCTTTTTTCCTCATGCCGCTGCTGAAAAATCTTCTTGTGGGTGTAGCTTTATCAATCTCCCATCCCAAATTCTCAACTGTAACAATTTCTCATGGACATACAATGTTATTAGACCATGATTTATAGATGTAACCTTAGGAGTTAGGGAATCCATCCACTACTTTGCTTGGAAACCAAGCGAATAATGTTTTGGATATATGCGGCCACTAATGTAGCAATTGCTTTGGATATATGCGTTACTAATGTGACAATTGCCAAGGTATTACGGCACTTGAGGCAATGCTTCATTGCCATTGAAATAAGATCATCTACTATTCTTTAAATTCGTACTCCCTAAGTTATAAAAATGATCATATTAATCTTTAAAATTGTAAAAAACTTGTCAAATTAATTTTTAGGAGGAAATGATTTGACCAATATCAAAGGGCTAATTTAACTGATTTTTTAACAATTTCAAGTACTAATATTATTGTGGTAAAACCTCTATCAAATCGAGTCTAACACTTATTTATTATCTTATTTATTAGTATCTTATAAAAAAATAAAAATCAGATTTGATTTTCATTTATTTATAGGATTTGAAAATCTTTATTATATATGCATCGCACCTGAGAGGACATGTGTATATAACGACATGTACAACATAATATTGTCATCGTCCGTCGTTCTCTTTTTGGGAGATGTTTTTGATTTGTTTTGGTATTTGTTGAGTACTATTTTATACTTCGTTTTCAGCGTGACTTCAGCTGCTTGTTTTAAAAATTGCGGGTGTTCATTTGGGAATTTCAAAGTATCGTTCATCTGGGAATTTCAAAATATTTTTATCTCCTATTTAGTTATCCTACTTTTACCTTGTGTGGTTCTTTATTTAGTTATATTGCTTTTACCTTGTGTGGGTCTTTTGAGCACATTGCTCCATTATTTATTCCACTCTTTTAATAGTGTGTAGCTTTTGTCTTTGAGATTCCTTTCATGAAACTTTTTTGTTATACTCATTGATATTTCATTGAAAATTAGGCTAATTTTGTAGGTTACCCAAACAATTCTCTTTTGTAAGCATGCCCGTCTAATGCATGTAAGAACCTCTCATTTTTCAAGTTCCAACCCAACAAAAATTATGAGAGAAAAACTTCTTGTATTGCATATTCAGTTAACCTTAATTGTTTGTTGGTTTTTATTTTTATCTTTTATTTTTTGCATTTGGATTCCAATGTCTCCGAAATCTCAAACCTTTAATGTGTTCAATAGAAACATCATCTTGTCTTTAAACCATTAAAGTTTAATCCATCAAAATGATTTAGTTCCATGATTAAGGTATGGTTTTTAGCTATTTGGTTAGGATGTTGACCCATCACTGGTTAAAGTAGGAGCTTGCATAGTTTTTGGGGGGGGCTAATGGGGGTTATTTTTGGGGATAGGGTTATTGACATGAGCCATTAGGCCGGATCAAAATAACTTAGTGACACTACAAACGTTTCAGAGGATCAATGATGTTTATTTTGGGAAGCTAGGACGACCAAGAGAGAATAATTATCAACCTATTTAATGATCTAAAGAAATAAAATGGACTTTACATGGAATGAATAATAACAGAGCAACCAATCCAACAATACCTAAGAAGCGACCAACTCAGTGATAATGAAGGAAGCGATTAACTTAGCAGTAATAAAGGGGCGACCAATTCAAGAACTTGAGATTTTTAGGGCAAGCAATGTCAAAAGAATAATTTCAAGGATGATCAATGACCTGACGTCAAAAATAATTGTTAGCGTTACGTTTTAAATTGCAAATTCAAATGCGTGGAAAATATTTGGAGCCAGAATGAAAGTGGTTAATCATAAAAAGGTTACTTGGCGGTTTGAAGAAGGTGGGTTGCTTAGCGGTTTACAGAATGAAGGTTATTTGGCGATTTTAAGGATGAACCTTAAGAAGCGCGTGGCGAGGATTACAAACCTTAACCGAATCAAGTACAAGTGGCGAACATGCATGAGAACTTTCAATTCTATAAATAGGTGCCCTTAGTACAACATTAATCCCTGGATTACACACTTATAAATTCTAACACACACTCAAAAAGTTTCAGTGACGTACAACTAGAAGAGGAAACCAAGTAATTTCTAATTTACTTGCTTTCTGTTCTTTCATTTTCTAGGATTAGTTTTCAATTCTTGTCTATTTGTTTCTTTGTTTGTAATCTTATTGTATTTTTGTGTCCCTTTGTATCTTAATCCAAAAGTTAATTCTCCATTACTTATTCTTTGAAACCTAAATTCTTTTCCAACTCTTCCAAACAAGTGTTCTTGGTAAAATGAGCAAAATCCGTCTAGGAATTGGCTTTTAAATCCTTAGGAGGCGTTTGATACATTGTCTCTAAGATTATTAGGTCATCTAGATTACCTTTAGAAAGATTACCACTCGTTAAATTACTAGTAATGTTACATTGTTGTATTTGGTATGCACAAGTCATGTAACTAAAATTTACAGTACCTTTTTTGGTATATAAAAAAGATTATGAGGTAATATATATTACTTCTTATTATTATTATTATTAATGCTGTTACTATTACTATTATTATTATTATTTTGTTATTATTACTATTTTTATTTTCATTACTATTTTTATAATAATAATAATTATTATTTTTATAATTATTATTATTATTATTATTATTATTATTATTATTGTTATTGTTATTGTTATTGTTATTGTTGTTACTCATCATCATCATCATCATTATTATTATGAGATTACTTTGGTACCCTATGATTATCTATGACTAAGAATCAGTCACGTATCTCATTAACTTTAAACACTTATTATTTTCAACTTGAAAATAAATCATGACCATTGAAATATAAAGAGGTATCGATACCCTTGTAAAAACATGGGTACCAAAGGAAGAACCTCTTCTTCTTCTTCTTCTTCTTCTTCTTCTTCTTATTATTATTATTATTATTATTATTAGTAGTAGTATTTAGGATTACTTGGAGATGGTAACTAGATAAACACCTTTCATGGAGGTAATCCGCATTATCACTTGGAAGGCAATGTGGATTACCTAGGTAATCCAGATTATTAGTAATCATGTCGTACCAAACAAATCAATGTAAATTACCAGATAATTTAAAAGTTAGATTATCGGTAATCTAGATAGATTACCTCATACCAAATGTCACTTTAAGTTAACAACTTTGGGATAGAATTTGTCATACAAAGTCCTTGACTCAGGGACCAAATTTTCCAAAGAACAGAGTCAATATAGTGTCTCATGTACAATGAGTATAACAAGAGTGATTCCTCTCAATTGAATATGTTGTCATGTGAAGTCAAGTGTTATGTCTCACCATTAACTTTTTTGTTGTTGATGTTATGTATAGGTCTCAAATTGTCAAATAATGGTGAGTGACTGCAATTGACATCGCATGACAACAAATTCAATGGAGAAAATTCACCTTAGAATTCAACTAACATATATAATTTAAAGGGAATGAATGTTCTCAATTAGAACTTTTGTTATGGGTTATCCGATACTCTTTTCATTCTGTTTTAATTGTCCATTTTTTATTTATTAGGACTTTGAAATATTTGTCTATTTACAATATTTAGGTGTATTTTTTTTTTTATTCATAGCTCTAATTGTAGTGAAACATTTATTAGTACAGTGGATGCAAAGAGAGTAATAAATGTATTGGCAATAGAAGTTTGTTTTTGATATAAGGATAATTTTGATAATTCTTACTATTTTATACATTTACCAAGATGTTTTTTTTTTTAATCTTGGTACATGTAATGTTTTGTACAATTAAAACGGAATGAAGGGAGGAGAAATACTCAGGTGATCCAAGATCGCCACGTAAGATTATGGTAATTCTAATCAAATGATGCCATGTAGCAATCTGTCCACCATTTAAAGTTAAAATTTAAAATTTAACTCTAAATAAACTAACTATGGATAACCCCTTTATTGTTTTCTCAAAAAAAAAAAAAAAAAGACTCACCACTTGAAACCCTCTTTTTTCCCCCTAAACTTTCCACTTCCAACCTCCTTTAGCCGCCACTGCCCCACCCCTCCTCCTGTCTAGCTAGCCGATCGCCAGCACCCCCACCCTGCCGTTTGTTTTGTTTGATTAAATGATAGTGTATCAAATTTTATACTGTTAATTTAGGGTTAAGTTCACTCTGCAATTGAAGATCGCAATGCAAGATGACCCCATTTCCAACATCTCTAATAATTAAAACGTAGCAAATTCTAAAAACTAGACACAGTAAATGCTATATATAGTTCACATGGATTTACGATTGACATAAACAGGACCGTTAATAGTTACGGGACCCTTAATCGTAACCTTGCTAGTACTTGCAGTTGAGGAAGAGTAGCTCGGTTTATAGTTGTCCGAATGTTCAGACCTACGAACCCGATTGGAACTCGAACTCTTGCTGTTTGAGTTCCCCGAATACGCCATGCTGCGACGCATCTTGCCTGAGAGATTCTGGTTCTCGTTGCCCATGGTTCCCAAACAGCGTGACGATGATGAAGATGACGATGATGATGATGAGACCGTTCCACCCGATTCCTTCAAATCCTTCAAAAGCATCGGCTCTTTGGTCTTTATATCCTTCAAATATATTGGCCTTTCGGTATCCAAATCCTTGGTCTTTATATCCTTGAAATAGGTATCCATATCCTTGGTCTTTATATCCTTCAAATATATTGTTGGCCTTTCGGTATTCAAATCCTTGGTCTTTATATCCTTGAAATAGGTATCCAAATCCTTGGTCTTTATATCCTTCAAATATATTGGCCTTTTGTTATCCAAATCCTTCAAAAGCATAGGCTGTTTGATCTTCAAATCCTTTAAATATATTGATTGGTGTTCTTTACCACCATAGTCTTCTTCTTCTTCTTCTTCTTCCTCTTCCTCTTCCTCACTGTCACTGTAATTGTTGCCTGAATAGGCCACGGCACTGTTCCTCATGTCGCTGCTGAAAATTCTTGTTGTGGTTGCTGCTAGCTGTTGATCCCTTCCCTAATAAAACGGTCCGTCCTACTTTACCATATTCTCAACTGTAACAATTTCTCATGGACATACAATGTTATTAGACTATGATTTATAGATGTAACCTTAGGAGTTAGGGAATCCATCCACTACTTTGCTTGGAAACCAAGNTGAAAATTTTTCCGTTCTTTAAAATTTGTCTCCTAAAATTTCAGGAGATATCTCCTAGTTTTCTGGGAGTCCAGTTTTCTGAAAAACTCAATTTCTTTAAAATGAAAACAGAATTTATTTGAAAAGTAGAGAATGTAAAGATAGAGGGAAAAGAAAATTCACACAAGGATTTATACTGGTTCGATTCCTTAACAGGAATCTACGTCCACTTCTTCAAATGCCAAAACCAATTTTCTTTCACACAGATTTCAAGTACAAAAAAATAATAGTTCCTTTCACTCAGGAATTCTCAAATCAAAACAGAAACTTGAACCAAAACCTTTCTTTCAAGCTCTCTGTTGCTCACCAAGGAAAAAAATCTCAAACCACATATATTTTCCAAAACAATGAAGACACTTAAAAACTTCAAATCAGAATATAAACCAAAGTAATCAGAGATGGAGAAGTTTGTATGTGAAGCTCTAGAGAAGGATATTACGAATGGTTTTTGCTCAGGTGTCTTGATTTCTGAGTGGTGAGGGATAACTCTTTTATGCTTGATTGTTGAGTATTGAAGCTCAAGATTAGCTCCTCTGTCTTTGCCATTCTTCCATGATTCCTCCTTGCCATAACTCTTGTGCTTTCTTATTTTATCTTCAATCAGCTTGATGTTCTCTCTTGACCGTTGCAAGAAGAGCTTCTTGTTCCATAAATTTTGCTTTCCATTTTCTTGTATATTTCACGTTTTTTCTAGCTCTTGTAACCGTTGGAAGCAGACCTTTTTGTTTCATGATTTTTTGCTTTTCATTTCTTCTTGCATCCATCACTTGGAGCTTTCCTTTTTGCTGAGCTTCTTCACGTGATTTTATAAAATATTGCTTTCCATTGCTTTGTCCTATTTAGTTCACTCGTGGCTATATCATAGCCTTTTTGTATAGGAAAATTTCTTGAAAAGAAGTTGTACTTCATAGCTTCCAATTTGTTGTTATTTCTATGTCACTTTTGTTTCTCTTTCTACCTTTTCATAAATGCATTTCTCTTTCCAGCAGTATGTATGTCTCCCATACGTTTCTTTCCTTCCCTTAAAATAAAGTATTCCTTTTTCTTCCCTTAATTTGTGCTGATGTACTTCCTTTTCCTTTTTGTCCATGTCAGTACATGAATAGAGTATATTTTCCTTTCTTGCTTATGAGGGTACTATCCATCTTATTTATTTGTTTCCTTTGCTGCTACAAAATCTTAGTTTGTCAGCCGTGTATCTTCATGCTCTTGTCTTGTCAAGAGACAAATTTGCTGATCACCATTTTAGCCAAGGATCACGGATATCCCTTTTTTGTGATATTCATTATTTTGATAATTCTAACATTCATAATACATTGGGCTGCTCTTTGAATACTCAGTTCAGCTCCAGCCATATTCGTTTTAGGCTGTGTACACATTGGATACATGTCCTTTTTCTTTGTGGTAACAATGCAGCAGGTTTAGGTCAGCCAAAAATAATTTTGCTAACAATAATAACTTAGCCTGAAACACTTAGTACACATATTAGAATGTTCATGTAATGTTTGTCATCATCAATTTATTATTTTGCAGTTTTAATCAACAGATGGTAAACAGAATAAAATATTAATATTATTACCATCGATTTTAGTCAACGGTAACCGGTTTAGTACGAACTATTCCTAGACTGCCATTTGCATTGGGTTATGCAGACGATAATTACAGTCGGATTGTGATATCCGATGGTAATAAGTTACCATTGAAGCTTATATCGTTTGTCGCATTTTTGACGGTAAAATTGACAAAAAGTCAAAATTCTGACCGTAATAAAAAAAAATCGGATGGTAACTAGTGTTTTTCTTATAGTGAGATACTCACCATGGTGAAGAGCCCTACAACTGAAGGAGAGGAAGCCATTAGATGACAACTATGAACTGTCGTGACAGGAGGCAGCCCTCAACACACATAAAGAATAGAAAAGAAGGCGCACAACGGTGACAGAAACAAAATGCATGAAGCGAAGTTGGGGCACACAAGACGAACGAGGGAGGAGGTCGTACATCAATGATGAAACAGAGGCACACAAGGTAAGGAGGGTGGTGGCTAGGGTTCCAAACCTTAGCAAAGCGTTTCCCATAAAGGGGTCGACTAAAATATCATTTCCTTCTTTTTAAGAGAGCTTATTCTCAAAATCGAGAAAATAAAAATATATTTATTTTAAAATTAATAACGTGCATAGTAACGGAGTTTCTCCTATCCACTTTGGCCTTCACCTTGTAGGATTTAGTGTTATTTTTGGTAAAGTAGGATCTAGTGTTTAATATTAATTAAGTAATCATATACATTATAAAATTAGTTTAATTTTATGTACTAACAGTATAAAACATTTTTTAATGTAATTATATAATCAAATTTTAGAACATCAATAAACATATTTGATTTTCATACTTATTGCATTAAAAGTCACCCATATAAAATTATTTGATTGAATAACTATGTAAAGTGTTATACATTATAAATACATAAAAATTAAACTCTGTTAAAATAATGGGTCATGGTTAGATGCGAACCACACGTTAGTAAAATGTATTATATGTTTATAGATATGAGAGTAAAGCAACCAAAATGAATCAAAATATTATTCAAAATGATAGCTTGTGAAAGAGGGGGATATTTACCTTTTGGTTGATTCCGGACAAAAAAGAATCATGAGATTTTGTGATTTTTTCCCTACTCAGATTTGAGAAGAAAATATGAGAGAAAAATATTGATAACGGAACTAACAAAAAAAATTCTCTCCCATTATTTTTTATTTTAATCCAAGCAAAGAGTTAAAGCATCCAACTGTAAAGGGAAAAGAAGGATAACTCATCACTCATTGTAGAAGTCAATGGCGCAATAGATGATTTGCCTTTTAACTTAACCCACCACTACACATCATGGAACTTCAACAGAGGATGTGAGAATTCAAGGTGGGCCTTCAATGCGTGTAAGATCAAAATTTCAATTACTCTCATTTCTCGTTGTCTCTATCTATGTTGCGCTGGATGCTTCACAAATGGATGCATACCTACCAATTACTGACATTAATATTTGATACGTTCACTCAAAATGCGTGCACGCATTAAAAATAGTATAGGACTCTCTTCATAAATTCTAAAGAGTTTCAAATTCTGTTTTTTGAAAACATTGGTATTGCTCTCTTGAGAAGGGTTAAGAGTGACATTAACATAGAATGTGTGAAGATGTGACGCTGTTCTGAAAGGGAATAATGCGTTATATTTAGTCAAATGTTGTACTCTTTTTTTATTTCTGCAGAAAGAAAAATGGAAAAGAACGAAAGTGATGGCTATTCATTCATCCTAGTTTGGTTTTAAAGTCTACGATGGCTTATATCAATAATTATTATTTTACAGATTACACAATCTAACATGTGACATGATTTTTGACTTTTGTGATTTCTTTTTTGTTGATATCTCTCAATAGAGTGGACTTGCTGTTTGTTCATGTTAATATACTGAACAGAGGACAAAGTCAGAATTAAGAACTAAGCCACTTTGCTATTAGTGTGAACACAAATTTACATTGTCCTCTTTATATATGCATTTAAGTTTCAAGTGCCCTAGGGAACTAGTGAAGTGCCCTAGACTCTCACTGAGTGAGTGTTTGAAAACACGTTGGAGTGTATTAGAATCGATTTTGAGGAGTGGAAAAGAGAGTATTTTTCATTTCTAAGAGACATAGAATCAATTCTAAAAGGTGTTCACCGAAAGTCCAAACAAAGCCATCATGCTGACGTTCCCTCTCACTTGCCAGTAAACTAATGCAATTATTTTCTTTCATAAAAAAATTTGCTGTGAAAGTGAAACTAATGCTGCTCTAACAGCAAAAATCTCTGCCACAAGTGAGGAGGAACCAATAAATGAACCAAGATACTTAAAAGGAAGAATCTTTTGCCGGGAAAAGAAGGTTTATGTAAGAATTTTTTTGTACTTATTTATGTATGAGATACCGTCTTAACACACACATATCCATCATTAAAAAAAAGAAACCTTTCATTAAAATCTTATCTAATGACAAATATGTGTGTGGACATGTTTTCTTATCCATAAATGAGTAAAAATTACACGACTCTTGCATAAGAAAAATCAATGAAACCATCCCCTAAAAGTGACCCATCAAATTTAATTTCAAGTCATTGTCATTTAGTCTAACAAGGATATGCAAGATCCCCACAAAACCTGACTACCAAAACTTTTTCCACCTCTACCTCTCACTTTCTTTGATTTTTTCTCCCCATCAAAAAGATATATATCCTTAACTCCCAAGTCCTTGTCAAAAATACTCTCAGCTAAAACCACATTAATGCCCTCATTTCCTACCCCCCCCCCTTATGTTTTCGTGTTCTATTATTTTCTTGTCTAAGCTTCATTTAAAAGTTTCTCCTTGTGTTTCCTAGGCCTTAAAATAAGTTCTGATCAATCAACTCCTAGTAAATTGTTTTTCCTTGTTTCTGAACAAAAAACACATTGTTTTGGTTCTGTGATTTTGTTTCTAGATACTTAGTATCTCAATCTTGGTTTTCATTGTTCTGTTACAAACTGTTGGGAAATTTCTTAACTTCGTATTGTCTATGAAAGCACTATGGTCTTAAAGTTTTCCCTTCTTTTGTTGTTCCTCCTTTCAATTTTCCTTGTCAATTTCAAAGCATACACTGATGTTAATGATCACGACAATGATCCTGCTCTCGCCGATTCACAAATTCCCAACTGCAATAAAGAAGATGGAGATCCTGCTATATCGGCGAAGTTACACCTAAACCGCAAGCCAAGGCCAGGAAATGAGCCTAAAACATATCTTATGGACTCTACAATCAAAGATTTGGTCAGAATTCAGATCCTCCACAGAAGACTCAGAGAGAAACAGAACATAGACATCATGTCACAACAATACAAGCCAGATATTGCTTCAGAAGCATTTTCGAAATCTTCCGAAGATGATTTTTCGGGTAATAATATCATGGCAACCTTAGTGCCTGGTGCCTCTTTTGGCTCAGGAGAGTACTTCATAGACATGTTTTTAGGCACACCTCCTAAACATGTTTGGTTGATACTTGACACTGGGAGTGACCTCAGTTGGATCCAATGTGTTCCTTGCCATGATTGTTTTAATCAAATTGGACCTCATTATGATCCAAAGGACTCAAGTTCCTATAAGGACATAACCTGCAACGATCCGCGCTGCAGCCTTGTTTCTTCGCCAGACCCTCTCCAGCCCTGCTATGCTGAGAAGCAAACATGCCCTTACTTCTATGACTATGGAGATGGCTCAAACACAACCGGAGATTTCGCGTTGGAAAAATTCACTGTGAACCTCACTTGGCCTAACAAAGGGAGCCTCAGTGCACGAGGCTCCCACTTGGTAGGGTCTGGGGAAGACAGATGTATGCAAACTTACCCCTGCAAGCCGTCAGTGAATGTAATGTTCGGTTGTGGCCATTGGAATAAGGGTCTTTTCCATGGCGCTGCCGGAATTCTAGGGCTTGGGAGAGGTCCTCTTTCATTTGCCTCACAAATGAAACCAATTTATGGGAACGCATTTTCTTATTGCCTTGGTGACATGTTTAGAAACACAAGTGTTAGCAGCAAATTGGTGTTTGGATTGGACAAGGAGCTATTGAGGAACCCCAAACTGAACTTCACTTCATTGCTTGATGCACAAGAAAGCCCTGATGGCACATTCTACTATCTTCAAATAAAATCCATCATGGTTGGTGGTGAATTGCTTGATATTCCTCAACAAACTTGGCATTGGTCATTAGAAGATGGTGGTGGTGCAATTATTGATTCAGGGTCAACCTTGACTTTTTTCCCTAGCATAGCTTATGATATAATCATGGAGAAGTTCAAGGAGAAGATTGAGCTAGATCCTATTGTTGTTGATGATTTTGTTATGGACACGTGTTACAATGTGTCAAGGGTGAAGGAAGAGGTGTATGTGCCTGAATTTGGGATTCATTTTGCAGATGGGGCTGTGTGGAATTTCCCTAAAGAGAACTACTTCTACCAATATGAACCGGGTGAGGTTATTTGCTTGGCAATTTTGAAGAATCCACACTCAGAACTCACAATTATTGGGAATTTGATGCAGCAGAATTTTCACATTTTGTATGATACAGAGAAGTATAGGTTGGGATATTGCCCCATGAGGTGTGATGAGGTTTAGCATCATATTTGCTAGAGATATGTTATTTCTGCACAATAGGAGTGTATTATGGATACTAAGAAACAAAATGAGTGTGGTCTATTTTAAGGTTGGAAAAGAAATAGAGGTGGACCTCACTCATTTGTTGATTATGTTTATTTCGTTGTGTACAAATAACATATCTTTATTTGCTGTTTAAAATTGAAATAGACTATGGCAATTGGGTTAGTTCACCTAATTAACCATTTGCTCATGTATTGTCGTGATTTGAGTTTTACAAGTACTTTTATAGACGCTCGTTAAATTTAGAGGTATGTCTTTGCTCTAGTCGATTACTTCTAAATTTTTTTTATGTACCAAAAGAAAAAGAGAAATGGAATAGATTATTGGGTTTTGACTCTTAATTTTAATTTTTGTTTTGTATTTTCATCAACTTCAGATAAATTATAATAGACTGCAGGCAACCGGCAACATTATATTGTATGCATTTTCACTCAAGAACAAATAATTAGAAGATTGATTGTTATGGTCCTATATGTATCAAATTAATAGAGGTTGATTTTTATGGTCCTATATGTATCAAATTAATAGTTTTATATAGTTATAGGGAATGTGGGGCATTGTTTATACACCTGTTTGCTTCCTACCAGAAGACATTTACATTTGCTGACAACAAGGTTAGGTGTGACACCAATATTCTATAGTGAATTCAAAGTTATGAACAAGTCAATTAGTAGGTATGTGACGTGAAAGATATAATAACATACTTCAAGTTCTACACTAGTATTTTAACAACCTTTGAAGCTCCAAGTAAGAAGACCAAAACTCTCATTTGGTGAGCATAATATAGATAGCTTTTATTCTACTTAATATTTGTATCCTATGTAATGCTGTTGATGTAACTTCTGAATACAATTGGTGATTGATGTTTTACAAGGTGGAGATTTCTTTGCTTTCAAAAATTTTGAAAAACTAGTTATATAATTCCGTGCATTGCATGGATAACATAAATTAAATATTTATAATTATAATTTTTATTTGGTAAATTTATATTTAATATATATACATAAATTTATTTCCTTTTAAAATTTATAAATTAATTTTAAAAATATTAGATTAAAATTTATTTTAATATTAGGGTCCTTCAAGGAATGATGAATCATATCTCTAGGGGTTTTGCAGCCAAAGGAGAAATGAGCTCAACGCAGAAACGCCATTTGTGATCAGTGATGGTGGTGGATGTCAAGCCTCCACCTATAGCAAGGAATCAAGGACCTTTGATATCGTTCAGTGATGATGATTTTTAAGGCATAGATAAAATAGCTACAAGCGCATGGTGATAACCATTGTGGTGGGAAAGTACATCATTAAAAGGTGTTGGTGGACCAAGGGAGCTCGGTTGAGATCCTTTTCTTGACCACTTTTAGGAAAATGAAATTGTCCAAGATAGCATTAAAGCCCTACAATGGCGACCTAGTAGGATTTTCAAGGGAAAGGGTCCGAGTCCGAGGTGTAATAACACTCAGAACTACCCTAGGTAGGAACTGAAGATCAAAACAGAAAGACTATAGTTCCTTGTCATAGACTGTGACAACCCATACCATATGATCCTTGGAAGACTGGCTCTAAATGCCTTCGGTGCCATAGTGTCCACACCTAATCTGGCCCTGAAGTTCATTGTGTCAACTCTGAGGTTTGGATAGTAAACATCGACCAGAAGGAAGCCCGAATTTGCTACAATGCTCACTTAAAGATGCGTACAATGCCCGAGCCACATTAAGTTTTCAGTTCCACATAGTTTCTGTTGTAGAGATCGAAAATGTTTGTGACAACCAAGGCGCGAGGAAGGACCCTAAAAGCAGGATAGGAAAGCCTTCCCCAGCGTCGAAGCAAGGGAATCCCCCAGAAGAGGGGTATCCGAGAAGGAAAGAAAAAGGCTGGAGGAAACCAAAAGGGGGCCCGGCAAGGGAACCCGTGAGACAGCCAAGGAGCCCACACAACAATAGAAGCTCACCAGAGTGCTCGGGTTAGCACTCCTAGTAAGATAGTAGGAATAGGGACTTTCAAACCATGCTAGTAGATGGACTCTTTCATACTCCAATGATTGCTCTAAAATGACCAATAGAGAGAGGTTTTGATGAGGCATAACTAGCATGAGGCGAGCATTGTTAAGTCTCGATAGGATGTTTTTGTATGTAAAATTTATTAATAAAATGACCATTTTCAAGTGATAAGTAGCTTCGCCATTCCAAAGTAAAGCATTTCTACACACATGTGAGCACACCAACGACCAAATAAAGGGGGACAAAGTCCTAAACCACTTAGTAAAGTTATAAGAGGTAAGTCCCGTAATTCTGAAGAGCTAAAACACTCTAGAATCATGGAGCCATTGTCTAAGAGTAAAAAAATCTTACAACAACTACTAAATTTGGGTGCACATTACAAGTTCTTTTTTTTTTTTTTTTGGGGATAAAACGCTAGAAACGTTACCGTGGACTTATCACTCTTTGTTTCTTGTTCAAATTAGCCACGTCTCACTCATTATGTTATTAAGCTAACGATAATGTAAATGAAGTTTAGTGCACATTTGGGCTTTAGGTACAAACTCAAGTAAGTTCAGTTTGGGTTCAAAATGCCACATTTTGGGCTCGTGCTAACGATAATTTTCACGACCAAAAAATGAAAAGGAAACAAAGGATGATGGTGAACCTTTGAGTTTTAAATAATTTTTTTAATATTCCTAAAGTAAGCATCAATTTTTAACATATTAGTCTATCTCAAAGACTAACCTGGTTTTTCTTTTAATAGAATGATTGATTTATTAAGCACGATTTTTTTAGAGATTGAAATGTAAATGTAAAATGTTCTAGTTTTTTTTTACATAATCATCAGAGTCTGGTGCCTAATCCCTTCATATCTTGCAAACACTTTTAAAAGTGAGACAACTGACATGAAGATTTAATTCTACTTCATACTCAAAGCATAGATCAAACCTCTAACATTTTGTAAATGGAGGATAAATCCATTTTACTCAACCACACCCCCTGATTTATGTTCTAGGTTAATTTTGATATCAAACAATTTTTTCTTTTAAAACTTTTCTCTATCGTTTATTATAATTTTAATAGCTAAAATATTCAAGAATCATGATGGTCCTTTTTGGTAATGACCATGATGGTCTTTAATTACCAATAATCTCCCCATAAAAATTCTCTTAAGTTTGACCTTCTCAAATGATCTAAACTCGAGTTCAACCAATTTTAGCAGTGAGAATTTTTCAGCAAAACAAAAGTAGTCAAGTCGTAGATAATTGTTTGACCATCTTATACGTAAATCAATCTCTATCATTTATTAGAATTTTAATAGCTAATATTCAAGAATTATGTCAGACTTTTAATAGTGATGCTACATGTACACCTAATAATGATACACCATACATACACCCGTATTATAATATAGTGGGTCCCTCAAAATAACCGCTCGTCCACTCTCTCTCCCACTAACATCAAAGCGCATGTGACGCCACACTTTCCGCTTCCACTTCGACTTCCTTTCGTTTTCAGAGAAACCCCTTCATGTTCTTCCATCTCTTCACTCTCTTTATTCACTCTATTTCGCCTCGTCTTCCCCTTTCTCTCCATTCTCTGTGATTTTCAGCCTTCTTCACTTTCTCCAATCTGTTCCTGCGAATACTTTGTGCTCTCTGCACTAAAATCACATATATCAGATTCTGCACTAAAATCTGATATGTTTGAATAAAATCACAGTGCTGTAA
>QANU01058261.1:0-78126 GCA_003254905.1 Nissolia schottii | reverse complement strand
GCGCGCATTGTGTATAATTATACGTTTTACGTATAATCATCATTAATTACGTATAAAACTGTATAAAAGAGGGGTGTATGTACGGGTGTATCATTTTAGGGTGTACATGGAGCATTTTTGGACTTTTAATTCACTAGAAGCACCATAAAAACTATCTCAACTTGGCATTTTCAAATGATCTAAACTCAAGTTTAGCCAAAATTAGTAACAAGAATTTTTCAACAAAAACAAAAGTTGTTACATCAAAGACAGTTCTCTCACCATGTTATATGTGAGATGCATTTTACAGTATGCTTTTTCTTTTTCTCGGATTTACATTCTTACAATATACTGATACTTATATAACTAAAGCATATACATATAATGATAACTTGACATTTAAATTTTGAGAATGCAGTAGTAGTACTACTTTTTTGAGTTTCTAAAATAACAAAGCATCAATATTAGAAAGTAAGAAATCAACGAGGAAGGTTTAGAACAAGTATGCCACAAATTGTATCAGACAATGTAATCTTTTTTTTTTTTTAATTTTTTGATTCGGCGGAAAAATGGGCAATATAATCCTTCAACAAGTAAAAGTAATAATAGTCTAACCAATAATCCTTTAGGATTAAATGTGAATTTTCACACTAACTCTCATTTACACAATGATTTTGGTACACCAAACAACAAAGATAACCTCTTCTAGTAACTAAATAAATGGTGAAAATTTGTTAGGAGCTCTTTAGTATGATGAGTATACAAATAAGATAAACAATATTAGCAACATAAAAATCAAGAGAGGATTAGAACAAGTGTATATCTCTAGATTTTTTTTTTACCAAAATAGTAAGGGAACTTTGTCCTCCTTAAAAATTGAACATATCTTCTTAAAATTAAGGTGGTACAGTTTTATTATTATTAAGACGCGGTCTACTTACAAAGCTCAACGAACAAGTGTCTAATAAAAGCAACTCTACATTTAATTGAATAATAAATCGGGGTTAAAGAGGTTGGGAGAGAAATTCACACGCGCGACGGGACAACTTGAGCATAAGTGTGTATTAATGCAGTGATCAAGCACACGTGTGTATTAAATGATGTTTAGGCTCAAGTCCTTAATAGTTAAAGGAAAATTAAAAAAAAAAAAGAAGCATGAATGAAGAAATAAATGGATAATATGATAGAGATCCAAAACATAAAAGGTGGCCCCCACTCTCATTATTTTTAGATTTTATGGAGTGATGATCACTTTTGTAGGAGAGAAATAAAATATAAGTACAAGTTTAGAGACAAGTGTAGTAGTGACAGTGAGTGTCTCCCTAGGGCTCATTCCAATCCACTCTCTTTCTCTTCCTCATCTCAGGTATTCCATCTCTCTCTCTCTCTCTCTCTCTCTCGTCAGATCTATGTTCATTTTCTCTTGTTTCTTTTTGTTTCTTGTTATTGTTTGTGAGATCAAAGTCGGATTCTTTTTCATGAAATCTGCTCCAAGATCAGTGCTTTCTGTCATTTAGGTTCATGGGGTTCTTGTGTTTTGGTGAATTGCTGCCATGTTTCTGTTTTTACCATCAATTTTGACCCTTTGTATTTTGATATTATTCAAGTTTTTCTATTGATTTGATGATTTAATTTTGTAGCTTCTGTTTGTTTTGTTTTGTTTTGTTGTGTTTCTTTCTTTTCTTTTTTTTTCTTTCTTTTTTTAAATTCCTGTTTATTTTTTTAGCTTATCATAAGATCTTGAAGAGTTTTGTTTTATTGAATTTGTGTAAATAAAATGGATCCTAATGTTTGAGGTATTGGTCCTATTGCTTGAAGATTAAACAGTTGATGAAAAGGATGTTTATGTTCATTGCAAGATGAAAAGATTCTAAGGGGTATAGTGTATAATTAATCTCTATTGTTTATTTGACAGTAGAAGGAAAAAATGCAAGGAGGATTAAGATGTGTTTTGTCACATGGGAATGTCATCAAGAATGCTGTTTTGCAAAGAATCCGCTTGGCAAGCTCCCCGCTGCTGCAGCCTGCCGTGCTCTCGCGGTTCGAGTCCACCGCCGCGCCTGCTCGGATGGAGGAGCACGGTTTCGAGAGCACCACAATCTCCGACATCTTGAAAGGAAAGGGGAAGAGTGCAGATGGCTCCTGGCTGTGGTGCACCACGAATGACTCCGTGTATGATGCTGTTCAATCGGTATGCATATTTGATCCTTATAAAAGCTGTTATAAAAAGCGATTGTTGAAATAAACAATTATTGAAATAAATTTAATTTTAAAGCTTTCCCAAACACACACTTATAGTGGTTGATGTTTGTTGATTGGAATTGACATCCATTGCAGATGACCCAGCACAACGTGGGAGCGCTGGTGGTCGTGAAACCTGATGAACAGAAGTCAATTGCAGGGATTATAACAGAAAGAGGTACCGGATTGTGGATTTATTTATTTATTTTTTTAAATTTTACTTTGAAATATTGCAGTGTAATGGTAATTTACGAAATTGATTATGAACGTAAACTAAAATAGGCGGTCAATGTTGCTAGGGGATAAGCTTATGATTTAAATGTTGCTTTTCCTATAAACTTTGGGGTGGAAAAAATGCAGTTGTGCGAAGAATTGTATTGTGAATGTAGAATATCTCTCTGCTAATGCAACTCAGAAAAAATTGATGGAAATTATGGAGAAATGAAGCCGAAATTTCGGATTTATATAAGCAAACACAAAAAGGGGGGGGTGACTATGACTCTGTTTGGCTTCAGAAAATGTTCTTTTGTTTTCATTTATTGTCTTCAATGTTAATTATAAAGTTGTCACCTTATTTTCATTTTGCTTCATGTTTTCGTATTTCACTATTTCTTTCATAAAGTTTCAGAAATAGCGAACAAAATGATAACAGGAAATGCATTCCGAAGCCAAATAGACCCTTCTTTTTTTAGGATCTGCTCCATTACTTTCTCCTACACTGTTTTACAAGTCCTAAAATTCTTTTGAATTCTTCACCTGGTAATTTCTTTGACCTGCAATTTCTTTGACCTGCACTTGCTTTCATAAGAACAACATAATATACGGAGGAGAAGCTAATTAACCAGCCAAAAAATAACACGGTATAATATAATGGGGAAATTGCATTAATGTGTATATGAATGCAGTTTTGGACACAGTAAGTGGTCCAATATATACACACACACACACGCAGCTATGAAAGTGTTACACTTGTCGCTTGGTCATTTATTTATATACATATTTTGTCATCCTCTTATCCAGATTACCTCAGGAAGATAATCGTCCAGGGACGATCATCCAAGTCGACTAAGGTTGGGGATATTATGACTGAGGAGGTATAAGAAGTTCTTGTCCTCTATTGTATAGGAGAATATCTTTTGCTTGTGGTTACTTATTTTTTATTTATGCATTTCAAATTTTTTGGAGAGTTTTTTTTTTGTGGTTCACCTAATTAGTGGTCCCCTACCCCAATTGAAATATGTCTGTGTGTTGGATTGGATTGATTTGGATGCGGAGTTTGGTAGTCATTGATACCGCCGATCGGGTTGGCTAAGCTGAAATTATGGGAATCATAGAAGACCTCATTTATTTCTTTTTCAATCTAACCATTTAATGATACCGAAACATTGTGATTTGGTGGTTGCAGAACAAACTTATCACAGTCACACCTGATACCAAAGTCTTGAAGGCAATGCAGCTGATGACAGGTACTCTATGGTCCTTGAGGAGAAAATTAAAGTATATCATATATATGTAGGGCTTGTTTGGTTCAACTTTTGAAAAATGTTATTGCAACAAATTGATTACTTTTATGGAGCTAAAACGGCTGAAAACAGATTGTCTTTGGAAGCTACTATTTTGATCTTCTACTAAAACTGTGAAAACAATTTTACTTTTTTTTTAAGATTATGATTATCTATATTTTGTTATCCAAATAGGTTCAATTGTATTAGTAGTAATTTTATTTTTATCTGAAAAAGTGATATTTTTTAAAACCAAATAAGCTGAAATAAATGCCCTCATAACTTGGCAAAAGGAAGGAAAAAAAAAAATCGGTGCATCACATAAGACCAACAACTCATGTTCCTTCACCCTCCCATCTTTTTTCAGATAACAGGATCAGACACATCCCTGTTATCAATGACAAGGGGATGCTAGGCATGGTGTCCATCGGCGACGTGGTTCGTGCGGTGGTGAGTGAGCATCGACAGGAGCTCGACCGTTTGAATGCTTTTATACAAGGAGGTTACTAGAGATCATGATGAAAAAAATAAGCCCTTCCTTAGTTGCGCTCAAGCTGATTCGGACAATGTAATAAGCTTGAGTGCTTTGTAAATATGTTTTGGCCAGAAGAGCCTTTCTGGTTTGCAGTTTTCCTTTGATTTGAGATTTCAGTTTTATTAGACATTAGTGCTTGAAGCAGAAGCATGTTAATAATAGCTACTGGATGAATGCTATTTGCTTTTTGAATTTTCCTATGCTATTTAGAGGCTTATTTGCATGTTTTGTGTTACAGACCGAGCTTTTAACCGAAATGGAAAGGAAATAGTTCCTTTTCTGCATCACTATTCTAGAAGAGGAATAAAATCTGATTTGTTAGAGATAAATCAGGATTTGTTAGGAAAGAATAAATTAGTTAAGACAAATTAGGAATGGAGGATTTTTTGGAGAAAATAATATGCTTAGTTCCTTGATTCCTTCCCATGGATTATTATAAGTGAGATCATGGGGAAGGAGAAATTCATTTAGGACTTGAGTAGATTAAGATAATCAAGGGATTCTTAATTTTTAGATTATTTTTATTTTTCTGTCCATTAATTTTTAGCTCTTTTGGCCATTTTGTTTCGGTTCTGACTCAAAAATTCCCTATTGAAATTTTTGCACTATTAAATAAAATCAACACCATTTCAGTAAGTTTTTCCCATTGGTACTAGTTCTTACAATTGGTATCAAAGCATTGATCCTAGGAGGAATGTGCATGGTTTCCACACGTGCCGCTATGAAGAGGCCAGGTTAGACGCATCAGAGAGGCAGATGGATGAGGTAAATGAATCTCAGGCTAACACGTTTGAACTTTTGAGGCAGTTTCAAGGTTATTAAACTCGAGAGTTTAAGTAAACTTGTGAAGCCTCCGTAAACTCGGATCGTAAACTCAGATCATTAATTCGTACGAGTTTACCTATTATTAAAAAATGTTAAAAAAATATTTTAAAAAACTATTATGCTACAAAAATATATTTAATAAAACTTGAAATTCATAAATACTTTTAACTCCATAACAAAGCACAAATAAAGATGAAATATGAGTTTTAAGTTTAATTCATACATAATACATAATACATATGTTTGAACCAGAACATATCATCCTCCACATAAACTTAATGACAAACAAAATCTATCAACATAAGAGAGAGACGGTGTGTTGAGCAACCAACATAGCAAATGTATATAAAGAATTGACAGAAGTAGTCTACTTCGACCAACAACCTTTGTTTTTGGAACAATGTCACTCACTTAAGCTTGGTGATGACTTCGAGGGGCATGCCTTTTGTTTCTGGAACCTTTAAGAATACAAATATCAAGGAGATGACACACACAACAACATAAACACCGAAGATACCAGCGAGTCCCATAGTACTGAGCATCACAAGAAGCAAGTATGTGACGATGATGTCTCCAATCCAAAACACTAAAGCACAGATAGCGATGTAGAGGCCACGCACCTTGGTAGGAAAGATCTTTGAGCAAAGGATGGAATACATGCGATGGATTAGCGATGGAGCACGATGGAGGAGCACAACGGAGCACGATTGCAGGCGCAACTATGAATGACAACTCTAAAACACTAAACATCCTAAATCTAAAAACCTTAGAGATGTGCAAAATGACGACATTGTTTCGCTTGCTTTGTTCTTAAAAAAAACCCACAATTTGGTAAACTCGTGAACTCGGTAGTAAACTCGCGATTTTATGCTAGTTTACACGAGTTTACCCGAGTTTACCCAAAAATGAGTTTACATGCGAGTTAGCTCGATTTTACTATCTAGGAATGTAAACTCGTACGAGTTTATGAGTTAACATGCGATTTGGATAACCATGGGCAGATTAAGGACATGCTGCCATAGTAGCCACCGGGAAGCAACATTGGCGACTTGAACATGGGTGATGGAGAGGGTTTAGGAGGAGGAGGTGGATAGGAACGGAAAGAGGAAGAGGAACCAGAGCCGAGGCAGTTTGATGCCAATCGAAAATTGGATATCCCAATTTTTTCAAGAGAGTGTGCGTGTGATTGGTTGGTAAAAATGGAAAGGTATTTCCGTGTCACCTAGGCAGCCCCGCAGGACAAGATGGATATGGTCACATTGGCCTTAGACGTAGAAGCCCTCACATGGATGGAATGGTGGGAAGAGCATACACTATTCCTAAATTGGAGACGATTTAGGGAGGATTTACTCAAATGATTCCAACCAGGGGCTGCTCTTAATCCCATGGCACCACTATTGGAAGTGAAGCAGGTAGAAGGCGTGGCCCAGTACAGGAGAGAATTCGAGGCAGCAGCAAGGTCCTAGAAGAACTTGGGGGTAGAGTAACTTTTATATCATCTTTTGCCACTACAATCATGGTTAGAATGGTGTGCGGTGGTGATGGTGGGAATGATGGATGCTCTTGTGGTGGTGATAGGTATAGGAGGTGTTGTAGCGGTGGAAGTGGGGTGTGAGTATAGTGGTGAATGGTAGTGGGAATATGGTATAAATGGCGGTGGTGGTGAGAATGAGGGTGGGCGTGGTGGTGAGCTCAAGGTCAAAGTGGAGAAAGTGGTGGTGGGTGCAGCGACTAAGTAGTCCCTAGACATTTTTGGCCAGGTTGGTTTCTAGACCATCAAAACGACGTCGATTTGGGAATGACTAGGAGAGAGGAGAGAGAGAAAATAGTGTTGTTAACAGACACGTCAACAACTGTTACGAGTCTAATGGATGGATGGACCAATGGGTCAAACATTTTCAAAGTGCAATGACTAACCTGTCATTTTTTTAAGTTGAGGGACCAAGTAGGGCAAAAGGGTAAAGTCCTGAGACCAAATAAGGTATTAATCCAAAATTAAAATTTGAATTGTTCAATGCATCAAAAGCATTGAAAACCTCAACATATTCCATTTTAAGTCACTTAATCAGTGCCCTTAAGGTACTTGTTAGTTTAACCCTAATTTTATTTATGCAAATCAAGTGAATTTTAAGATTTGAAATCTTGATTTTCATATTGTAAGTAAATAACTTTTTTTTTGTTTAGATTAAACCATCGTCATCATATTAAAGATCACTGACACTACTTTTAAAAGTATGTTAAACTACATGATTTGATTCTCGTAAAAAAAAACAAAAAAAATTACATGATTTGATGATATTGTAAATTTTTTTTTACATTGTTGTACATAAAAATTAATCTCAAATATTAATTTATAGAAAAGAATTAAATAAATTACGATTATTAAGAGATAAAATAATAAAATTGATGTGAAAATTTAAAATATTATAACTGAAGTAATTTCAAATTCAAAATATTGAGACTTAAAAGGAATCTTTCATTATATATTAGCACGACAACTCACGTACCGAAATATTACCCAAGCTGAAACATGTAACACATTTTTCTTTATAGAAATCATGCTAATAATCGGATGAAATACGACGAATTTTGGTGTGGACACAAATTTAAAATTAATTTAGATTTAGGTCATATTTAAAAAAAACGTGGAACAATCAAACTTTGTTTAAAATATAATCACATGTTTGTAAGTTTTACCAATTTTGTGTTAGTGTACCTAAATGTGAGACACTAAATTTATGTTTGTACAAACAAAAATACTACATGTACACCCAATTTTATACACTCATACATACACTATTGATAATGCACAAACTTTATTCTCACGAGTGCACAAACATTACAAACTTGTAAATGATATTCTCAACTATACTTAATTAAGTGCACAAACATTACATGAGTTAAAACACAAACTTTATGTATATAAGTACGGGGTATATGTATGGTGTATAATTTTTGGTGTACATATAGCAGAACTCTTATACAAAACATCTTCATGATAAGATCGATTCTTTATTTTATTTTATATAATGGTACTTGTTATGCCACGTCATTCTTAATCTCCAACAGACATAATCTAGTTTTTTTTAAGGTTGACTGGGTTGGTAAAATTTATCTTCAAATCAAGAAAAATATCAAATTAGTATTTAAGGTTATTAAAAATAGGTTAAATTAATCATTAACTTAAAGCTAACACAGCGTTAACATATTTGGAGAATGAGATAAAGTGAAAAAAAAAGTGGTTTCTCAAATACTCGATAGAGTAAATACCACATTCTATTAAATTTATCTATTTTTTATAATTTTTACAACTAAATTCATCATATTTTGTTATCATTTCATGATTTAATATGACATATTAATGGATTATATGATTTAATGTAATAAATTAATATTTTTTAATGTAATATTTGTAGAGAAGTGCATCGTAAGCTCAAAAATAAATAAATTAAATAACACAGAATATTTACTATATAAGGTATTTAAACAACCACAAAAGAAAAACATTTTAATTTATCATATTTCGAGACAACTTTTAAATTAACTAGTGTACCTTCTAAAACAGAGTAACACGTGAAATAAGAATAATTTTTAAACTAAACCTTGAAAAAAAAAGATGTAAATAACATGTCTTTACCATTCTCATGTTTTTCATTTAAAAAAAAATAATTTGATCGAAATTAATTACATCAGGGATGCGTGGGACGCACGTTTAATTTGTAACAAACATGATCACTCTTAGTGTCCTTTAATGCAGTATCAATAATGGAGATGGAGTATATATAATAATTATAATAATATGGTAGCAGCAGTATTAACGTACGGTAAGAAAATAACTTCTAGAAGACCGGAGGGTGAATAGGATGGAAGGGTAGAAGAGTGAGTGAGCGAGGACTTGTTGTTGCTGCCTTCTGCGTACAAAGAGTATGGCTCCTCTTTAGCAGCAAGCATCTACCGCACTCTTTCTCCTCCTTCCCTCGTTCATTGGTCCTTCTCTCTCTCTCTCTCTCTCTCTCCCTCCCAGGTTGGTTTGTTTGTTTGTTTGTTTATTTATTTCTCTCTCTCTCTCTCTGAAGTATCATCAAGCTTGAATTGAATGTTCCTTTTCTTTCTATTTTTTATTTTTGGTTTTTTTATTGCCCTTTTTTTATATCTATTTTACCACGTTTCCCCTTTGTTTGGTGTTTGTTGTTCCACTGATTCTTCTTCTTCTTCTTCTTCTTGTTGCAGCTCTTGTGTTTGTTTCTTTGCCTGTTGGTCCCTTTCTGTTGTTGTTGTTGTTCTTGGGGGGTAACCATGAATGAACACTTTCTGGCTTTTTAATGTGATAAGTACTGTTATTTTCAGTGTTTTAGTAATCATTTCTGATCAAATTCCGTTTTTTTATTTCAATTGTCGTACTTGTTTTTTGTTGTTGTTGTTGTTGTTGTGGGGTTTGGTTGTTTTTTATTGGCTAGTCAACTGGTGGTGAAATCAAAGTCCATGAAATGGACAAAAAAATATTATGACTATTTTGTTTTGTAGATTACGTTTCTTATGGATCATGGGTTTTTTTTTATAGTTTAATTTAATTTAATTTAATTTATTAGTTTGTTTCTTATACTTCAGTTGCCTGTTGAGGGTAGATTACTTAACTCTCAATCAATACACTTGTCTTTGAGCTGTGGCACTCATGCATAATTTAATTCCTTTTGATGCAGTTTTGGTCTGATTTAGTGGTTTTTCAAAGAGGGGGAGATTGGATGGGACTTGCAGTTTCCTTTGGCTTCTTGGCTGGTTCTGTTTCCTCTTATGACTTTGCTACTGCAAGCAAAGAGATTCAGTGGCTGGCATCTGTCTTCACTGGCATCATCTTCTGTGCCATTGTAAGTCAACGTCAAATGAATTGTTTCATGAGTTTATGAGTGGATTTTAATGTTGCAAATGTCTCAACAAAATCAAATTAGGAATTTGAAGTCTTGATGGAGGAGGCAGAAATGCAGAATTTCATTTTTTTAAAACATCAGAAGGAAGAAACTTTTTGTTTTTTTTTTGTTTTTGGCATGGTGTGGGGTATTCCTTTTCTTGAATTGATCTAGGTTTAACTTGTGCGAAGGATTAAACAGAAGAAATACTAGGGAGCGAATATTATTGCAAAAAAAGCAGGATCTGTTATGGAATGTGAAGGTCATACTGTAGGAATCACTTCTAGTTTTTGGACATTTCTTTATGTGTGGTTTTGGATGTAATTTGAAGAGTAGGTATTCTTCATAATGATGTTACCTATAATATAACTTGGTTTCATGTGATTTATGGTCTCATTGGTGAAGCAACAACATATAAACTTCCATTTGAATGGGACATCTTGTATCTTTTTGCACTTTTATGACAGAGCTATTTGTAAGTGAGTAGTTTTGGGACGTCCTTGGACTGAAATTGCAATTGGGCTTGCTCTAGGTCTGGGAATATTTATTTCTTTTTAATTGCTCTATTTGCTACTTCAGTTCAAAGATGTATGGTTTTGTTTTTGTTTTTAAGTATTTATTTTTGCTCCCGAAATAATTTTTCAAAGATGATGACACCATTCCTTTAACAATTCCAAAGAAAAATTTAAGGTTTTACTAGTTGGCAAAAGATTTGATTAAGTTGTCAACGAAACAATTGACGACGGTATTTAGCTATACTGTTTAGCGCCTTTTACTACATTCACCCAATTCTTCTATATACTTAATATTTTAAACTTCCAATGAGTGAGTGTATGTTGCTATACGGCTCTCATGTCCTGTTGGATTGGGACTTACTAACCACCTGGAAAGGCTCTTCAATTGACTGTGTCTTGGTCTAGGATGAAATGAGCTGCAACTATTTGTTACTGTAGCTTCAGATCCCCAGGCTTCACTCTTTTGGTTTTTTGAGAGGGTAAATTAAGAATGAAGTCAAATTCTAAATTTTTAGGTTTATATGTACACTAAGTGTGCTTTCACTCCTTTTTCAATTTGTTCTCTCGTTTAAAAAGTCCTAGTCGTGGTGTCGTACTCGGATTACTTTCTTTAACTATTTTAAACTTGATTCTTTTAACTTTCTTCTTGAAGGTTTATAGATTGACTGCTGCTCTGAGTTCTCTGTTGTTCTCAAGTTATGGCAAACTGAGCAGTGCACAGAAAATTGAATGGAATAACCGGTAAAATCCCTTTGCACAATGATTTCTGTTTGTATTGATTATATCCATAATTGATTTTTTTACTTGAGCAATAACACATTTTGCAATGCAGGGGATTCTCAACATTTCATGCTCTTTTTGCGACAGTTGTATCTTTTTACCTCCTTGTGTTATCAGATCTGTTTAATGAGGATTCACACGAAGAGCTAGTTGTTAATAGATCATCTACTTTCTCAAATTCGGTATTGGGGGTAAGTTTTTGTTTTGACAGAAGTTGATTTTTTTTAAGTACATCCAATTTATTATACATCCTTTTCCATTCTTCTAACTAGATTTATGCAAAAAATGAGGCATGTGAGGGAATTGATAACATGCAGGCTTAAAAGGTGACCAATTTTTACAATTGTCAATGACTTCATTTTTCTATTATCTTTTTTCTCATACAAGAAAAATTTTTGGGGTGAATAATTCAACTTTAGAGATAAGTTTTCTGTCGTATAGAAAGAGAGATGCAGCACCATCTGCATATATATACAAATAAACCTAGCATAATATTTGGGAACTTCTCATGAGACAAATTGGAAGTTGAAGAATCAGAAAGTCAGAAAGTTGAGTAGGGAATGAAGAAACCAACCATAGAGATGGAAATGAGGCTTTGTATGTAAGAATTTGAGCATTTAAAGTTGACAAAAGATGGGGGTCACAATGTTGAATACCAAAAAAAAAAACATTAAAAATTTATTGAAGGGGAAATTTATTGTTACTAATTATTAGCTGTATTAGGGAAGAGTGTGTTATACATAGCTGTTTTTGATTCAATATTCATTTAAATTTCTTTCTTAAGCTTCTTTGAGTACCGAGGAAACAGGAAGGTGCTGAAACAAGCAGAAGCCAGTATTTGTTTAGGCTATAGTTCTTTCAAGAATGAACTTCCCTCTTTTCTTTTGGATCATCCATTTTAAGGTTGTGTAGCTCTTGTGAGAAGTGCAAGAGGTCTATGGAAGAATTTTCTGCTATTTGAATGCAGAAAGAATCTTGTGTTCACATCGTGCGCTGCTCAGTTGGCATTGTAAAAACAGTACGAGCTATATTGCGTGTTGGGACCTAAAATTAGAAGTGTCAGGCCTTGTCCGATTATTAAAAGACTGATTGTCCAATTGCCTAATTTGTTCATTTTTCTTTCTTTTTTTCCTCTTTTCCCAGATTTCTATAGGCTATTTTCTAACAGATTTGGCAATGATTCTCTGGAATTTTCCGGCTTTAGGGGGTCTGGAATATGTAAGTTGAAAACATATTATTGAGTTTAATTATTGCTATTGTTTGACGAATTATATGATATCAGATGCTGTGTTTTTTGGTACATCTTTTTAATAATGCATTGAACTTAATATCGAAGTTAACCAACCTCATTGATTTACATTTAGGTTCTACACCACGGGCTATCCATGTTTGCGATTATCCAGTCTTTGCTAAGCGGTCAAGCGCAGATCTACATACTTATGGTTCTTTTCTCGGAGAGCACAACTCCTTTCGTAAATCTAAGATGGTAAATCTGTTCTGAAATCTTTTTACTTTTATGAACATTTGGTTATTGACTTGTTACCTTTTTTTTTAGTTATTGACTAGTTACATTGATTACATATACAGGCACTTGGATATTGCTGGTCTTAAGAGCTCCAAACTTTACATTTGGAATGGCATTGCATTGTTCTTCGGGTGGTTGGTACTGTCAGACATACCCTTGATCTCAACTGTTGTTTTGTTATCTTGAATTACTCTGTGTGACAGGTTGCATAAGTACCTGAAGGAATTGCTTATGGGTGCATACGATTTTATTTTGGTGCTTTATTTTTGTAGTTCCCTCTTTAGATTCTGGATGAGGCATATTCAGGCCAAAGGTGCATGTTAGAAAGCAATGATGACATTATTATTAAAAGAGATAGTCAAAAGGGTTCTGACAAAATGAAAAATGCATATTGCATGCTGAATATGAATCCCTATAGAGAAGTTTTTCAATCATTCTTTGTTCTTTTAGTTTTTTTTCTAAAATAAAGTTCACATTGTTTGGGTGGCTCACTTGAGCGAACACCATTAAATTAGGTAGGTTAATTATTCTGTCTAGAATATGAATGTGATTATGAATGATGTATGTGTTTCTATTTCGTTCAACTTAAAAAACATAGGATGCTTTAAGTGCAAGTTATTTGTTTTTAAACAACAGATGGGAAATGAATCCTTTGATGCACATTAGAAGTAAGCAAGCAATGGTATCAAACATACGATGTTGTGGCATTTGATGTTTCTTAGTTCTAGTGATGATTCTTAGTACCAGTGGTTGTAATCTCTGCAGCACTGACATGGACATGCAACATGAAACAACACACCGAATTTGAAAAATTGTTAGGCATGGACCTGCCTTTGTTTTCCTTTTCATTATTAAAAACTACTTTAAAAAGTTCAAAACAAATAAACCATGTTGTGTTACTTTTTATAAACTTTATGTCGTCTGGCACTTTTTAAGCTGAGCATGCACATGTGTAATACAAGGTCTGACATGGACACATGTACACGCCATCAAAATGGTTTTTTTGTGCTTCATAGGGTTGTAATGGAAGCATAGATCTACTTTTCTTGACAGTTCTTGCACACATCTTATTGAGCTTTATCCCCATATTTGTTGTTCTGCAGGTTGCTAGGATTCTCCTGTTCATGTACTTTTTCTACCACATGGGGACTCATTTTGATGAGGCAAGCAGTTTCCCTCAAGAATGGATCTTGAGTGAAAATCTCATATAACATGTGGTTTTTTTCTGCCCTTGATTAGATTCCCTTGTGGGAACCTTCTTAAGCAATGGTGAAATCACAGTAAACCTTTAAATTCGTCCTTGGACTTGTCTGCATTAGTCTAGTTCGTCCCCATGTTATGCAAATGGTCGCCACTAATCTCTGAAGTTGCCAAAAGCTAGTCAAGTTAATCTTTCGACGTTGTTAGTCTTTTGACATTAGTTAAATTCGTCTCTATTAGAAATTAATTTGACTGGCTTTTGACAATCTCAGGGACTAATATGACTATTCTCATAACTTGAGAACAAACATGACCGACACTAACAACTCCAGGAACGAATTTGAAGGTTTACTCGTCAAAATCAACACATGACTTGGTCATTTGAAACTTTGAGAGGATCCACTTTCGTTTCCCCTCACATATAATTTCACTCTTACCCCTCTAGTTGTCATCTAGCAAATGGATCCAAACTTGTTATTTTTTGTCTATTTCAGGTGAAGCAGGTCTTCCCATTGGGATTCTACAGCTTGTTCGTGGTGCCTCCTGTGCTGTCATTGATGAACCTATTTTGGTTCTGGAAGATTGCCAAGGGTATGGTTAAAACCCTTACAAAAGCAAAACATAGCAAGTGAGGTCAATAGTATGTTGATGCATGAGGATGGCCATTTAGTTGATTTAGTAGGATCAACATCTTCACTTTTTCAAAATGAAAAGGAAAGCGTTATGCTCTTAATCTCATCATTCATTTAAATGGAGAGATTATGTCATCGTGACATCACTGTGTAAATGAATGGTAAGATAAGGAACATAACTCTGTCCTTTTCATTTTGAAACCCTAATCCAAATTCGATAGTACAGTTGAAACCAACAGTTTTTGACACGTAAGGTTCAGTACAATTATTATGTTGTATATTTGGCACTGCTCAATTGAATATAATTTAAGTGACTGAGATTACTGTGAATAACATTGCATTCTAAATAAAAAGATGCTACAAGTATTGTTAACACCAAAAATAATTGCTGTTGGGTTGAGCTATGACAAAAGGCAAAGAAATTTGGGTCAATTCAAGGGTTATAGGTGCGAAAATGCATAATTGCACCAATGTAACACGAGATTGTTAAAATTCAAATCTCTTTCCTTTCGGTCAAGGAGAGAACTTTAAATGAATAAATGTCGAACAAATTGATAACATTTTACTTGTCAATTACAAATTTAGTAAATTTTTATTTATATTCTTAGGTAATATTTAACCAAGTAATTACTATTTTACTATTATTATTATTTATTTAGATCATAATGTATCTTGTCTTTAACTAGGATAAATCAAAAAAGATGAGCCAACTTTTGAGATTTTGGAGTGTTAATAGTTGCGGAGGAAGGTAAAAGCCTAAAACAATATGGCAAAAGAAGTACATTGTCATTAGACTGAAATATGCCAAAAGGGGCTTCAAGGACAATAATCCCCAACCAAGAAAGACTAAGATCAATATTTTGGATCTTGATGATGTATTTATGAGTTGGGTTTAAGAGAAAAAAGAAAAATTTAGGGGGGACTTAATTATAATTTTTACATGTAAAAACCATGATAACCCCCTTCTCTCCCTCCCCCTCCAACTTTTATTTTCTCTCCTAAACTCAACTCGCAAACACATAACACATTAAAGTAAACCTATTAGTTTTGTTGTTTGAGCAAGAGGCTAGTATGACCCATTAACTCTAGCTGATGGTAGTCACTATCGGATTAGCCACTATAGCCTTGTTAAACTGGCTTGCTGAGAGACATTGGCTCATGTTTCGAGTAATATATTTTTTAGATGACCGAATGTAATATGGGCCAATAAAGGAAATATGTTAAAATCTGTTTAGCAAAGGTTGGTTGCCGAGGTTGTCCCATATCAAGTAATGGGTTTTTCTTGCCAATCCTCCTGCTATTAAAAGCTAGGAACGTACTACTTACATGGCCTAAGATAACAATAAAGATGAATGATAACACATTACTTAGGAAGCAACACTAGAAGATAGTCGAGAAATAGATACTAAACGGTTATCATGTCATACCATACCATATAGAACCTTTAAATGATATTCCATGTGTGTATATATATATTGATTTTTTAAATTAAAAATACTAGAAAAACATGGAAAGCATGATGGTATATTGCTATGGTCAAACTTTGGACAGAAAAACCGAGTATATATCGTGGCTCCTACCCATTATCACAATCTCTACTCTATTTCATTCATTTCATTGAGACCAACCTAGATAGGCACATCCCAAATCGCCGTTAATGACCGTTAACGACCGTTGTTTGACAACGACGCTAACTTCTGCTATCTAACACACGTTTAAGTGATGGAACACTAATGGTTGGAAACTCCGTCAACCTCTCCCACTTTCCCCTTGTTAATGCCATTTCTTTCTTTCATCTGGGTTTGCCTCTCTTTTCTTCACGTTATCCTTTTTTTCAGCTATAATAATTTGTAATAAATGTACATAAAAGATTCGGTTTTTTTTTTTTTTTTTAATTTACCTTTTTTTCCCTCTATTTTTTAAACTATTCAACAATGTCTGCCACTCCTTTTTACCCTTCAAGGGCCAATTTCATTGACTGGTAGGTTTTGAAGGTTTCACAGGATAAGGGAGAAGATGGGTTTTGGATATATCATGTTTTCATGGTGAAATTTGTAAAGGGTAGTGTTTGATTTTGAATGATATTTAGCTTTTTCCCCAGACAAAGTTCCGTTTTTTATTTTTTTACTTTCCTTTTTGTTTCTGGGTTCTGGAAAAGAATGTGGGGTACTAGGTTTTGGTCTGCTGGTTTTGGATCTTTGAGGAAAAGGGCATCTGCAATTGTTGATGTAAGCCATGGTTACGGGGGAAAGGTACCTCCTTTTGGTCCTTCTTTGTTGGGCTTGAGGGGTGTTGCTGGTACAGTGGAAAGAGGAAGAGGGTTTGCATCTTTATCAGTTTTTGTGATGAACCAGATCAAGAAGAGGGGCATATCTTCTTCAACCTTGGTTTTATCTCCTGATAATAATAATCATGGATTCAAGTTTGATTCTTATGGTGATGGTGGTGGTGTTACTGCTGGCAATGTTAAGGGAACAGAAGAAGACTCCATATCATTCTCTGAGGCCAAGAAGCTCATGAGATTGGTGAATGTGGAGTCGCTGAAGGCGAAGCTGGGCATGGAAGGGAAGGAAGTTATTCCTTACTCAGAGCTCCTTCAAGCCTGCGAGAGCATGGGGATTGCCAGGAACCACGAGGAGGCTACGGCGTTCGCGAGGGTTCTTGATGAGGCCGGGGTTGTTCTGCTATTCAGGGACAGGGTGTATCTGCACCCTGATAAGGTTTGAAATAGCACTCTTTTCTTTTCCCTCGTTGCTCTTGCATTTGTTTTTGTTTATGTTTATGCTTTGGTATAAGAATAGAATTTGGGCTTGTGGGGCTAGCGAAAAGCATGACCAGATCGAAATCCATTTACTCAACATAGTTTGCACTTGATGCCACCTTTTTGCCCCCCTTTTCATGCTTTTTAGCAAGAGGGGTCCTCCCTGACCTCCCTTTCCGAATGGGGAAATGTTATCTGGTTTTGATTATGCACGGATTTGGAGAAAGTTTGGATGTGATACAAGGAAAATCGAAAGGGTCCAGAAAGATGCATAATTTTTTTTTTAGGTAGAATCTGTTTGGCATCACATTTTTGATTAATAATTCTCAAGCTGATTCATGGTTGTGACTTATGACTTGTTAGTTTATAGTTTATTCCTGCATCTACACCACTTCATATCTAACCTGGGATCATTATTTCACGAATCACCCGTTCGGCCTTCGGCTTAACTCCGTGGAAGATATATGCTGGAGTCATTCTGTTCTCATTTATGTCATTTATTGGTTAATGATACTGATTTGAATTTTCATTTGGAATTTCAACTGCAGTCACAGCACAAAAGGTTTTATTGTTTTCTCCCATATCTTTTTCATGTTAACTGACCATCATCTTCCAAACTAACGCCATAGTAGGACTTCATGGTTTAGCAGTAGAAACAACATATGTGTCAGGGATGCTTTAGTTTTCAGAACTATGTGCAGTTTCTCTATGGTGTGTCCAATTGCAAGGTTATGCCTTGGGTGGTACAAACTTTCAGTTGAGACTTAGCAGTATGCTTTTCTGTGTATTCTCGATATTTTGTGGCTCATATAAACAAAAACCTTAGCCTTGAGATGCATTCTCTACAGTTTGTAAAAGAAGATGCAGATGAATTGTCTGTTATAATGAGGGCTGGTTTCTGAATTGCTGATTCTTTTTCTGTTGTTCGGCTATTATTATTTCCCATATGTTTAGGTGGTGGATCTGGTTCGAAGAGCCGTTCCACTGGCACTAACTGCTGACAATGATCCTATGAGAGATGAGTTAAAGAAGCTGCAGGGGAAGAAAGAGGAAATTGATGTGTTGGCGCATAGGCAGGTTCGGCGCATTCTTTGGTCCGGGCTAGGATTAGGTATAACTACCGTCGGTTTATTCTTTCGGCTAACATTCTGGGAATTCTCATGGGATGTGATGGAACCTATAGCATTCTTTGCCACAACAACTGGATTAGTCGTAGGCTATGCCTACTTTTTGTTCACTTCAAGAGACCCTACTTACCAAGATTTGATGAAGAGGCTCTTCATCTCAAGGCAGAGGAAGCTTTTCAAGCGGCAGAATTTCGATGTTGAGAGATTCAAGGAGCTCCAGTGCAAGTGCAAAATACCTCTAGATGCTAAAACCGTTTTGAAAAACCGCATTGGGGTGGAACTTGATCTTGAAGATGCTTTACATAGGGATTAGCATTTGAAGGTAGGTTTAACACCCAATTTTTCTTTTGGGAAATACATTACAGTTTACCTTGTTCCACCAATGTTTTAAAGTTGCTGGGAACTTGGGAAGAAGTTTAATCTAACTGCTGTTCTGGCTACTTGGTTATAAACACATTTTCTTGACCTTGCATAGAAAAGATTACATATTTACATCTACTTCTATTTGCTAATGGCACATTGTTTTTGTATTATGGTACTTTGGTCAATCTAGTCTTTCAAGTTCTAGTTTTAGTCCACTATTTTCTGTCAGTGTTTGCACCTACTAATAACTAAATTTGTACCCTTAAATAATCTGTACTAATAATAAATCGGATGCAGAAAATAACTAATTTTCTGCTCTCTAAAAGTTCAATTGAAACAACTTTTGAGTTCTGAACCTGTAGTTGTTTCACGTTTTTTAAATTAAAATGCAATTGTCATTGCTACACTATCAGTAAAGTAACTTCTCACTCTCACCCATTATTTATAATTACTCCCATCATACTCACTTTCTCCCACATTTCCCACTTGTCTAGCTTACCAGTGTTTAATAGGTCATTTTTTAATAGCTTATGATTATTTGTCTTTAATTAATTATTAATATTAACGGTCTTTAGTATTAAAATTTCCCCCCCTTTTTTTCTGTCTAATGCTCAATAGCTTTGAATAGATTCAAGATAGGCCAGTTTGAAAGTTAAAGCATCTGGTACGGCCTTATCAGATTGTTCAAAGCTTTTTTATTCCAACTGGTCCAAATAAGACAATCACTGAATGAAAAGGCATGGGAAAAAACAAGAAAAAGAAAAGAAAGATGCTTGTACAATTTAATCATTTTAAAGAAAGTTATGGGAGGGAGGGATGGGTGCAATTTAATCAGTTATGGGAGGTATGTGTACAAAAAGCTGCGTGTAAATAGGAGATTAATTTTGTATGCACATTTTACGTTATCATTCAATAATAATGTGTTGTAACATGCGAGATTTAAAGGGTAAACACTGTGTTGCCCGGCCAATGTGTCAGATGGCAATTGGACTCTCTCACCCATAATTGGTTTTCTCTCTCTTAAAAATTAACTTCTTTTACTTATACAATAACATAATTAAACAGTCACGGCATAAAAATTAATCAGATTTAAGTATTATGATATTTATCTAATGACTTGACCAGCATGAAGTGAAATATGCTCAGACTATCAAAAACGGGTTCAGGACAGTGGCCTTACTATCTTTTCCTAATTGCTGTGCTCTTGTGACTTGAATCATGACATAATTTACTCATGGGGTTCTTTTTAACCAATTTTTTTAAGACGCTTGAATAATTACGCATCAGTAACTAGTCATTTTAATTTTATTGCTGATATATTTGTCTGTAAAAAGAAATTGATTAAGAAATTCTTTTGCTAGGTTCACCAATAAGATAACTAAATTCTTAATTATTAACACATAATTTCCTACCTGCAACTCATTATTAACGTAACCGAAAATCTCTAATTATTGGTACATAATTCTCCAAGTGCCCCAATGGTATCTAGAAAAGTGGACGCCAGTACTCTTTGGGAGCATTTCGGTAGTAAATGATATTCCTAACACTAAAAAGTTACACAAGTTGTTGACATATATATTGATAATTGCCATATATTAGCCACAAATTCATACCTATTTAATATGATTTCATGATAGTTTATGCTCCATTGCAGTTTGTTTTGTTACATTGGAAAAGCTCCAACTCGAGGTCTCTAGAGAGGTGAAACACTAATGCCGACTAAACTAATGCTCATTGGCAACTAACATTGCATTAATCACATCATATTCATATTCGCAGTTAACCACAAACTTAGACCTAATTATTCGGTGTATAAACGGTGTGGGAAAATCATTTTCCTTTTGGTAATGATGCAACTGGCCATTGAAATTATTGTAGCAAATTATACAAAATACTTTCCACACGCTTTTTAGTCCATGAATAAAGTGATGCATTGACTTAATTACATAACCCTATAAATGCCACCTTTTCTATAGATTGAAAAGTCACACTCAAGGGAATTCAGAAGTTCAACCACAGAATCTTCACTGGATCCATTGAAGTGCTCCAGAATTTCAACCAAAGCAGCCTGAAGCCAGCAAACATAGCATTTTATTAGAAGTATGCATAATCACAAAGCAAAATAATTACATTATTAATAAGAAACATAAGTCTATGTTTGATTTCTATTTCCATTTCCTATTTTCTATTTTTCAAAATTTTGTGAAGGAACTTTGAAAACAACAAAACCTTATTTCTTGTTTTTCGTTTCTTATTTTTATTGTTTCCTTCGCAATATTGTAAAAATCATAAAAGTGAAAATACGAAATGAGAATAAAAACCAAACAGACCATAAATAACTTTTCACTCTTCACTAACCCCTTCATCAAGATTCTTCAGCCAGTCTAATATAGAACTCTCAGTAGCCTTCAATTTATTTGAATTTATTTCCTCCATGGTACCGACTTTCTGACGTTTGTTAGTGAATTCCCCTTCACAGGCATTAGCCTCATCCATTTCTAACTCACATGTTTTTGCCAAACTTTGGCGAGAAATGTCGGCTTCACAATGCCTTTCCGCAGGGCACATTTCTGATGCATTATTAACTTGTTCACCGTATTTCCCATTCTGGTGACCAGCAGGTTGAGTGCCTTCTGAGGATATTCCACAGCTTTGCATTGCCAAATAAGTCTTGATTTGCTGATAACTTACCTGCACCGTAGAAAATTACTCAATATCAAGCTCAAATAAGTGATTAGCAGTTCATTAATCAGATGCTAGAAAACACATTTGATACCTACGATCTACTTGTTTTATGGAAAATTACCTTCGCATTATGTCTTTGAGACACTCAATTTTGGTGGTTAATGAGTAATGCTTATCAACAGAAGAAAAACTTTACTACAGGTGAGGGAGAAAAGATAATGGTATTTTATTTTAAAAAATGTAAAAATTTCAGAAATCTGGTGACAAATAGCATTTTCTTTTGGTAGAAAAAAAGTTTAGGTGGGATCGGGCCTGTCAATCCAACATGGCACGTCTCCATGCTTTTCAAGTGCTTACATATCACACACCAAAGTGGTCCTCACATCAGCAAAGAGAATCAAATGAACTTCTTGTGTGATACAAGATTGTTTCTTACCAGTTAAGCCAACCATCCTTGGCAGCACAATAGCCATTAAATACAAGTTCTTTCTAAAGTTCCTCATTTGTTGCTAATGCTAACCTTGTCTATTGACCATTATCTAGTCTGATTGATACATAATAATACATAGGACAATATGTATCAATTATCAAGATGTACTCAAGTCATAAAGGCTCTGAACTCACATTTTCTGGCAACTCATTTTTTATAGGCTTCAGCTTATCTGCAGATCCAACCTTCGAAATAGCAACCTGAATTTCTGATTTGATCTCTTGTGTCAGTCCTATCATCTCGCAGAATCTAGTCCAATCAAAAGGTAATCCTTCTTGGGCAGCTTCCAATAGATATTCGGCAACAGTTTGTTCTTTAATAGGAGCTGATCTACCAGGAAAGTTCTGAGATTACAGAGATTTTATACTTCTTAAGAAGTTAAGCAAACATGAAATGTAAAGCATTAATAAATAGTATAAATAGAACAATAAGACATACAGCAATCATCTGAATAGAAAGACCATCCTCATGCCACATTTTCCATGCTTCAAATTTTGCTGGTGTAAGCTTCCTTGCATTGCTTGTTACTGATGCTGTAGATACTTTCCTTACTTCATTAGTTTGTAAAATTGTTTCTCCATCCAATGACAGGTTTAATACTTGCGACAGTTTCTGAATGACTCCGAGAAAATGATCTCCATATTTTGTTACTAGGTGCTGTACAAATGACAAAAAGAAAAGCAATGTCAGAAGAGAAAAGAAGTAAGAAAAATAAAAAAAATTCTATTGCCTTCGGTATTCTGAAGATATGTTTATGCCACATATATTTGACAGTGCAGCATGCTCTGAAGTGTGAAAAGTGTTCATTGAAATGTAAACTATTGTCAAGAGATTGCTCATTTAGAGGTTTAATCATACTGCACTCTACCATCATTCATGATTTTGCAATAAACCTTTGAATTTGGGCAATTTCTCCATGTACCTTAAATTTGTAATTGATGCTTAGAAATCTAGTACTTTCATGCAGGAATTAGGAAAGACAACTTCCACCGGAGAGACAAATTTTATTGACACCCGAACCTAGCAACAGCTTTATACATTCATGGAACTTTGATGCTATTTAATTATGATGGGCTATTGCCAATAAACATTCATCTAATCAATGAAATGAATTAAAGAAAATAAAATAGATAGTTCAGAAAAAAATCATAATCATCATATTGATTTAGAAACAAAATGCAGAACCAAATGATTTGTCAAATAGAGGCTCTACTTAAATAGACCAGGTTGTTTTGTAAAAAGAATAAAGATAGTAGAATGCATCAGGGAATGGAAGCCTGTCAAATTATTAATTTATTTGATTGAATTAGAAAGGAAAAGTCAAAAAATGAATCATGACTGAATTGAGTGAATCAAGAACTTTTGGCTCAAAAAACAAATGCAAAACAAGAAATAATAATACAGACTAAATTAGAAATTAATAAAGAAATTATAAGTTTAATGAAGCCAGTTTGATGAGTTTTTCCAATTTTGGAAGTTAAAATGTACCACCATTCAACTGGTTCCTGCTTTTCTGCTTAAAGAAGCAGGGCAAGTCTAGTTTGCAAAAATCTCTTAAGAGCTACCTGATTCACACCATCAATGTTTGCTAGCCTTGCTTTTGTAGAAGGTCTTGTCAGAGCAATTTTCTTGATCGTTTGATCACCACATATGGCATATCTACAAAGAAGGTAGAAGAGCTTTATGAAGAAACAATGGACCAAAGGAACAGTAAGTAAAAATTTGTAGCCTTAAATATGCTTAAGAAACTAAAACAACTTACGGAGCTGTTCCGAAACTTCTTGCAAGCTTTAGTCGTTCTTCTAAAAGCATTTGGTAAAGCTGTCGCTCAGCCTGAGTAGACGAGTACAACACAGAGATCCAAAGTTGACAGGTGCCAAAAGCATTTGTAAAACAAAAACATATAGCTAATGTATCCACCTTTCCAAGAAGAAGAGAGAGGAGTGAAAAAAACATAGCATCACATAATTAGTACCAACCTCTGAAAATCCCTCTAGTTCTGAAGTGGCTAAAGTTTTGAAATCATCTTGTGTGCTACCATTTTCTTCTTCTCCAAGCATATCATCAGTCAATGGCAAAACTAAGGGAGGTTGATAGTCAGGTGTAGAAGAGGCCAAAAATTTCTCTCCTTTTGAACTGACACTGATTCATGAACAAATTTTATGACAGCTGTTCAGTTATGAAACATAATAAAATACAGATAAACCAAAGGCGCATGCATAGTAGATGGATTTTAACAATATAAAAAATTAATGAAAATAGACTTCAAATAACTACTGTGATCTACCCTATTACTTGAAGAATCTACCTTATAATTCTGTACATGTCACTAACAGTCTCCTTCAAATAACCTGCAAACCATTAGAAGCAAATTATAAAGGGCGTCTAGCTATTTGCTGGTAAATGGAATTTGTTATATAAAACAACAGATTGTATCATTTTTCGAGTAAATTGTGAAGCAAGCCATATGCAAAACCTACTGCAGCAAGAAATAAACTTAAGTTACCAAATCAAGAACAAAAAATGCATGAAGAATTGATTGTGTTTATAAGCAAAAGAAAATTCTAATTATTTTTCTTTCCAAACATTGTTTTTCCTTAGTATAGATGACACACATTGATAATGCTACTAAGTTGAAAGCTATGTGGAAAAACAGAAGTAAAAAAGCAAGCTTATTCCCCTCAATTGGTTTAAGGAAAAAGAAGGGATCCCTTGAATTTCTCCCATATAAAAAGTTCACTCAGGTGAAATTAGGAAGGTAACGTAATCAGACAGAGAACAAGGTCGTCGTCCAGGGTCGGAGGCAGAAATCAAACAAAGGGAGGGCCAAAAAGTAATCAAATGTATATCAAATAAATATTACAATGTATATATTAATATGTGGAAAGATAAATAATTTTAATTAAGAAAAGATAAATATAAATTTATCATAAATTTGTTGTTGTTGAATGTTCAATATGCTGAATGAATGATATGATGCAATGTTTCATAATTATGCTAAAAAAAAGGAGTGATTCAATTCATAGTTCATAGCAAATGGGATAGTTAGAACTATATTGAAATGTGTTGATTTGATTGCTTGATGCCATCTGTTACGGACTGAGCCTCGAAGGCCCAGTCCACGGACCTCCCACGGTCGGCCCACGAGCGCAACCCAATTAGATGATAATGGCCCAAGCCCGCGGAATGACCCGACGGAGCCAGCGCAACCCGAACCGACCCCAAATCAATTTGTTCCGTGATCCCCAAAGGCAAAATAGGAAGGATATCCCCGTAATGGACTCTCCCCAGCGGGCATCACTCCGCGATCCACAGAGGCAAAACAGGAAGGATATCCGCGGGGTTGAGGAAATCGCGGACGCCATCAAGGTATATAAACAGGGTCAGCCTATCAGGTAAACTCTCAGACTCTAAACCACTACTTTTGACCAACATCTCAAACCTCTACTGACTTAAGCATCGGAGTCCTTGCAGGTACCCGCCCCGCCCCATCCGACCATCATCTGCAGAGCTCCAGGATCCGAAACGTACCACTCCAGTACACCATCTTTTTACTATACCGTTAGAATTATACAGAATTCAAGTTTAAATTCAGTTAGAACTATAGCAACCAAGAATTTAAGTCTAAAAGTAATTCCTCTGTATTTAAAAAAGTTAAGTAATTAAAACCAAAAAGTGCACAATTCAGTTAGAACTATAGAAATGAGGTATATTAGAACTTTACAGGTAGTCAAGTCTAAATATGGTTCCTTTGTATTGTATTTTAAAAAAGTTATGTAATTAAAACCAAAATGTGCATTTAGTGGGAGTAGAACCAAAGGGGTGCAAGGGCCAAGAGGCAAAACAAGCCACTAGGCTTTCAAGCCTTTCTATTCCAACTATGTATTAGTATATATATGTAGTAATTTTGGAAATTCATTGGGGGCACAATCCCTACAGACCCCCCCTAGATCCATCCCTGTAGTTGTCCATCTATCGCCTTCCACCATTGTAACCTAGTACTTGCAATCTAATCATGTAGATTATAAATTCATACCAGCTATATGGAAAAAGACCATAAAGAACAGTGAGCAAGGGCATAGGATTTTAACTACGTGGCAAAGTAGAAAGTGGGAAACATGATGCACTATCCCAATTCAATGAAATCATTTCTATGATGCACAATGCTATCATCATCAAATTAAAAATGCCATCTAATAAACCAAATTTTCAAGCAAAGACGAAGGTTAGCTTGGTAGAGCAAAAGTAAATGCAGTTGCTTTACAGAATTCAAACTATCAGTTTATCACTAAAGCAAGAACATCAATTGACAGAGCTGTTTGCCCGCAAGTTATGGCTGTAACTGGGCTTTTTTCTGTTGACAAAAGAAGAATTCTATTAATATGAAGGGAAGAAGAATACAATGAGACAGCAGCAAGAGAATCTCTTTACAAAAAAAATAATAGAAAAAACTATCAATAGAGCAGCAATTTCAATCTCTCACACATCTAAGAGGAAAATCTCTCTAAAAGGATCATGTGCTATATAGCAAATAGAAGCCAAACACCAAATTTTTCCCACAAGACTTGATTGTCCAAAAAATCCAACACTAACAGTGGGAGATTTTCACTCCAACTAAATATACCAAATAGTGGCATAGACTACATATTGTCACCACAAATATTTGGCTTCCTTCATCTTCCTAAAACAAGCAAAACTTTTCGACGTTAACTGGGTAAATTTTTGCACTCTACATACCATGAGAAATCAATTGATGCCCAAGTGCTTTCCACCAATTTGATGGGTAAGTTTTTCCAAGTCCATGAAGTGGAAGCCTGTCAAACTGAGCATCGAGAATTTTCTTGGCCTACAACATAAGCAAATACAACTATCAGCAGTTCAAATGTCATAACATTTTGTGGAAACAAGAAGGATAAATGAAAACCTTAATAAGAACCTAAATTTTGTTTGCGAGTTTGATTTTGGAGGGAAGGAAAGGTTTTGGGGGGCTTAGTACATGTAAAAACCATGACTAAGCCTCCCAAACCCTTTCCTTCCCCTCCAAAACCCAACTCCCAAACACACCCTTAGAGTACACCAAGTAGAAGGCATACTTAAAGCAGTGAAGTAATCTGAGGCAGCAAAAAGAAGGGGCCAATTTCTACATATAAAATCATTTAGTTTGAGTACTAAAGGATTTGAATATGCTCATCTAGTAGCATACTGCATCTGAACCATTATGCACTATGGCTTTAATGATTGTATTTGTACCTATGAATAACGGGATCTATACGATTTAGTTTTTTGGCAGGAAAACGCCATAAGTGATTTTAAGCTAATAGTGCCTGTTAGTGCAGTAGAATAACTGTAATCTGTAATGGCACCAAATATAATCAAAGAAAATATAAATATATTATTGAAGTGAATATGAGATAATAAGAACAAGGATTGGTAGCACTTCGAGAGGCCACCGACTCTCCCAATGGTAGCTATTCGAGAGGGTACCTACTCTCCTAATTCTAGTCCAAGGTTCCCAATTCCTAATCCCTAATGCATTCTACCCAACCATAAATAGCCAATAATTGATCATAAAATTACTAAACCGCCCTTAACCCTAATTTCTAGATACTAATCCCTAATCCCTATTAATTGGGGTTTACTAATAATATAATAACTAAATACTAAATTAGGGCCAGCACGTGACATAATCTTCATTATATTTTAACACTTTAAGGATCATTATCTTAATTATCTTAATTAAATCACCTCTAATGTTTAGTTATAAGTATCTCAAATCAGCAGATTAATTTAAGAATATAATTCAGTTCAAGATAGTTGAGATGGTGTATAGTTATGGAAAAGTATCTCCCAGTACTAATTGAAACAGAGCTTCCATCTGCGGATGGAGAAAACTTTTCCATGGTTCTTTCTCCTTCCATTCCTTATTCTTTGTGCAATGTTCATGATTGTCAATCATTGTGGCAGAAATATCACTTGAAAATTCTTCAATGCATTGTGCAGAACCAAGTAGTTTCCTATTCTGACACCAATAAATCACCAAAAGTTCTCAGGTTCTCTCCCACCATTTAATTCCTGGTTGGGGCCTCAAAATGAATATTACACCCAACTAATAACTCTTTTCTACAAGTTCAATCCTTTTTTCTATCCTCAAACACCGATCGATAAGAACCAGATGAAAATGTAGCATGTTCCAAAACGTCTAAACAAAACAAACCACAACTATCAGGTAAGGATGGAAATAGGAAACAATCTACAAGTAAAAAAACTAACCCAAGGAAAAAGTAGCAGTAAGTAAGAATCTACATGCATACTGAAAAGAACACAAAAACCAATGCTACCAACAAAATTCAGATCTAGCATATCAAACAAGGACTCTAAGGATGTGTTTGTGAGTTTTGTTTTGGAGTGGAAGGAAAGGAAAGGTTTTGGAGGGCCTAGTTATGATTTTGACATGTCAAACCATGATTAAGCCCCCCGAAACCTTTCACTTCCTTTCGTTCCCCTCCAAAATAAAATTCACAAACACATCCTAAGTCAAATAGCTGAGATTTTAAATGATAGAGTAAATTATCTCCTAGTTTTAGTTTTCAACAGCTTACTCGAGACCCACGCAGGATGTCAACGGGCATATTAAGCCCCCACCTTCCCTTGCATGAATGAATGCAAGCCATTAGAAGAAATGCTTCTCTTGACAAGTCACGCTCCTTCTTTGAGACTGTGCAATTATCACAGTTTCCTACAAACAAGATATAAAATAAAAAAATATGCATGATTAAAAAGTAACTCAGGATATTAAATGATAACCTGCTAATAATAACTAGGGTTCATTTTCAAGAGCAACAGGATAATCATCAGTTGTAAAAATTACTATCATTAACATGGAAGTCATTACAATTAATCCTATAAAAACCTTAAAATTATAATGATACTATTTTTGCTTCCATTGTCAGAAGGTGTGAACACACCGATGTTTAGCCAATCTATACATGATCATGCAAGCAAACAATGTACTATGTTATACAATTGTCCACTGTTGAGATAAGTACAATGCTTTAGGTTTCAATCATATTACCTGAAGCACATATAGCTATAGCCTTACATGTGAGGGTATTTTAATTGGATTAGACACACAATATTAGACAATTGGTTTAGTGATACCTTATATCAACTAGAAGTCCAGAACTCTTGAAAAGAACTAGCATATTTTATGATTAAATAATGATACTGACAGCAGTTATACAAACTGCATTACTCCAATCAATCTCTTGTCAGCTGGAAATTATATGTGGTCTTTAGTAATATCTAATACAATCATACAATTACATTAAAGAGTGTAAGTGAAAGCCAAACCACATCTATCAGCTGGAAATTTTTCTCCAAAGTGTTCAAGCAAGAACTTTCTTCTGCAAGTTGCCAGCACACAATAGTGTTCAGCAGCGCGCAATGACTCCATAATAGCTCTTTTTTGGTTTTCCTGGTAAATTGGAGGCCCACACATATTAGTAAGGGAATAGTTACAAATTGTTTTGAGAAATATCACGAACTCAGCAACATCAATGTTCACTAAACCACAAAAAATCATCTGCTGCTCTTGGTAAGCACAAATAAACATACCATTTTTAACTCTCCACAATAAAACTCGCCTTTTGCAAAGTCACTTCTTGTGTAGTAAAGCCAACAAACAGAAGCTATACCATCTCTACCACATCGCCCACTTTCCTGGTAGTAGGACTCTAGACTCTTAGGGCAACCATAGTGAATCACTTTTCTTATGTTAGGCTTATCTATACCCATGCCAAAAGCAATTGTAGCCACCATGACTTGCAGTTCATCTCTAACAAATAATCTGAAGAAATTAGCAAACAGTTCAGTTAGGATTAAAAAGCAGTGAAGCATCTTTAACAGTACAAGAAAAGAAGAGAAAAAGGGAATTTGGGAAGGTAAATGCTCTACACTCACAATGACCATAGGCAAAAGTTCATTTGATATTCTAAAAGTATACAAGATAAATATTAACCTATGAGATTCCTCACGGGATTTTTTATCCATTTGGCTATGGTACATTCCAGCCTCAATACCTGCTTCTGCAAGTGACTTGGATATCTATGAAAAATAAGATCAAGCAAAGATTAAAACAAAAGAAGAGCTGTCAATACATTCTGACAGAATTAGACTGAAAAATCCAAGTCATGATGGCAAGAAATCCATACAAATTGACAGGAGCAATTGCACAAAACATGAGATGTACTAAGTACTGATACGAATATATTGTGAAAAGTCAGGAACAAATTATACTTAGCTGATATTACAGTTCAACAATTACATTTGATTATTTTTATATCAAACAATGCATTTTTCATATTAAGAGGAGTAATTTTAAATTACACAATTTTCTTCTATTATGTAATAGGTTGAAAGTTCACATATTTTTCTTTAATGGTTAACACTTTATTTGGTCCCTGGACTTTACACCTGTGCCCTAGTTGGTCCCTCAACTTAAAATGCGATAGGTTAGTTCCTAGACTTTGCTCGTTAGTCCCTACCCCCATGTCCCAAGAGGAAATAGTTAGATTGTTCAAGGACTACTTAAGATAATACTATGAATGTTCATGGATTACTTAGGGCAACGAGTCCAACGTTTGCAAAGTCTAAGGACTAACTTGTCATTTTTTTAAGTTGAGGAACCAACTAGGGCAATGGTGTAAAGTTCAGAAACCAAATAGGGTATTAACCCTTTCTTTAATGATTAACACATATCCCGTATAGTACCCTGCAGCACTGCTTTAAATTAGTGTGCCTAAAATTCAAAAAATCTTGGTGAGCCCTTTCACAACTATACAATCCTATCAATTTGTCCCTTCAGCTTAGTTTATTAAATCTGCAATGGGTCCGTTCAGATGGATAGTAATGATATAACAGCATGATGACATAATTTGGGATTCCCCTGCTACATTTCTAGAATATTACCTGCTCTACATCTTTTATGGTTGTGCAGTAAATTATAGTTGAGCCACCACTAGCAACTTCTTTTGAAATTTCTTGTACAAGCTCATCAACAAAAGATTGTCCACGCTTAAACGACTTGACGCCATAGAAAAGATTTGAGCGATCAAATGAACCAACCATAACAAATGGATTCTTCATCTTCAGGGAACTGAGGATGTCAAGTCGGACCCTGGTAACATATCACATTAATGAACATGACTGTAATGTTTGTTTCATTTCACTAAATAAAGTTAATGCATACAATTAATGGGAAGAACTACACAGTACAACAGGGTAACTACAAGAAGGAAAGCATAAAAACATTGAACAAATTTTAGAAAGTAGAAAGATCAATAAAGAAATGCTCAGAATAGTTTTTAGCAAAAGTAAAAAAATCCAACCCCTTATAAGATATTGTAAAGGCAATGAAAGAGAAAACAACAATCAGAAATGCAAAATGTATCGGAAGGACTAGTGGAATTGTTTTAACAGTAAAGATTATAATCAAATAAAAATATCTTAGAACAAGGCAATGAACTGCCCAACCCTCATCCTCTAAAAGAGTTCATCAATACCAACTTGAGATTTCTGCACGAGGTTCAATAACTCCTGAACCTGGTAGTTCATATTTGCCACAAACAGTGAAACTAGCAGAGCATGGTGATAAAACTTCATGTGAAAGTAAAAAAGCATAACTACAACACTAAAACGCAAATAAAATAAACTTGTTACGAAATACAGCAATAATATGATTCAATATCAGCCAAACCAAAAGATGCTTTACTTTTCAGTAGCTGTCGCAGTTAAACCAACAAAAGGAACATCTAACAGAACACCACGTAAGTTGTCTAACTGCTTGTATTCCACCCTAAAATCATGCCCCCATTCTGATATGCAATGTGCTTCATCAACAGCAAAAAGACTAATTCCTTCCTTCAGCAAGTTGGACCAGAAACTGAATAAATAAGATGAAGTTTAACAGAATATCATAACTAGAAAAGGCATAATATGAACTAAGGTTAATGATCTAATGCTAAAAATACATGGCCAGCTAGCTGCCACCACACAAGAAGCATCGGATTCATGACTCAACTAAAATGTCAATGTGTCATTGTAATATACACAGTACACATATACAGAGAGAGAGGGGGGTTGAATAAACAACAATAAAAAGTTGAAAAATAATGAGGGGATATGCATGCAATATGCCCTCAAGGACAAATACTTTCAGGTCCGACAATTAATAAACTCCAAGCACTATGGTACCCCAGCTCAATTGAAGAAAAAACGTTCCTTGACAAGATCAGGAAGATGCTGTAGTTTTGTCATGTTAAGGATGTTGCAGTAACTTTTTCCATTTTTTTAGAATAACACAAGTTATATTGGCCACCAAAAGTAAGAAAAACTATGTTTGAGATTTTGCATAAAATATTCTCAACCATGAAATATGAGATTAATTTTTGATATATTGACTGTAAAAAGATTCTTTACATTGTCATCCAACTATGTATGTCATATCATTAAAAATGTTACTCTTACATTAACTACTTTATCCATATGTCATCATCCAACTAAAAATGTTTGGTTGACTATGTAAAAAAGCTTTACACTAGCAATATATCAAAATTAAACTCATATGAGATGCATCATACAAAACTTTCCCATTACTAACAAAGTCATACAGCTGATACATAATGGAGATTACGAAAGGTAAAAAGATGCTTGAAACTCATCTCCTTATAGAAATATCAAAACAGTAATTAACAAATGAAGTTCAGTGGTCGTATAAGATGCATAAATCTGTTATTAAGCTATACTATTAATAGTTATTCACTCAAAGAAAGGTAATTAACACAGCTGAAGATAATCAATAGACTTGTACATCTATCCCAATACCTGGTAGGAACTGCAAGTGCCTTCTCAGGAGTCATGAACAGAATCTCAAATTGGCCACGCTCAGCTTTGGTCTGAACTGTGGAATCCTTCTGAGCGCTTCCAAGATATTCAGCTTTGATGCCCCGCTGTTTCAAAGCCATAACCTGTTTTCCCATTTATTCTATATTAGATAACCACTATATGAAGAGTCTAGACTGAAGAAATGAAAAATACAAAAATAAAAAATAAAAGCCATATGGACGAATCAATTAATTCACCTGGTCTTGCATCAATGATATCAGGGGCTAACAACTATCCCAGTCTTTCTGACAACCAAGGGTGGTACCTGATAGCTGTTTAAAGAGAAGATAAAAAATGGTAGAGTCACTCTTTCAACTCTCCAACTTAGGTAGTTAACTTCAAATAGAGTAAAAACAGACATAGAGAGGATGATAATGCCTATTTACCACAAGGATTTCCCACTACCAGTAGCCATGACTACTAAGCAATCCCTTTTCTCAATAATCTTCTCAATAACATCCTTCTGATAAGACCGAAAATCCGAAAACCCAAAATATTGCTGCATTAACCAGTGGCAAACATGTCAGCAGCAATCACAACACCTCAAAACAGTCAAATTGACAAACACATCATTTGCAACTATTGATGGGCAGGGCAAATAACAACTTTTCCATTGTACATTCATTTTTTTTTTCTTTAAGCATAAAAAAAAAACCCAAACCTTCTTCAATCCCCAACAAAAAAAAAAAAAAAAAGAAGGAAAAAGTTACAATTATGCACAACCAATCATCTTTCTTTGCCATTGCAAAATTCAATCTTTTTTTTTTTTTTACACTCTCTAAACCGCAACAGAAAAACAAAGTTTCTTCAATCATCACTAACAAATTTTTCCAACAAAAATAGAAAGAAAAAAAAACGACGGAACTAAAGTTACAACAATGCACAATCACTCATTTCCTTCTTCTATTAACAAAAATAAAAAAATAAACAACAAAAATGAACTTGAGAGGTGGTAGAAGAGAGTGATTAGGTTAACCTTGAGAACGGAGTGCATGGCGTCCATGGTGGAAGAGAAAATGCACGGTCGTCAAACCTCTGAGCCGCTAAAGTAGTGACATGGCTCGTATGGTTCCCGCCACTTCTGACACCACCAACAGACGCAGGCTTTTGGGCCTGGGCTTCAAGTTAAGGCTTGAGTTAAAATGATTGGGACGTTGAAAGAGGAAAAAGAAGACTGCGGTGAGCGTGGATCGAACACGCGACCTTCAGATCTTCAGTCTGACGCTCTCCCAACTGAGCTATCCCCGCTTGGCACATTTTTACATGACTTTAATCTATAAACCTAATATAGTACGATTGGTGCAACGAAATTCCATATCTAATTCTCTAAATTAATAACTCTCTGTAGTCATTTTATAAATTCTTCATGATGCAGAGTTTTTTTTTTTTTTTTACATATTATTCATGTAATTAATCCGTTACCTTCAATTTTCTTTTATTACTTGTGGTTATGTGAAAAAATGATTGTGTATAAAAGATAAGGATTCTTGTAAATTTTGCATAGTTGTGTAATTTAGGTAATTAATTACCATTTTAATTACCTACGTATACAAAATGATTGTGTATAGAGAGATGAGGGCACAGAATGGTGAAGCCAATACCATCTCTTGTCAATTAAGAATTCTTTCAATACGGAATGAAAATGATAACAACTAAAAATGGACATGCTCTTGATCATAATAAAAAATAAAAATAAAAAATCATATGAAATGAAATAAATTAATCAAAAACAGTGGTCCTATTTCAACATTCCTTTGATTCCATCTCTAGCAGAGAAATGCCAAGGCTAACATAACATGAGATACACAGAAAATAGTAGTGCCTTGAGCTTAATACTTCCATACAATAGCAAACATTTAAATATAAATCATAAGAAATTTCCTAAAGACTTGAATCAAACAACTTGCATTATGGTTCAGCACAAGTTTACAACTCAAAGTTCCAAAGCAAGAAATAAATTCTTCTTTGACTACTAGGAAGTAAATGAAGTTGTCCAAACAAAAGATCTTAATGAGAAAATCAAACCAACAAAGAACTCCTTATAAAAAAAAAGGGTTTATCAATGAAACACAGAATCATCATGTTTTGTGGCTTTGTGATCTATGTAACCTTTTTTATCTTTGATAATTATGTTGCCACTTAAAAAGTGTCAAATGACAAATTTTCTGTATTCATCTGCCTCTTCAGCCATTTCTTCAATGCTCCTTTCTCTCCTCTCCTTATCCACCTCAAGCTTCTCTTTCAACTCCTTCTCCTTTTCATTTATCTGCCCAATATTACAATTATCAGCATAAAACATTCAAAATCATTAGAAACAAAAATTAAAAAAAATATAAATCCGTCGTACATCATCGTAAATGTCATCGTTGTTCTCATAATCCCCGCTTCTTCGGGGAAGGATATGGATATGAACATGAGGCACCGTCTGCCCTGCCTGCGGTCCATCCTGTAAGGTTCAGAAAGACGATTTGGTTAGGTTTGCAAAATTGTAGAACCATAGCATTGAAAACTAAGAAAACAAGATTACTTACTTCATTTAGTATGTAAGAATGTTCATTTGAATATTTAGTAAGAGGACTTTTAGAAAATTACTCTAAAAGAAAACACATTTGTTTAAAGAGTAACGTTTCACATCCAGCGTTATCCGGTTGTCGAAATTTACCAAAGTGGAGGTGAATACTTAGCATTCACCATGTTTAGATAACTGCATATTTAAGCTTCAAACAGAAAGAACATAACTCTTCTCCTTCAGTTGGCTTACTTGGATGCAAAATGTAAGTGACGATGCATTATGGTAGCTCTCAAGCTGCCTACCGACTTTCTGCGCTATCATCCACAAATCAGTAATCTCGTCAGCGGTAAGATCAGCAACGCGCTTCGCTTCGCGCTTCGGACAGATAAGCACATGTAGATACTGTTAAGTCAACCAAATCCAGCTACATATATGGGCAACCAAATTATAAGTTCGCATTATGTTGAGACTTGAGACTTCTAATTCACCACGTAACAAATATGAAACCGATACTATATCATCAGTAAATAACTAATCATCACATGAATCTTCTATCAAAATTTTCAATAGTAACCATTATAATCATATAATGAAGCTACATGTGCTGATATATATATTTATATATGTAAATTCACTAAGATGTTCCTGCAGAACTCTCGGAGCAGAATTGGAGGGTCACAATAGGCCTTAACCTGGTTTGAGTTTTCCTAACAAATCAAAAATCATTGTCACAAATTGAAATTTACTCAAAATCCAGCATGTATTGCTAACACCACATTGAAAAGGATATGACCTGCAAAAGGAAAAGAAAAATCTGTTTACAAAATTGTTTTGCTAGGCATGGGGAAACAACATTTTTACTCTCCTTGCAAAACTTAGGTAGCGTTTAGTTTCTATCCGGAGATAGAAAAAACTGAGACGTCAGGGACAAAAACGTGCTTGGAGAAGGGTATGGAAACAACAAACTTTTCTATACCTCTTAAAAGAAAGGAAGTTGGAGCTACGTGTTTCACTATCTCTATCCTTTCTATCTCAGGACAAGAACCAAACGCTACTTTAAAGATGGGAACATTTTCTATTATCATATCATTAATCTATGAAAAAAAAATATATGCATTAGATTTCATACAGTGATCACAAAATTAGGCACACTTGGAAAAGGGAAAAATTCTTGAGCCAATAAAAGTTGTGTGTATATATATACATAGATTAAATTCGATACATTGAATGTTTCATATTGCTAATCAATCATATAGCATAGAATGTTTACTTACAGTAAAAGTCAAAAAACTTTTAATGGCATGACAATATATGATTGGATGATCGTGTAAAAAAATATTTCACTAATAATATATCAAAATTAAATTCATATACATTAATTTCACATCAGGGTCAAACAACGTAAAAATAGTAAGATTATGTCACTTTGAATAACAAAATTCTTAAAACATGATCATCACAGAATTGAGGGCAGCGAGAGAGAGAGCTGAGGGAGCACCATACCCGGCACAGAAGGACGCAGGTTAACAAAGGCAAAAGAGAGATCATTTGTATAGAACACTGAACTATGGTGGATCTTGTAAGGCCCAAAATCATAGTATTCAGGAGCCATCTCTATTTGCAGTCAAAAAATAAATCTTAATTCTCCATATGCATGAAGAAAATAACAAAGATAATATTTTGATGATTCAGTTTAGTTGTTTACTTACCTTAATAGAAGGAGCAATAAAGGAGATACTACTATTGATGAATGTACAAGAAATAAGGAGTAGCTAGGGGGTAAATACAGAATAGCATATCCTATACAATTTGTATTGTTCTTTGAAACTTATAGATGCAGACATATATATATATATATAAATTACCGGTATCTCTGGTATCTAAATTACACTTAACTCTAACCGATCAAATTTGAGCCAAGTCAGTTTATTATGAGATAAAGTTTTGTTAGCGTTAACTTTTGTTTTACACACAAGACTTAAGAAAATAAATGTCATTACTTAACCAAACCAATCGAGCACCGGTATAGATATAGACTTTCTAATTCTATGTCCTTAGTTTCTTTGTTATTGCCTTACCCTTTTCTTTTTTAATTCTCCTCTTACTTACTCCCTTCGTCTTTGTCTTCTGAAGAAGAATAATGGGATGACTGCAAATTAAGAAGTCTTCGTCAAAATACTTAAAACAATAATATTATTTCTAATAAAAAAAGTTAGACACCATGTGTACACGTACATGTAGAAACAAATTACAAAATAAAAAAATAAACATTACAAAACAGAGAAACAAACATTATCACCGAACATTTATGCGTGTACAGACACGCGTATATTCAATATTGCTCATTTACATGTTTGATAATATTTGTTTTTCTATTTTTGTGCATGCACGAATACACATGTGTTTAATATTGTTCATTTATGTGTTTAATAATATTTATTTTTTTATTTTGTAATGTTTATTTCTCTACTTTTTAACTACACAAAATGGTAATTTTTTTAGTGTAAAAACGGCAAAACAGCATAAAAAAATTTGTGAATGCTTAAAAAATATGCATTAAATATGTTCCATAAAAATTTAAGTATTTTTTCTCCATTATTTGGTCAATTCATCAATTGAAGAAAGTGGCTCAAGTTGAGTAGGTGGTGAATATTTAAAAAAATTGTGAAACAAAGAAGATTTTAAAATGATAAATATTTGTAAGCAATTTAAAAAAAAAATACACTTATAAGTGGATGGGAGAAGTATTTACCATTCTACTAGTGCAACTTTACAACTTTTAGCCAATTTGGGATTGGTAAATTTTTATAAGTATAACTACTATGCCGGAATTTTCCAACTTTTGCTAACCGTGAGTCATTATCTTAAAGAATAACTTTCAGTTACTACATCCATTTCATAGGATTAGCCCATTTCTAAATATGGTATATTATTAAATCATATACATGATTTAATAATTTAAGAACGTACCATAATTGGCACCGTCTTATCTCTTATTTTTCTTCTGGTTTTCATTTTTGTGAGGGTTAGATCTCACACAACATGCCAAATATGAAGCATGGATACTCTGAAATAGTTTTCATACTCATATCAAATACGTATTTTTTAATACTTGCAGGTTAAGTATTGCAACAAAAATGTCTCAAAATATAAGTTTGTTCTTCTAAAACTTTGAAACTTACAACTAAATTACTTAGTTTTCTTCTCATCGAAGCAAATTATAATTTTATCCCTTCAAATCTAATATCTTTTGGGATACTAGTGTAACACCTGGGTGTTGCACGAAAACTAAAAAAATTATAAATTATAAGTTTTACAAAATGTTTAAAAGATTTTTGATTAAATTATATTATAAAATAATGTAAAATAAAAATTTAATGAAAAGATTAGCTCATTAAATAAATATAAATTGTTTTAAAGTTGCTCATAATATATTGTAAGAATTTTAAGCCAAAGTATGAAAATTATATATCATCACTAAAAGTGTGATGAAGATAAGGTCAACATAAAATGACAAAAGTTAATATTACTATCAAAAAAATTATTAGCTGAATAGAAATTTATCGTATCAAAATTAGTTCCAATTTAATACGTGCAAAGTCATACCATAACTCCAAATTTGTTGGAGTCAAGATAGATTTCTTTGAGTAGGGTTAAGTTTGCGATCGTTGGTGGTATGTTTCTGACCGATGAAGCTACTGAGGGACAAGGCTAGATACTGCAGTTGCTTGCCATTGAAAAAGTTGGGCGGAAGTTCGCTAGATAATCGGTTCTAGTACAAGTAAAGCACTTCCAAGTTCAGAAGATGATGCAACATTTGTTCGGGTAGTTCTCTTGATATGTTGTTTTTGCTTGCCAAAAAATAGAGGATTAGCGGTGGCTGTTACAACCGCTGCTAATGCAATGAACATTGCATTTTCTCGGCAATTCGCTGTAACCGCCACGATGGGACTGAATCTTACGGCAGTTACTCAGCAATTCACGGCAGTTTTTTGGCATTTTTTTTCTACACGGTGCGATTCTAAAACGTGTCTCTCTGTCAAACCTTCTCAACACTCTTTCTCAAAACCCTTAGAAAAACCCTATCTCTCAAATCCTTTCAACCCTCTCTCAAATGCATGTCACCATTGAGGGAGATGGTTGGATATGATATCTTGTTCCCTCAATTGGCCTCCATCACCTCATCATCCACCACACATGATTAATTCATTTAGGAATTGTCATGACTTTAGCATGTAGACACCTCAACATTTTTTCATTCCTTTAGGTTAGGATATTCCATTGTAACAAAATTGGTTCTCTTATTGTGATAACATTTCTCTCTAAAGTACTACACACTATGGTGCGTAGGATTCACAACTTTGTATATATACTATCTTTACCATTCAATAATATTTGAGTTGTTACAATCATTGACACTCCACCATCATTTATTCTCTCATTCTTAATAGTTCTTTGTCACAAATACTTTTAGAGATTGAAAAGTTTTACTTCATAGGTAACTTTTGTACATTTCCATTTTGTTTTTGTCCTTGTATAGAAGATCTCTTATTCTCTTACTTTATGTATTCTCTTCTCTTCTTAATGAAATTCTTCTAGACCAAATACATCAATGTGTCTGAACACAAATTATATATGGATACATTGATTTATGAATGTACTCAAAAGGTAAAAGTGATAATTATTTTGAACTGAAAAGAGTATGCTTTTAAGAAAAAACTAACAAGTAACTTAATAATATTTGATAAACATTCAATAATAATTTTTTTTTGAAGTTTTTATATAATCAATACATTAAATTGTCAAAAATTTATATTTCCAATGAAAAATTTTCTCACTCAATCCATAACGGTCAGCAAGACTCTTGTTTTTATTGTATGCGAGACATATGATTAGATAATTAGTAATTAACTATATAACACATGATTAAGTTTAATTAGTTAGTTAGTTTCCCACAGACGGCGTCAATGTATTGAGAGGTAGGGCCTTCGGTGCAATTTGGATTCTGGAGCTCCTTTTTGGGTTCGGGATGCCGGAGCGGGTACCTGCAAGGACTCCGACGCTCAAGTTAGTAAAGGTAGGATGATAGGGTAAAGTCAAGGGGAGATGGGTTATAGGTCGTACCTGGTGTGTCGTGTTGACTTAAATACCTGGGTGGGAGCCGCAACTTTCGCTGGCCGGGGATTCGCTCGCCCATGTTCCTCTTCGAGGTCTGTAGAGTGATGTTCGCCGAGGGAGTGTGTCACGGTCTGAGGATTTCTCTGAATGCTTATGGGGATGAGCCTGTTTGGGTCGAATCTTTCCATGAACAATGGGGTTTGGGTTCCAAAATGGGCCTTTAGGGCCCGTCCATAACAAGCAACATCATTAACAAAATGTATCCCATTTTTTATTACTAGTAAAATTCATAATTTAGTTTTCTCCCAATTCTCTTAAGTTTTCCCATTTTCTTTGCTTTAACGTAGATTTTAACATCATTTTAGACGCGGTTAGAACACACAATCTCATTTTACACTTCATAAGTACCTAAGGGTATGTTTTGTTTTTATTTTTAATTTTTTTCAAAACTTTGTTACAATGATAGTATAAAACAAGAGATAAAAGCAAAAGACTAAACTCAAAATTGACTCCTCTTAAATTTTGCGTCAAACAAATTGATCTTTCTAACAGGAAACTCGTAACACAATCCTTGTTGATTTTAGTATCAAAACACGTTAGTCTCTTACAATTATATAGATTAAATTGGCCCCTGATAAAAAAAAATATAGGACAAACTGATTCATGGTCCTTCTTTTTGTTATAAATCAATTTGAATTGTTTATATATCTTTAAGGACTAATGTGTCCTATTTTTAATTTAAATAGGGATCAATTTGAATTGTTTATTAACAGAGGAGCTAATATGTTTTACATTTAAATTTGATAGAGACCTATTTACATGTTTATTTTTAGAAAGACTAATTTGACCTATATAAAATTTACAAGAGACCAATTTAAAAATGGCAAATTATATCAATCTCCCATGCGGATCAGGGATATTACATTTGTCACCCCAGTAATTTACAATTTAATATCAACCTCCCTTAATTTATGTAAAGACATTACTCTGACACCCCCTTAACTTTAATTTCTGAATTTTAAAATATTTTTAAGAAACACCTAAATAATTATTTTACCCTACCTCATTTATTCTATTTCCATTTTATATCATTCTCTTCTTTCCACCCTAACATTTTCTTCTTCCTCCTCACTCAATAATCCTATGTTTTCTCACCCAGCTACCCACCCTCTCCATTTTATTTTATTTTTCCTTCACAAGTCAGAAACAATAAGCTCAAATCCAACCAGACTCAGGAACAGTATGACTCTCATTCAAGCGATTAACACCATGATCATATAATACATGTAACAACAAGGACAACACATTTGTTAAAGATCAATCTCTTGTGATTTGAAATTTCTCCATACAAATGTAAGTCCTTCCCATAGTTGCACTGGTATAGACCATCACCGCTAAGGTTGTTAAGCTTAAGAGTTTAAGTAAACTTGTCATCAGACTTAAATTGTAAAATCTTACGAATTTACATACATAAAAAATGTTATAAACAATATAATTATAAACTAAATATAATTAAATATTTTATTTATAATTGACATTAAATAATTTTAACTTTAAAATAAAATAAAATTATAAATATACTTTAATGTATGACACTTAGTTGTTATATCATATTTTGTTATGTACGTATATTACTTTATTATTCAATAAAACAAAGCTCAATTATTATAAACATATAAAATTAACTTAATAAACCAATAAATATTGTGTAAGATAAATAAAGTCAACTAAGTATTATACAAAGTTACAAAATTTGTATATTTTGAGATAAATTTTAACTTGTAAACTCAATAATAGAAATTTGTGAGTTTACCATGAGAGAATTTACATGATCGTTAACTCATTCATGTATAGTAAAATCATAAACTTACGAATTAACTTGAGAGTTTAATAATCATGACCATCGTCATCGACGATAGTAATGTAACGATAAACTTGGAATATTTAAAAATAGATTGCAAGCGGGGAGGTATATGTCATATCAAAAAGAGGAATAATACATATACAACAAAATTTAAATAACAACTATATAACTCTTTCAAAAAATATGATGAGTCTCATCACGTTCATATTCTCTTCATTGTGAGACTAAGTGAGTATTAATAAATATGAAAGGAAGTTGACATAATTAACTTATTAAGATACAAGAGTAGTGTCATATGTACATATAATATAAATGTGAATCTCATGATATAGGTGGGAGAAATAACTTAGCATCAACACCTAAATTGATGTTCAAATAACATTTTTGAAAATACAAATTGGTGGGGTAAAAAAAAATGAAAGCACTGAATAAAAATAAAATTCCAAAATTAAATACATTTCTCTTCTCTCACCCTCCCGCAGACACAACCAACAGAAAACGCATACCCTCTCTCTCTCTCTCTCTCTCTCTCGTTTCTCTCTCTAGTTTATCTTGTGTCGGATAACAGAACTGCACACTCCTTCCTCTTCCATCCTCAACAATGGCGTTGCCCTCAGCCTACGCCGTCATGGCCACCACCACCACCACCGACGCCGCCACCAAGAGGAGCACCTGCTGGTCCATGACTTCCCTCCGCTCCGCCCTCCCCCCTCCTTCCACTTCTTCACTCCGATTCCCTTCCTCTTCTCCCTCCTCTTCCTCGCGAACCCTCCGAATTTCGCGTACCAAACCAAAATCGCTTCTAACCTCTTTCACTGGCCTCGCGCCTCTCCACTCTCTCTTCCTTTCCGGTCCCCAATCTTCAGGTACTGTGTGCTCTGAACTCCCCTTTTGTTATCACTCAATTCGGCTTTTGGATTTGTGGTTTAGGGCAAATAGGTAGTTTTGTAAATTTGCAGACACCTTTTTTATTTCAAATTGCAGCGTTGGAGCCCCATTTTTGGAGTAACAATTGTAATAGTATGGTCTCAGTTTGTTTCTAGTGAAAGGGATACAAAATTGCAGCTGGTAGAGTTTTTATCTTTGTAGTGGTATGACCTGACTCGAACTAGATTAGTAGAGGCTCAACTGCTTTGGAGCTCCATTTTTTGGAGCTGCAATTATAATATAGATAGCGTTTGGTTCATGCCCTCGGACAAAAAGTACAGAGACAGTGTGACTTAATTTTGGAGATATATAGATTAGCTTAAAAATTGTGTCTAGGCATCTCTCTTGTATCCCTTTTTTTTGGAGGTATAGAAATTAATTTAAAAAATGTCGAGCCATGGACAATTTTAAGGTTTTTTTTTTGTTTTGGGTCTCCGTCTCTTTGTTCATACATATTTTGTCCTCAATGTCTTTGTCACACGATAGCTTTATTTATTCCTATTGTAGATTGACTAAAACTCGAACTGGACTTGTTGAGATGTAGTAGATTTCAGATACTAATAGTTGAGCAATGCTCAACTGCTTTATTGTCATTCATTCGGTTTTGTAATTGTGGTAGGTAAGTAATTGGTAAATCTATACACATGTTTGTTTCAATTGCTAATTTGAGGAGCCCCATTTTTGGAGAGACTATTGTAACATATGTACCGCTTTTGTTTGTCTCTACTTATATCAAACAAGCAATGTGTTACCAATGTGTTTGAATGCTTAGTTGGTTTGAGTGGTTCAACAGCTATTCCTTGGAGCAGTTTTTTGGGATTGAGTACCAGGAGTGAAAAAATTGATGCTACCAAAGTTTTATCCTATAGTGGGTCTATATGGCTCAAGCTAGATTAGGTGTGGTTCACTAAACTCGAGATATTGGTGGTTTAAACTAAAAAAATGTAATGTGTTAGTTTGAGTAAAAGAGGCTTGCATTAAAGCCTTGTGTTCGAACTTCAAATCATTGTCTATATGCATAAAACCGGTTGAAAGGGCTTTCCTGTGTTGGCTTGACCATATTAGTCACATGCCCAAATGATGTGGTGTTTAAAAAGAAAAATTGTCAAAAACCTTCAGTAATTGTGTTGTGGTTTCATTGTAATTTGATGTTGATGTATTATTTTGATCCATAGCTGCTTAATACCAATTAAAAATGTTAATACTTTAATCTTCATCTTGGAAATTGAATTCTAGATTTTGCTCAGTTTTTGGAGATAGATTGGTGGTGAAACTGTTTTTGTAGAAGTAGAGCTGCTACTCAACCGCACAATTAATGTTTGAAGTCTTGTTACTTGTTGGTTATATTAAAGCCATGGTGCTTCTGTTGTTGATAGGACCAGCCAGGCCTGTGATTCTGTTGAAATCTTACGGCATTATTTTATGTTAGTTATGTAGTGAACTTGGGTGTAAAACACTTGGCAATCAAACAAAGTTGGAGCTGCATCGCTTTATTCTAATATACTGACAGCATTTAAGGGGATTCAGGGGTTTAGCAAAATATGAATCTTGAATCCGTTGGGAAGACTAACTACGGCAGGGGGCAGGGAGCATGGAGTGAGTGAGTGAGTGAGGTGAGGGTTCTTTAGTATCAAGAAATTATATGCCCTTGTTTACTTTCTTTTTTTTTCCCCATTTTCTTTTGGGATTGATTGATTACAACAATTAAGCTTAAAAGAATTCTGGAGACATTCTAATCCGATTATTATTATTATTTCGATGTTAAAAGCATTGGATCTTTTAGTTAGTTTTTACTTGTGTATTTTGATTAACATGATTATAACAGTGTTGTTATTATTAGATCAAGTGAAGAAATGAAATGATTGCTGCAGAGGTTGCTGTGTGTGAATGAAATTTGCTTTCAGCTTGTGCACACTAGCTTTGGAAATTTTGTAGTCATTTTCCATTGACTTAAATATGCATTGAGTACTACTGCATTTTATCTTCTTGGTACAGAATATACTGGCTTTGATCACTGTTTTACTATTATCGACAATGGTGGTCGCTTCTATGCCATGAGGCACGGGAGGAAAGTGCCCAAACTCAACAGGCCCCCTGATCAGCGCCGGGCACTTATTCGAGGCCTTACAACTCAGCTCCTTAAATACGGCCGCATCAAGACCACCAGAGCAAGGGCCAGCGCAATTAGGAAGTATGTCGATAAGATGATCACTTTGGCAAAGGATGGTTCTCTTCATAAAAGGAGACAAGCCCTGGGCTTCATCTATGAGAAGCAGATTGTTCATGCTCTATTTGCAGAGGTTCCGGAACGATATGGTGAGAGAAATGGGGGTTATACAAGAATCATAAGAACCCTACCAAGGCGGGGTGATAATGCACCTATGGCCTACATCGAACTTGTGTAGCCATGAGGCCTTCATTTGGCTGCAATTGTCGGCAATCTCACTGCAATTTCAAGATTGGTAATGCATCCAATGGTTATAATTGATTTTAAAGAAATTTTTGTATGTTTAGTCGTATTTGTTACTTTGTATTATGGCATTTTCTATAACTAAATCTCAGTTTGCATCTCTGTATGTGCGGAAAGACAGTCTATCTCTGATCTTAATTGATAATCAGGGACATACTAATGCAAACTTTATTTTGGGTTGCTTTTATGTTGCTGCATTTAAAAGAAAAAATTACCAAATTTTCTACGTAGTGAATTTCACTTAGTGCGACAAATTTTTGTTGTTAAATGTTTCAACTTATCTTGGAACAGAAGAATCTTATTCATCCATATGTTTGTAAACCGCAGCAACAAATGACATCCATTAATGTAATTTCTTTAAAAGATTAATCTCTTAACAAATCTTATTCGTATGAATAAACAAATATTATAAAATTATCAGAGTGCTTTACAATCTGAACTTTATTTAAAAAAATGCACAAACATTAAGGTAATAATGCACAAACTTTATTCCTACGAGTGCACAAACGTTACAAATTTGTAAATGATATTCTTAACAATATTTAATTAAGTGTACAAACATTACATGCGTTAAAACATACACTTTATGTATATAAGTACGAGGTGTATGTACGGTGTATATTTTTGAATGTATGTGTAGCAGGACTGATTATGAAAACATATAAGTATACACCTCTAGAATATGTAATCGCGTTATTGTTAAATGAATCAATCAACAAATACGCGAAGATATAAGATTTTAAAAATTCGACACTCAAACCTTCTATACGCATCCCAACTAAAATTAATTTTACTTTAATAATATTCCTAAATTGTTAGAGATTTAGTTAAGGATATAAAAATGATTAATTTATATAATTAAAAATAATTTAAATATTTTTCATACTCGATACCCACAAATATGAAAAAAGTAATCCTCTCCCGAACTCTATTTGACAAGTGGATAGATGGTTTCTTATTTATTCTATGGGATAAACACCCAAGTAAAATCATTGAACGAGTTAATTTATAATAAGTTAAAAATTTGTGGATCATTTAAATTAACGATGCATCTCTCCACAAATATTGTATTAAAAATTATTAATTTATCTAATTAGATTATATAATCTATTAATATGTCATATTAAATTATAAAATAATAACAAAAATTGATAATTTAGTTATAAAAATTATTTAAAAAATAAATAAATTAAGTAAGATGTGAAAAGTTACCTACTAAAAATATTTATCCTTATTATTGGTGGGGAGAAACTTTTTGGGCAAAATTGTCGAGCCCAGAAGCATTTAACGTTAGAATAACTCGCGAGTAGATTTAGATAACTAGATAAGGTTGTCATTGATATCTTCGAAGCTTGTTCCACTGCCCGTCTGCCAATTGCCACTATGCTTCCATCAGTTATGTCTTAAAAAGTTCCAAAACCACTCTCTCTCTCTCTCTCTCTCTCTCCCCATAACGAAGTTCGAATTTTTATTTTGTTGGGTATGGCCACATTAATTTTGGGTTCATCAACTACTGCAATGGCATCTCTGAGCCAAGCCCAACAACATGGCAAGGTGTTGGGAATCAGAAGGCAAAGCCTTTCTAATCAAAAGACTCATTCAATGCCTATGGTGTCTTCCACTTGTAGCAACAATTGCAGCTTGTTCTCATCATCATCCTTCAAGGAATCAAGAAGACCCTTTACCACAGCTGTTGCATCTGTTGATTCTGACCAGCTCAGTTCTTCTGATCCTGCCACTAAGGTACATTAGAATTTGTGTTCTGTATTTTTTTTTTTCATTTTTTTTTTAGTTTTTGGCCATTTTTTGGTGCTTATCCTAATTTATTCTCAATGGAGTGAAGTTATTAATTTTAGGACATGTTTGGTTTCTATTTTTTATTCTTTATTTATATTTCTAGTTTTCAATTTTTAATTAGAAACTGCCACTTTATTTTCATTCTTGTTTCATTTCTTTTAAGATTTTATCAAGAAAACAATGAAAAAGTTTCGTTTTTCTTTTTCAGTGTTTCTTTAGGCATAATCCCGAAAATAGGTGAAAGAAAAAAAGAACCATGTCACAGTTTTATAATTAAGGTTGAAAAAAAAAAACAAGAGCCAAACAGGTCCCTATATTTATTTGTCTAAGTAAAGGCACAAGATTTTGTTGTTGGGTGGTTTTCTCAACACATTTCATTCCCAGGGGTAAGGGTGACAGCAACTAGTGTTTGCTCTATTATGAGCTATGACCATACTATGTGAATAACCCTTGTCCTGAGAGAAAAGGCTTGATGATTATTTATATGCATTGTGATTCATGTTACAATTTGTGAGTTGGCTTTTCATAGTAATTTGTTTATTCCATTTTATTTTTTTTTGTGGATCACCTTTGTAGAATGAAGCCAAAAAGTATTATTTTGTTGTTGCCAATGCAAAGTTCATGCTGGATGAGGAGGAGCATTTCCAGGAACAGTTATTCGAACGGCTTCGTCTCTTTGGAGAGCGTAATAAAGAGCAGGATTTCTGGCTTGTCATCGAGCCTAAGTTCTTGGATAGATTTCCTGATATTACCAAGAGGTTAAAGAGACCTGCCGTCGCTCTTGTGTCGACCAATGGCCCCTGGATCACGTAAGAACATCATCGATTTTTCATTTTTCATTGATTGATTCTACAATTACTCTCAAGTCTTAACAATGGAGTACATGAAATTCTACTGGGAATTCTTTATGTGATCTGCCTTAGGATCCATGACCAAATTTTTGTTTATGTGTTTTTGATGCAAACATGGTCATTGACAGGACACTATCGCGCCTTCTGATCCATGTAGCCGACTCCGCATAGTGGGACAAGGCTTAGTTGTTGTTTTTGTGTTTCTGTACATTGGAAGACATTCTACAACTCGAACCTAGAATCTCTTCACAAATCCCCTTTATATGTTTGCATCACAAGGATTCTCATTTCTCTAGCAGGAATGAGTCATTTGCATCGTTGTTCGTTTTTCATTCTTGGAAGGATCAGTCATTGAATGTGGAAATTTGTTTCATGTATGCTTGTTCTTCTTTACTTTTAGTGTCAGGGTCCAGCATATAATATAGCAACAATGATGAAAGAAAGAAAAGGATAATTGTGTGTTAAACAAAGTTAAAATTGCTGCAGTGAAAGTTGTCAGCGTAGGTTAAAAGCCAGCTTTTCATGTTTTCAGCCAACTTTTAACGCTATCATCATGTGTTTTGACAGATTCATGAAGTTAAGGCTGGACCGGGTTTTGACGGAAAGTTTTGAAGCTGAGAGCCTAGAAGAAGCGTTAGCCTCCAATCCTACCAATCTTGAGTTTGAGAAGCCTGAAAAATGGGTGGCGCCCTATCCTAAGTATGAATCTGGATGGTGGGAGTCCTTCTTGCCTCCTGGACAGAAAGAGGTGAAGTCTTGAGATGTTTTACCACTCAGCTTCAGTACTTGGTATTCATAAATCTTCTTTCTCCAAGGGTTTTTGTTCATGTATAACGGGGCGGTAGTTAAAGTTGGTTATATTTGCATTCAGTTTTGTAATTTTTGGAAGGCAGTGTATTCGTGTAAAATTGATGTGTTTTGCTTAGGATCTGGTTCTAGGAATTGAATTTATGTCTCTTGAATCAGTAAATTATATATGTTATTATGAATTGGTGTTCTTTCGTAAGAATCGTATGGGAAGGCCTGCAGCTTGTTAGATATGGTCTTCAGAGTACTCGTAGTCAGATTTATGTGTGCGTGTGTAAGGGGTTGAAATAAGCCTATATGACTCTTTACAAAATGAACTTACCTCAAATATGCTTAGTTTACATTTTTTGTCCATTAACATGTAAAGGATACTTCAAATACGCCTTGTGCTATCCTATCACCATCCAATACCCCTAAGGTTATCCTTGATTCCTTGTAACTTTTAAGCATTTGATTTTAGCCATTGCTGTTGCTTGGAAATCCACCTATATGCCACTGCTACTAAATCAAACAGGAATTGTATCTGACTTGAGTAGCTTCGTAATTGCCTCTACTTGAAGGATTTTGTAATACCTCTTAAGTCTTACCATAGACCATAGGCTCACTTTAGAGGCATTTCATACTTCCTCTCTCTTCACTGAGCTGTTATGTTTATGTTATCCTTTGTTTTAGCCATAAGACATCTTTTAGTTGTTTCACATCTCCTATATGACTTAAAAGCAGTTCTTCATATGGAATATTCCTATTAGTCCTGTCCTACAAAATCAACTTTGTTAGAAAGTATGCTGATTAAGAAATTTGAAACTGGTCCTTTTCCCTAAATGGAAAATAGATAGACAAGAAAGCCAACTAAGTTGCATGGTCATTGGATTTCATGGAAACGTGCAAAAAAAAAAAAAAGTGCCGATGTGATCCTGGAAAGATCCATTTGTTAGTTTAGAAAGGGTTATTGCATTTTGTGTGCTGCATATCTATCTAGAATTACCCTTTCTCTACTACAGATTCCTTTCTATTACAGAATGAAACAATGAGAAATGTGCTGAAAATTGTAATGAGGCAGTGGAATACTGGAACATGCTTTGTGCATTTCTTGAAGGTGTTGGTCTTTTCATCCATTCCATGTGTCCTTATCACTTCAACTACAATCTGCCATTAGTTATGGTTTACTTCTAGCCATTGCTAGGACTACCTTCCACAACCATAGACCATATTCTGCCAATGGTCCAGTTGCTTCCTGCTAAGAAAATATAGGCTTTTCTAGTTGGGACATGGCCGCATCTATCACTGCACTGCACCCTTGATGACATCCAAATGCAGAAGTATAAGTGCGAGTATTAATACAGGATACACATACTATATGAATAAGCTGTTTTTCATAAACTTCTGATTATAAGCTGTTTTTGAATCTAAAGTAAGCTAGTTCAAATGTGCATGATAGAATCCGGCAATTTTACACGCACAACTGAATGAAATTAGTTCTGTGCTGCTTTAATACATCATATATTCAAAGGTTCGTTCATAACTGCTTAACCTGACAGGGTAAGGCTTGAACTATATTTATAACACCATTAGGAAGCAACATTCTTTTAGTGCACATCTTGATTGTAGCCTCCATAGAAGAGAGAAAGGAGAGGAAAACAAAAAATCAGAAGCCAAGCCACAATGATGTATTGATCCAAAACTTGCAAAAGGAATTGCATTAATTACCTCTACATTGGAGACCTGTCATGCAAGTGTTTGGAGTATCCGAAAAGCTTCTTCATCAACTCTGCATATCGATTATTTAGTTCAACCAATGCTTTATCAGCAATGATGTCAATAATATGCTCATTCCTTTCATATACAGCTGGCACTGTCAGCAATATCACGGACGCTACACCAACAGATCAAAAGATGATAAAACAGATTAGTACTGTTATAACTTGCATTTCAGAAGGAACGATTTTTCTTATACACAAGTTTGTCGCACACCATTTTGACACATGCATGCAAGTTATCTCAGCGAAAAGTTATTTCAACAACCTATATCGACAACATTTTTGACAACCCTCTCTGTCTCTCTCTCCTCTCTCTTTCATGTTTCCTCATTTTTCTTTTTTCGTTCTTATTTTTTCTTTCTCCATCGTTGTGTCTTGGTTGTAGGGAGGTTGTCAATTTTAGGTTGTAGAAATAGCAACCCTCGTTATCTCACGACAAATCTAGTAAGGTAATCAATAACATATATGAAATCTTTTTTACCTTATTTATTAGAAATGTATTTAAAAATCTAACATTATTGTTACATGATTCCGAGGGTGTCAACATGGTGTTCGCAAAACTTGTGTACAAACGTCATTGCTCTTTGGAAGAATCTTTGGAGAAGTATTAAATACATATGTATCCTTATTTATATGTGTCTATATACCCGTATAAAGTTCCATCATGTAGAATATGTCATTTTTGTGAGAGATAGTTGCATGAATTGTGTTTTGGTTTCTGTTTTTGTTTCCTTTTTCTATTTCCTGTGTTTTCTATTTTCAAGATTTTGCGAAGGAAATAGTGAAAACAATAAATAAAAATAGGAAACATGATTATAATGTACTGTTTCCTTCACAAAATCCTGAAAATAGGAAATTCAAGAAATGGACCAAGGAAATTAGAATTGAAACCAAAGACATAAAATTTTAGGGTTTTGTAATTTGAGAGTGAGTGGCTAACCAATGTAGAGGAGGGTTGGAGCAGTGTAGCAACTATCAATAATGGAGATAGCTCCCAATGTCACTGTAACCTGCAGATTACCTTCTTGTCACAGGAAAAACAAAATGACACAATGGTTGTGTTTGATTTATAGTTTTCAAATCATAAGTTGGTCTAACGGAAAAGCAATTTTTTTCAAGCACAAATCATGGTCTGATACTAAAAATCATGTTAAAATGTAATTTAACATGATTTTGCCAAACACGTTGAGAGTTGAAACTCAATTTGCACTCTTCTAACCATGACTTAAGTGTGCAAATTGAAGTGAGAACATGCTAAGACATGACCAGATTAGGGCCTCTTTGGTTTCCTATTTTCATTTCTTGTTTTTCATTTCCGGTTTTCAATATGTTTCTTGTTTTTGTAGCATTTTGTGAAGGAAATAGCGAAAACATCTTTTTCTTGTTTTTCATTTCTTGTTTTCACTATTTATTTCACAAAATCCTGAAAAATAAGAAACAAATTTAGAAACGAATCAAACCCTAAATAAGTGAGCGTAAGAGGATGATAAGAGGCACCAAGAGAAATTTCTTCAAATCTTGTCCGGAAGCTAGGACCCCAAATGTTATGAGTAGCTGGTTAAGTTGATGTGTCATTGAAACAGCAGTGTTAACAAGCAACCCTTCTGGTAGGATGAAGTATGACAATTTAGGTGGAGATCTGCATAAAACAGGAAAATAGCAACATCCCTTAGTACAAATCAATAATCTAACAAAGTGAAAGACTGAAGAGGCAGAGTGAATAGTAGCTGTTGTGATAATAAATCTAGAATTGACAGAGCACTTTAAGTTAGATCTTTTTTTTTTTTTCCTTCTTTTTTCGTTAAGTCGATTTTAAACTTTATTCATCCAAAATCGGAAAAAACAAACCAGGATGAAAGATGAAACAGGAGGAAGGAAGGATTTGTTTCATTACACATTGTTAGTCCAAATTTAAATATGAAGATAACATGATGGTGAGTTGCAAATGGTTATAGAATCCTTTTGCAAAATTTAAAACTGGTAGATTTGAGAGAAACAGAAATGTCTTGTTTTACACAAAATGGGGACATCAAATAAGACTCGTTGGAGATAATCAAAAGTTTATGTAGATTCCGCACCATCGAAATTCCACACTACTTTAAGAGTAGGTCTCCCTACAAATAGCAGGTTGAGTAATGATATATCTTGGTGTACTAAACCATTTTAGAAATTCTCTTGCATAATAAATGAAATAAGTATAAGTATTACTCACTTTTTAAGTTTTCAAGACATTAGTTGCACTTTATTTTTTTAAGTACATAGGAGGGAGGATATAACATTTCAGATAACAAGTTACTCTAACAAGTAATAGATAGAAGGATGAATTAAACTCACATGTCAATGAAGGAGGTTAAATGGGTCCAAAGGAACAGCATTGCCAAAAGGAGTATAAGAAAGTCACAAGTGAAACTAAGCAAGGTGTAATCCATCTTTACATAAAGAAACCACGTCAAAGTTACACCAGCTACAACACTTGCCGAGATCTTCTTGTTTCTCCATAGTATAATATCAGCAGCTAAGTAGACAAAAACGCAAGCTTACCATAAATTATTATATCGTTAAGTTGAACCATCAAAATATATGCTTAGTAAATTCCGGTATAAATTGTAATAATAATGATGATAGAGGTTAGTCAAAGAACTAGTTACAAGTGTTACAGGTAATTAGAACAATAGCTTTGTGATACCATAGTTGAAAGTGAATGAGATAGAGGAGTTGTTTTCTAACCCAAAACGTAATGGAATGTAAAAAAAAAAAAGAACCTTTTCCGGAACCTAGAACGGCGTGGAGAGGCCTTTTCCGGCCGAAAAGGCCGTGTTTGGAGAACACAAAGTATTTCTCAAAATCGGAGTCGAATTCCGAGTCTTCGATATAATCACTTCCTCTGTTGCTGAGGAAATCAGAGTCCGCAACATCCATGAATTCCATTTTTTGTCCCCTCCCTCGTTTTTTCCTTATACATACGCCAGATCTTCCCCCTAATGTTGTTATAAATAAGACACACACTGGCAATGGAAAAATGCTGCATGCATTAACAGTGACGTACACTCATTGCATGTAGGGACAAATTTGTTAAGTGGTTATTACCTTACAAAATGTAAAAGATGAAAAATTGGAAGAGATCTTTGCTTTCTGCCTCTTGAACCAGCTACAAATCTCAGGGGGTGCCCTTTACAATGTTGAAACTGACACCCTCAATGTTCGCACCTTGGGAATCGTGATTTAATGAAAATGAAGACTCAAGTTAAGGTGGTAAACAAAGTGAAAAATGTTTACAAGTACGAAAGGGAAGAAGTCACAAGCAAAAAAGCGAAATTCAATTGTAACAGGCACAATTTTTTTTATTGTTTTGTAATCTGTCTTTTCCTCTCACTCTTCCGCTTTCATAACCACCTCTAGCGTGTAATATTACGGTAACAACTAAAATGGACAATCATATTTCATGAGTGCAATTGTCTCAAGAGTATTTATTTTAATTGTCATACTGTTATTTCTCTTATTTAGCTTTATTAAGTAATAGCATTTTTGATATATTGTCGGAATTAAGAGGTTATAAAGTGAAAAATTATCCAGTCCTAAACATAATGCTTAGTGGACGAGTTTCACTATATTGGTGATAAACCCTCATTTTCTTCATTCATTTTAACAAATCCAAATCCATTTCATACAACATAGCCTATAAATTTTTTTAATTATCAAATTTAGCCGGCATGCGAAAGATTTTATGTATCACATCCTCAAACCACAATCTTAGCCGTCAATTTCGTAAATGTCATGTTAGTTTGGTTTATCATACTTTTTATTTTTTTTTTACTTTTTATTACATATGAGGGCTGCCCAAAGAAAGACTAGCGCTAGACAACGGAACAGAGCATTGCAACCCTTGTCATCAATCCAAAGTGATTCTAACAAAGCCCTTAGAAGAGAAGCTTAGGTTTGTTGGGTCCCGCCAGCTGTCTCTTGAGGAGCTCTCTGATCCTGTTGAGAAGGGCCTTTAAGCGCAGGAGTTCAGTCTTGCCATTTATCAAAGTGAATTGTGACGTTGGAATCACTTTCAAGTATGACTCTCTTGGAGCCCCAAATCCCACGCTGTTTGAAGACCGGTTAGGATAGCCTTAAAACCCCGCAAACGAGGCCACCACAACCCACCATGCCGAGATTCCCTTCTGCCGCACCTTGTGTTGATCTTGACTCAATCAAGAGGCAGGGGCTTCCAATTGATGAGAATTTCCCCTCTTCTCCTGGTTCTGCCACTGGTGGCACCTGCAAAGGCCTTCTTGATGCCCATCACTTGGTCAATAATAAGCCAATGCCCAATGGCCGGAATCCCCTTTGGTTTGGTTCTCTACTCTCTTCAAGATGTCTACATGGTCCAAAATATCAAAAACCCTTGCCTTGAAACCTTACTTTTATGACATGGGAAGATTCATAACCTCGACAAAACATCACCAAATTACAAGGAAATGAGCTTCATCCAAGAATGAATTGATAGAATTAGACAATTGAAGACAAGTAAAAATAAAAACCAACATTCTTACCTCCTTGATGTCTACCAATTTCCTACACTCCAAATCACATTGCAACATTCACTTTCGTAAACTAATCCTACGACACTCTTTGGTGCCATATTACCACAAATCTTTTTGGACAATGTCAACAATTAACACAATTCAGCAAACTCACTTTCAAATATAGAAAGATTATATAATATAATGTTAGCCTACATCTCAATATTTTTGTATGCAAATACAAAATTTGAATTGAATTCTAAATTAACAATCAAATTCGGATATCTGTTGAGTTTATCTGCTCTCCACACAAACAAGGGGGGTGTGTGGCTGTCCCAAAAATGAGAGCAAATAAACTAGTAACCAAACCGCACCCTCCCATACATGGAAGAGTCAATCTGAACCAGTGCTTCATTCCCAAGCAATATACAATTGGCTTTCTTCTGAAACCCATCAAAGGTCTGATAGAGGAAAATGATGGTTGGTCCACTTTGGGTATGCACGTTTGAATAAATTCATACAAATAGTATCCCGCTGCTCTAGAACCCCGTTGAGAAGGCACTTCATTGCTCCTGAGAAACAAAAAACGGAGTAATCATCAAAGGTCATGCATTCCACAAATGCTGATTTGCTACAAGCTAAAATATGAAATGAAAAAAAACATCAAATAAACACTCACAGAGCAAGCACTGAAGCACGCACTTAAATGCACAAAATAATGTTCAATTATCATTTGTGTGAAATTGAAATAATTTCTCAATCCTCATAGAACCCAAGGAAAATCATACCTCCACCTTCCAAATTTAAACTAGATAGTTGTTCCTGAAGAACTCAAACAAGAACGGAAGCACACTTGCAAGGGAAATCATCCAAGTTCAACATTTAAAAAAATTGCAAGGAGCTACTTGAACTCAAATGAAGAAACGGATTCATTGTCTTTACAGGAGTTTTGTAAATTAATCAATAGTTGAGCAGATCTAATAATCTTAGTTGTACTTTATCTGACTAGTTAACTTTTTCTACCAAGTCCTAATATACTGTTCATTCAAGCAAAGGCCATGAAAGAGGGGTGAATTCTACTTGGTGGCATACCACAGTCCTATTGTGGAACAAGATTCCAGAACAAAAAAACTACCCAATACAGATTGAAACAATGTGTCACAGTAAGAAGAAGGAAATGCATATGTAATTTTTTGGCTTAACAATATAAAACATGTTTTTCTCCCTAACACAACTAGCTACCAGATGGTTTATAGTATTATTGATGATATGGGTTTCAAAACATAATCTACATACCATGTGTACCAACAGGTTCTTTAATCCGTCCACGAAGACCACGTTTTGTATAAAGCTCTACAGGCTGCAATCACCATGCAAATCAAGAAATCAAATTAGGGCAACAATTCTATAGAGATTAATTTTCAGAGTAGACTCTTTCAATACTATGCCCCATCATCCAATTAAAATCTAAAGATTCCAGGGACTGGGTAACACATTTTCTCACCTTAAACCATTTAACATCCTCTGGATTATAGAACATGTGCTTCACAGAAGCTTTGCGTTTTGATACTCTTTGGGGGTAACTGCAACACAAAATGTTCAATTACTTCAAACAATCAAAATATAAATTTTATCACCATGTGAAATGGCAACTATTGCATTTCTTCCCACAAAATCATAATTGGAAATATGTAAATCATAAAAAGTCCACAGAATAAACGAAGTAATATGCAAGGTTATCAAATGATGGGTCTTGATAAATATTAAAAATATACCCTGTCAATATAACCCGCTTAAGGATTATCCTATCTGGATCAATGGATTTAAGTGAGCCAACAGCAGCCACAACAGGTGCTGCATCCCCTCCAGTTCTTTTTAGGATAACTGAAGGAAGAGGTGGAAAAGAAATAGGTGCATAAATTGAGGCAACTGAAAAGCGCCCAGCATGGAGAAACCTCTCCATCTTGTTCTTGTCTGTATTTATGTATTCACTAGAGAAAACTGGCCTGCAAAAAATTCACAATTACCTCCATTGTTTCATGAGATATATATATATATAATTAAATGACATGGTTGTTCAAATTGAATACTATACCTGCCAACAAATTGCCGAAACCCAACATGAAATATTAACTCTTCCTTGGATTTGATCGGCACATCATATGTTTCGCACTTCTTCACACTGCAACAACACAAGTGACATTGAGTTCTTGACATATCTTTTGAATATTCAGAAAGTACCAACCATCTAGTAGGGAACTAAAAAGCATAAACAGTGAAAAGAATAAAATGATGAAGCACAAAAAATACCTAAAATGAAGAACAGACACTTTTGATTCGTGCTCAAAGAGGCCACATGCTGTAATTGGGGTTGTCTTCCCAAGCACAGAGAGTTTTGAAGCAACAGCACTGGGTACTTCCATGATATGCAGCCTAGCATATGAACCAACTGGAATACAGTCATCCCTGTTTTCTAGCTCCCTTTCTAAAGCTTTAGCAAGAACGTGTTTTTGTGTTCTCTTGAAGTTATCAAATTGAAAAATTCTGGCATAATCTTGGGGTAGAGATTCCTGTTATCATTACACATGTCATTTTTTGTCAGAGACAATGCTTACTGCAGAGAAGCTCCAACACACACGCACGCAAAGACATACTTTTGGATCCCATGAAGAAGTCCTAAAGGACTTCAGTCCTCTATATTTTGCAAACCGCTTCCTAGCAGGAACATCCAATGGTGTATCCACTTCATCTGGAAATTCTGCAACAAGAAAACAAATCAGTTATAAGCAACAACATATATACACACAACTTTAGACGCAAGCAGAACAGAACAAATAATAATCCTTTTTATACCAGAAAGAAATCATGAAAATACTAAATAGAAAGAAAAGGACAGAAAAGCACCCTCATCTGCAGCATGTGCTTCTTTAAGTTCCTTAAGTTCATCTTGTATCTTCTCTTTAGTCATGTTATCTGCTTCCTGTAATACAACAAGAAAGAAATTATGCATTCATGGTCTAGCTTAGAATCCATTGACATCATGTAAACCAAAATTAATTTCACATCAATGAATAACTTTTGGTTGGATGAGTTTCTAACAATTCACCATTGGATTGCAAGTTTGGATGAAGCACATCATGATCATATATTCAGTTATTCTTATTTGAACTTTCTAAAATCCGGCACAAAATATTTGTACAATTAGTTAAAATTCTACAATTGGATTGATGCAAATCATTTTCTGTAGGAAGTTATCTAGTGGTGTAAGTGATTCAAGTCTTACACCAATTTTAAATTTTGGTTTATCCTCTCTACACAGATATATCTTAAAAGAACTGTCTACGATAGTTCAGGAAAAGTTAACCAAACACCCAGCAAGTAGTAGCATTACCACATCACAACTCCTTACCATATACATTCGAATTACTATGAATGCAAAGCTCACAATGATAACTGAATATGCATCAACATCATACAATGAATGTGTAAGATGCAAACGAAATTAATGAATAGAGCAACATTTGTCCCACTGCTTGAACCCTAAAGAGTTCAAATCTAGGGGGAAAAACAAAGGCCAAAGACTTCCAAAATGAGACCAAAGACACAATGGCAAAATTAAGTAATGTATTTTTTTCAGCTCACCATCATCACTGAATCATTGTCAGTTTCTTCATCAGAATCTCCAAATCTAAGCGACACTCCATCACCATCAAATTCTGTGTACTCGTTTCCCTCTTGACCAGTAAACCCATCCTCCCCTCCGTCCAACACCATACCATCATCATCACCATTGTCACAATCCAAATCCTCTGTATCAGAACCACCAAGAATCCATGCAGCCTAACAATCAAAATAAAATCAAGGGGTATATAAAATTTCTGTACAGAATATTCAGTAAGCAACAATATAAAGGAACCATAACTAAAATATTTAAACAAGACCTGGTATTCTGAAGTGCCTCGAGGAACAGTCCTCTTCCGCATCTTCTTTTGCTTTAAATCTTCATCAGCCGTTGCCATTTCAGCCTCTGTTGGCCATGTCTAGTGATATGGAATGAAGTCATACCCAAAAGATTTTTAAAAAAATTGCAAATAAAACGTTACAAATTAACATGAGTAATAGTAGAATTGAAATTTCACCATCTACCTGCTCTCCAGCAAGGGGATCAGGTTGATTCTCGACAACTAAAGCTTCCTGTTTTTGAGGATCTGGAGCCAGAGAACCAATGACCTAGAAAATTAAAAAAACGGAGCAAAGACAGCGAAGAAAGATGAGTTTAAAATGGCAAAAAAAATTGAAGGATAACAATTTCTAGCATGAACAGCCTTTTTGTTTTTGGATGAACAATGGCCCTTTGGATACTGGATATCCAAAGGAATTACAAAAGATGGCATACATATTTAGACATATAATAACTGTCCATCGAATGCATACATATAAACCCTTACAAGAACACCAAATTTCCTTAATCCATCAATTACTTTCAATTGTGACGTACGATGAAAGTTCATACCTCTATATCATGCATTTCATCTGAATCCATTAAGTCCTGATTTTTCCTTGAATTCAAAGGAAAGGGATCCTTAAGAATTTCTATTTTACACAATTGGAAATCTCCTGCACCTGAAACATGAACCTGAGAAAAACAAAAGTGAGACAACCAATAAATAATAAGCCATCGCAACTATAAATGCAAATCCATGAACTTGCGGATTACCAGTTGATTCACTGAGAGGCTATGAGCTCGAAGGTAACCAGTTAGAAGGAGGGTGCCTTTTCCTGAGTTGCCATCAAACACTGCATCAACCTGTAAGGAAGTCAATACAAAAAAATCCATGTAAATAGATAGCATCAAATAACATCTGGATCAAATTACAAAAGGGCTCTTGAAAAGAGGTATATCTATAATCTTTATTGACCCTAATCTTAATGCTAAAAGATTGCAAATATAATGAATTATCACAGAAAATATGATTAAAAACAATACAACTAGTCTTTCAATAAAGAAATTCAGAGTTGGATCGGCATGAATTAAAACCTTTTGAGCCATGAGGTAAGGTCGTTGCGTTCTCCAGTGAGGAACTCGGAGCCGTTGCTCTTTAAAGAGCCACAAGAACTGCAATTGTGAAGGGGGAGAAGTTATAGGCTTAGACCATCAAATAAATCAGAGTTATCAGTCAACAGTGAATGAGACCATTACCTTGTGCAGATCATCCTTTGTATCAGCTGGATAAAACTTACAATCTTCAGGAAATTCAGAGGCAAGACTAGATGTGCACATCTTCTTTAGTTCATTCCTTTGTTTAAGCTCAGTGGGAAGATCCTGGAGGCACAAAATGAAAAATCCACTGTTAAAGAAGTCAAATTCTTTGTATTTAAAGACACACAAGCCAATGTAAATCACTTCATTAGTTTATCAAATAAGATCAACCATAACTTACGCGAATAAAGACAACAGTGCTTGGTAAGCCAAGAGACCTAAATACAGAAAGGCATTGGTTTCCAAATGAATCGATGTAAGAATCAGTCTCTTCGGTCGAGGCAACAAAAGCTAGTAGATCAGCAACCTACAATACAACATAAATAGACTCATAAAGTAATCAAAACCCACATTTTGAGCACCCATAAACCTATTGAAGTAAGCAAAAATGTGAAGAAAAATACCTTGGCCATTTCCATACACGATAGTAGATCCCCATGAGGTGCTTTTAGTACCTGTAGCGCATACCAATTGATCAATATCACAACATCCTATCCACCATATCATTTACTATTTTCCAATGAATAAGGAAAGATTCCAATATACCGTTATTCTAGTCCTATATTCAGAAGAAGCAATTGTTCCTGGCAGCACTCCAGAAGACGATTCATTAGATAACAACGACAAGAGATCGTCAGCAAGTGAATCTACATTCACAGAAGCAGAAAGGGCAAAGAGAACCTACGATGAACAAAAGTAGTTAAGTACATGCTTTACCGTTGTCGATGACAGTGAAGGGAATACTAAAAAACACGCAATTCAGTTGGGCAGAAAGCAAAGGTTTTACTTACTATTACTCGAGGAGGACTTCTCGACCCACTCAATTCTCTCTTCTCTTTCAAAACAGCAGCCCTCTTCTGATCGCGAATCTGTAAGTTTACCACAAAATCAGTAACACTAAAACAGAAAGTTGCAATGCACATGGCAATACCATAGCCTTCAAAACCTCCTCTTAAGTGAGAATTAGCAAAGGTATCAAATCTTAGATCATTTAGTTTCTGTTTGGATTTCCTTTCACAACTCCCAAACCATTGTTTGGAGCTCTCTTTACAAGCCGAAAAACCAAACATGCTATTATCAACACTTTATGATTTGCAATGCACTTTCTTGACACATATAATACCCAAAACACCTAAACTCAATAAACAAAAATTTCTCACTTCTAGAGCTCGAGAATCGATTCTACTAAGCATTCCCACCTGAAAACCAAACGTGCTAACCGAATAAGAAGAGAGAATACCATTTTATTCCTCTGAATTCGAGCCGCGCGAGCTCCTTTGCCAACATTGCGCTCAGTTTTGGCAACTGCTATTCTGTCTAAACAACCCAATTCGAAAAACCAAATTCGCGAATTAAGGCATATATGAACAAAATATTAAGAGGAACAAAACACTTAAAAATAACAAAGAAGTTCTATGAAACCTTTGATAGAGGTTTTATGAATATTGCGAGAAGATTTGGAAGAGAAGCGAGACTTGTGAGCCTTGTTGACTTGAACTCGCGACCCTCCCATAGTGGTGGTCGCGGTGCTTCACAACACTGTATTCTTTACAGGGTTTAAGAAACCACAAATGAAGAACAGTGGAACGGAGCAAAGTGAATGAGCAATGGAAATGGGAGGCTGAGCGAGGAGGAGGACGAGGGCGATGGGCGGTGGTCGACGCCGGCGACGGTGGATGCAGAGGAATGGCAATATGGCGGCAGAGGTTAGAGGTAAATTAGAAGTAGGGTTTTAAGATTCAGAAATTAGGTATTTATATTTATATTTTTTTTAACGTGATATATATTTTATATTTATTTACATTTATATCTATATTCTATAACTTTATAATTTGCATCTTCACATTACAACACAAAGATGAAGTATATGTTTGAGAAAATTGAAAAAAATTAAACTTATTTTAGTTAGGTGCTTTTTTTTAACTTCTAAAAATAAGTGATTAAAAAATTGATTTTTAATATAAATCTAAGAATGTTGAAAACAATTTTTTTTAGAAGTTATTCTATTTAGTTTTAAAAACAAATGAAAATTAATTTTTTTAGATTTAGATTATTTTAAAAAAATCTATGCAATTATACTGAATATTTTTTAAAAAATGATTATTTTGACAAATAAACTTAAACAAGCACATCAAATCGCTTATTACAATAATTATTTTTTCAAGTCAAAAAATAAATAATCATTTTTTATAGTCAATTATGTAAAAATTAATTTATGCTTAGATATTTTAATTAAAAAGTAATTTTAAGATAACTTATTTTATTTGAATAGTATAAAAATAAAAGTTATTTTTATATGGTAAAATTATTAAAGAGGGTGTGAAATAATTATTTGTGCTATATAATATTTTATAGTTAGGATCAATTTGGTAAATATATAAAAATAGAATATAATTTTTTATTCATAAAAGAAAAAAAAAATTCCCTTCATGTCCAAATTCTTGTTTTAGATTATTTTAACAAAAAGAAATTCTACATACATGTATGTATTGCCCAGACTCATCTTTTGGTTGCGTTTGGTTATTGAAATAAGACTGAGTAGACATAGCAACAAAGATGTATATAAATTTTATGTCTGTCTCAGTAAATAAACAGAATTTTTGTGCGTATTGCGCGGCATTTCTTGTCTCAATAGAAAAAAAAGAAGGTTCAAAGCAACAAATTTTACTAGTCTTCTTAATAAAGCAAACACGAATAGTAACAAACTCAAAACAACCATCAAAATTTGGTCTGCAAACTAAGAAAGCAAGTTAACAACATACCAACTCAAACCATTGTCAGAAGTTTGTCTACAAACTAAAAAAAGCAAATTAACACCATACTCTAGAATGCATAAAACTATAGAAATGCTTCAACATTAACCAATATCATCAGCTTTAAGTTTGCCATTTTTATTCAATAAAACCAACACTTCAGTGCTGTGCTGCACTCATAACTTAGAGCCAAAGAGCCAAACACCACCAGCTCCTCCTTGTTGATTGAGTGCACCACCTAAGGGTGTTTGAAGAGTTGTTGTTGATGATGACCTTGCTTGTTGATGAGGAAATGGTGTTGGAAGGTTCATCAGCTGGATAGCTGGTTGCATTTGCAAGTTGGGAAGACCTTGAGTTGCTGCTGCTGGTGGAGGAGTGTTGTAGTAAGGTGCAGCTCTATATTGAGTTTGGTTAGGTGAACCCAAAAACAAGGCTTGCAGATTTCCCAGCCCAGACAAGGTTGCTAATGCATTCAGAGAAGAATTAGGATTGTTAAGAACGCTTGCCGCAACACGCGGGGGTGCAACTGTTTGCATTTGTTGAGATAAATTCAAAGCTGGATTTTCCCTCCCTATACCCCACCATGTGGGAGCTTGATGCGCTCGGTTGCCCATTTGTTGAGGAGGCAAAACAGGCGATGCGCGAATCATTGGCAATAATGGCTGTGATGGCCTCAAATTGTTGTTTATCAAAACTGTTGGCCAAACTGTGACTGCATTATTAACGTTGTTTTGGTTTCGGCTACTGCCCTCTTGAAAGGGTCTTGCTGGAGGGAGCACAGCACTGTTATTGCCAAGTTGGGAAACAACCATTTTGCCCTTATTAGAGGGACCTCCAATATTGTCTGTGGCAATTCCTCTTGTTGCATAATTAGGACCCTGCAGGTTATATCCATTAATGTCATCAATTCCCCATTTGTTCCTGTCATTGCTGTTGAGAAAAATGTTGCCTAAAATGTAATCAGCTCCGACTCTCCCATTGTCATTTGTGCCACCAGAATTGGTAATGTTGACATTTTCATTTCCTTCAGCGGCAGAACAAGTTCCAAGAATCCTTAGCGGCCTGTTGGATGAGGGTGTAACAGGGTGGTCATGAGATTGCATCTCAGAATTCATGACTTGTTTATGGGAGTTTAGTGCCTCTAGTTTCTTCGCTGCAACCTTTTTGGCTATTGGCCCCAAATCTTCAACAAACTTCATTAGGCTTTCTTTGTAGTTACTAGCATCTTGGACCATCTGCAATGCCAAACATGAATTGTGGATTCACTGGGATTCTTAGTAAAGTGGTGAAAAAATAAAACAAATAGTTACATGGGTGTAATCTTAAATTGAAGTTTCATGGGGCCAAAATTGAAGTTAGAGCAAACTTTAATGGCTTAAAATAAAATTTGAATGTATGAGATGGCATTTTTTTATTTCTTCAATATCTCACAAATTTATTTCATGCATTCATATAAAAAAGAATTGTCAATCAAACACAATTGTTATATTACGTGGTCTCACTGTCAAGCAGTAAAAATGACCCGCACTTATCTCAACATTCAATTAGGGATATTTTAAAATATAAATCACCTTATACAAGAGAATTGAGATCTAGTTCAACCTAAAAGTAGAAAAAGGAAGAGTTTTCTCTCTCTTTTTTTTGGGTTTGGAGATTGACAATAACAAGGTGTGTGCATCGTGTATAAGAAATTAAGGATTGAATATATCATACTTCTCTTTTAAATCTACAAAATGGGAAAGCTTTTTGATCATATGCGAGAGCTCGCATGAGAAGTTATTAAGTATTCATGGTGTGTCAAGTATGTTTGCGCTCCAAGCACTTGTAAAGCGACATTTTAGCTTCAGGTAGTAATAAATTATGGCTTTTTCCAACTTATAAAACCAAAATATCACTCTACAAGTGATCAGAGCATAAGTTTACTTAGCATTCCATGAACATCTGATAATTTCTTGACCTTAAATAGGATATGGACTTTGTCCATATCCAATGCATGAATTGCATTATCTACGACCATTGCTCATTTTTTGTTCTCACATCTAATCCTAAGATTAGTTAAAGATGACTCACTTATACAATTGTAGGTTGATAAATAGAACTTACTTGAATGTCTAGCTTGTTATGAAATTCTGTAACAATTGATGAGTTGCTAGTTGGAGGCCTATAAGTGTCTCTTTTGTTAGTTTTAGATGTCTTTGCATTCTTTCTCCCTGTGTCAAAGAAATAAAGCATACATTAAGTAAGTAGTTAATCTTAATCTAATAGAGCAAAAAAGATAACATTTAATTCACAATGGTTTTGTTTGCTATTTATTCACTTGAGTTTTACTGTAACAAACGATAACTTGCTATTCTTTAACAAATAGCAAACACTGTTAGATATTTGATCAAGGGCCTAAACTTAATAGTTGACCTCACAGCCTAGTGTCACTACATACATACATACACATTCACTTTTAAATATGCACATGAATCAAAGAAATAATTGAAAATTTTGAAAGTTAGAAAAATTTAGATGTACTTTGTAAAATTACTCTAACTACACAATCATTTTTATTCTTTGATCTGTCGTACTCTCTATATCTCTCTTTTCACTTACTCTCACTCCTCCACCACTCTCATTCAATANATATATATATGAAGAAAAAAATGGAAATTTATTTAAAACTACATGTAGTAATAAGTTTTTCTTGCAAGGTTAATGCATATACATATCCCTACCAGCAAGTTTACGAGGAGCTCTTGCATTCTTTGCAGCTATCGGTTGGCTATCTTGTGATTTTGTACTTGCACTTTCCTTGTGTTGGGGAATTTGACAACGTTGAATTTTAGCACTTAGTTCATCAAAAAGTTTCCTAGCACGAGCACTTATAGCTTTAGCCTAGAAAAAAAATATGTTGAACAAAAATAAGATAAATTCAAAACTTTATAATAAATGTGCACATTAATTATAGTTCACTTAGACATAAAATTTTACAATTCTAAAAATAAGAATTCCCTTTTTTTAAAGATTTGGTCATACCACTTTATGATTTCCTGAGGTTGTAGGATTTGTAATCATAGCATTGGAGCACATGAGAAGCATATCACGCTGTAAATTATGGAAATAGATGAAATATTTAGTTAGGCATAGGGGAATTGTCTCATGACTAAGTACTTATAAACGTGCGAAGTGTATGTATGGAAATGTACAAAGACATTGAAGACCTTAAATCATATTTTTAGGTTAGTTAAAAATAAAAAAACCTTGGATGATATTGTTTTAGAATAACTGTATCCAATTCAAAGCACTAGAATGTGTACATAATGAAGAGCAACAAAGTTAAAATAGAGTGAAAGAACGACTCTCAAAATAATCAAAATTCCCTATCCTTTAGCAAATGGAAGCACTTATCTTACTAGTGTGCAAACAAAAACAATTGTGCTTGAATGAATGAATTTGTTAATATATAAAACTATTCAATGAAATATATCAAACAACTTAAGTTTATAGGAGGTATGGTTTTTGACATGGTAACATGATTTCTATGAACAAGTGGTATATGGACTTAGTATGATCTACATAATTTTTCTTTAAATACATTTTTCTTTGGAAAAGAGCATATTGAAAACAAATTTTTAGTTGTAAGACCCATATTATCAATCATAATCATATCAGAAATTTTAATGTGCATGAGTGAGAGGGGGAGAAGATATTAAAGTAGGGGGTGTAATTTAAATGCAAATATGATTCCAAACCTTGAATTGTTCAAGGCTTGTATATAAGTTCTCGTGAAGTTTGGCCCTCATGGTAGCAAAATCCATTGGCTGCTTCACAATTGGGCATTGATTCTCCACCTTTTAAATGAGGAATCCAACTTTAATAGTGAATCTCAGTGATCAAAATTAATTAATTAATCTTCAAATTAAAGGCAACAACAAACCGTAGGATCAAGATTATCTGGCTCAGCAAATAGCTCATCCGGGTCTTCTTCCCTGCTCATTCAAACCACTTTCCTAGTTATTTTTGGATGGATAATTACTATGAGATTTTTGCCAGTCAATGAATATATATAATCAACAAAAATGTTGCCCTATTTCTTGTCATTTAACAAAATAACAATCATTATATGGTTTGTGTAACAAAAAAAAAATCATACTTATTATAAGGTTTTTACCTTTGTATGCAATCAAGGATATTTCTAAGGATTTCCTTTGTTGGCACATAATGCACTGCAAAAGTAAAGTACAAACTTTATATCAACACTAAAAAGAGAAAATCACTATGCATTGACATGTGTAACTAATAGAGTTTGATTTTGAAGTACTGACTTACTCATATCCAATCATATATTGTCACATTAGCAAACACATTTGACTTTCACGCATAGTACTTCAAAAGTCATGAAAATTAGAGGATTTGATTGAATGATAGTACAAGTTCATTAAAATTAAATCCCAACTAATAATATTACCTTTTGTTCTTGAAGCACTTCCATTATGAGTTTGTTGTCCTTCCTGCATGGAATAGAAAGTGAATAGGTAATGGAAATACAGAACACATGGTTCTATCAAGTATTTCTTAGTTTGTTGAGAAAAATAAAGATGGATACATTGCACAAGTCTACATACTTATATTGGGTTGAAATTCAACTTATTTTACTTAGAAGAATAGAGACAATAATGATAAAGCTCTAGACCGCTTGATCGCATAAACTCTAATGCCACATCAAAAATCACCTCTTCCAAAAATTTAATTTATTGAGTAAAGTTAATTGAATGATTTTTCATATCTTATCAATATATATCAATTAATGAATTGATTTGCTAATGTGTATACCGTTTTGTTGAAATCTTCCAAGCCATCAACTTCAACAATTTTAGCTTTGCCTTTATCTTTGGTTTTGCTCCCATGGTTGGTAGAGTTGTTCTTCCTTTCTAATGCTAATGCCATTCTTCTCTCCTTTTCTATTCTCTTCTTTTCTTCCAAAACAATAATTCTGCTACTTCTTCTCCTTTCTTTATGTTCATTTTCATCATGAAATGCAATGCGTTTTCTCTTTTGCTCTGTTTCCCCTGTAATATTAAGATATGTAGGTCACAAGACTATATTGTACACTTTTATTTCTATAAGTAGATTGAAAAGAGTGTTTCTTTAACTTAAGTGATGCACAAAAGTATACATTGATTAATTTGGAAGAGATATTACTTATAAGCAATCTTTTAAAAACGAAATTATAGATTAACTTACAAGGCCTCTAATTCATGGTTCACTTAGTATAATTAGTTAAATTCATGTTTGAATTGCAACTAAGTTTTGGTTGAACATAACAGTGTGTGAATAAAAGTATGACTGGTCCGCACTTTAATGAGTTGCCACATGAGAAAGGTGACATGACCCTCTATCATTTACAACATTTGATAACAGAAGCACGTAAAAGTATGAAAAACCAAAACTTTCAGAAATGTTTGGATCAAAATGAAAACAAGAAAACAGTGGGGCAAAAATCAGAATTCATTATATTCATAGGGACCAAAAATTTTATCTCAGTGTTTATTATTTATAATATATTTTATCTATACCTATTTTTAGAATAATACTAAACAAAAGCCAGTAGAAAACCCAATTTTACAAGAATAAAATGAGGGTCAAGTTAAATCATTTGAAAGGATTTTCTCTATATCAGAGGATAACAGAAACTTAGTCTATTTGAAAAAAGGGACATAAACAAATAATCATAAAATAAGAATCTAATAATAGAACTGAGAGAAAAAACATGAGTAAAAACGACTCAAGAGAAAGATAGTTGTGGTAGTCAAACAAATTGAGTGAGCAGCGCGATATATGATTAAAATCTAAGCATGAAATGCAAGCAGATAGACCTAATCCAAATATTTTAGTGTCAAAATTAGAAAATGATTATTGCGAGATTTCAATTGAACCTATCAAAAAAGTATACACAAGGAAATGCACATCAATTAGAGAGGGTTCCACGATTTGAAGTGAATTTAATTTTAAAACAAGTCGAATCTCATTTTTCCGATCTTGAATGGAGTCGAAATGAGAAATCAGTAAAAAAAAATCATCAATGGATACACAAAAAACACACATCCAAGTTGAGGAAGGGGTGAAATTTGAAGGGAACTTAATGTCAAAACAAATCGAGTTAGTAAAAGGAAGAAAAAAAAAACCGAGGAAAAGATCAAAAAATTGGGGCAACGAATTAGAAAGATCGGCAACGAAATCAAACAAATTCAAGAAAAATCATCAAGTAAAAAATTGTCAAGCTAGTGATGAAGACGTACCGGCCATGACAAAATACAGCAGCAGCTTGGGTAAAAATTGAGCAAGCAAGCGCCGCCGTTAGGGCATAAAATTATACCGCTTCCAAGTCACGAGAAAAGGAGAAAGGTAAGAATTTTACCGAAGCCACTCAGAGAATAGGAAGAAACCACTTCTTTTAAAGGCCTAAAATCCTCAACGTTTCACAAGATATCCACTGCCTCAACGTTTCACAAGATATCCACTGCTTAACATGCAAAAACTTTTTTACTTTTAACAAGATAAGTTAAAGTCTTTTCTTTTTTTTACAACTTATCATTAACGGAAATGGTTCCTTCGTACATGAAAGAAGAAGATATGTATCACTACAGATAGCAGGTCCACTAATAATCTGTAACGTAAATTTTAGAATAAGTGAATTATTATTTTTTTTCCTTTCCAAAAGGTCAAAAACTATATTATTTATGTTATAGAGTTAATTTACATTTTCCCTAGTATCAATGAGTTTGTTTGTGTTGTTTTCAATACAGTGAATATATATATTATAATTACATTGACATATCCTACTGTTCAATAAAATTGCATTGACTCCTTTATTTGTTTAGGAGACATTGACCTCCTAAAATAATAATAAAGTTAGATGTTATTTATTATTAAGATGTTTTATCCATCAATAATGTTATTTGAACACCCAAAATACATTCACCATACATCCACCACTCTTTTTCTAACATTCTATCTCTTCTTCCCCATTCTCCCCCCCCCTCAAACCCTAAACACACCCCACTCTTCCATTCTCTCTCTTCTTCAACATTCTCTCTCCCCCAGCACCAGCACCACCCTCTCGCCCCCTATCCCTCACCGCCACTACCACCTATACCCACCACTGTAACAATCCTCTCACCCTCATCCTTTGTTGCCAACATCCCCTAACCGTAATCGCCACCACACCTTGCCTCAATTGCATGGTGTGTGCCTGGGTTATGGGTCGTGGGGGTGGTGAGTTGCGATGGTTATGTTAGATTCAATCAGAACTGGTTTCTTCTTCGTTTTACCAATCTTTGCAAGGTATTAACATGCATTTTCTTTTCTTCTTCATCAAGTTTCATCTTTGTTTTATTCTTGGATGCCGTTCGTCTTCGTCCCTCAAGAATGTTGTTTTCTATGTTTAATATGGTTCATTTTTGTAATGGATATTATTTGTTTCTTTGTTTGTCTTTTCAACATTATTTGTTTCTTTGTATCAAAATGTTGGTTTATTTGGTTTAAATTGTTTGTTCTCTGACTTCAAAAAATTTGTTTCACTGCATCTTCATCTCCACTATAGAACTTGTCATCTTCTCTTTGTCATACCCCCCTCCCTGCAACATTTTGCAGGTGAGGAGGAAGCTCCAACTTGAAATCAATGTCCTCTAACTTGTACCAAGAGGAGCCAAAGTAAATAATTGGCCTCCCCTAACTTTTAAGAATTTCATGCAGAGAACGCACAGTAAATCTATCTACCTGTGGGATCACTAGAGCATCGATCCAAGTGGAAAATAAATAGGGGTTTGAATGCATAATCATTCCATTTACACCAATGTTTGGAGGAACAAAATTAAACCTTAAGAATGGCTGTGGCAGATTCTAATTATTTACAATGAACTTCAATTTTCCCTATACCCCGTTTTGTCACCCTTTCTCATCTTGAGTGCAGTATGCAGTGCCTTAACGTGGAAAGTTCAAGCTTGTTGCCAGATGAAACATTTGTATTTCATTGTTGAAGATTGGAAAAAATCAGCGATGATGAGTAGCAACATCAAGCTTCCTCACTGGTTGTTAGTCCAGCAATTTCTTTCAGTGGCTTCCACGTAAACTTTCTCCTGATCATTCACATAAAGCATGAGAATGATTTATCATATATGATGACGACAACAAGTGAAGCAATTTAAAGGCGGACATGGAAATTATCTATGACCATATCTCCCAAAAGCTTAAAATCGTTAGGTAGAGACACTAACACCGGGTTAACAACCTGTCGTACAAGCTTTATTTAACTGAGAGCAGTTAGTTATGTTAGTTGACATTGCCATAGATAGTTATAACGCGTTTGGTTTTCAGGTAAAAACGCCCATAATCAATTATGTTCGTCACTAGAATTGAAAATTTCTCACTTTTAGAGCTTTAAAATTGATTTTGGGTGTTCTTACCTGAAAACCAAACATGCTATTAGTTTGTGATGCAACTTGACGCATCAATTGCATGTTAGTTAAACCCTCCATTCCCCTCAGACAAGAGTTCATTGAGCTTGAAGAGTAAACAATGAACATACTCGCCTAACTTTATGTTAACATCTAATAGTTATTATTTGAAGAATGGGAGGCAACAAGTATCGAACCACTTAATCATAGAGGCTCCAATACTAATTATCTCTTCTAAAACTTTAAACTGTTAGAGAGAGATACACGAATGATCTTAAGTCCTAAAGATCAAGTTTTGCAGCAAAAAGCATCGGCAATTTCTAGAGACAAGCAACAAAAATAATAAAAATTATGGGATGAATCTATAACCAAAAAAACAAAAGGCTCAGAAAAATGGGGATCCTACCAGTTTCCACATTCAGCAATCACCCTCACATTAGGCCGAAGGGTAGGCAGCAGAGCAAGGAACTGCAGTTCTGCCTTAGAGAGAACCTGTGGAAGCCAAAATAAACACTTACATCAGTACATTTAATTATAGGTAGCATTGTATTTTATTTCAAATTTTGTTTTGGGTACATAATATATATAAATGGACCACAAGAAATGTTACAATGATTCACACCTTGGCTTCAATTATCCACACCACAAGTCCTTTGGCATTTGGTGGCAATGCTTCTAATCTGTAATCAACTTCTGGTGGGTAATACCATCTTGCTATAGGCTGCTTCCCAACATGAGGCTAAAGATTCATGACAAAATTCATCGTGTTAAACTTGAGCAATTAGCTATAAAGAGCAACCATCCATAGAAAGAGTCTTAAAAGTGCTCTCGGAATAACAAAAAAATGGCATTTATTCCTTTTATTACATGAGCCTAGAGATTCATGACAAGATCCAAGTGTAAACCAACCAAAGATATTCTTAGGTGTTTTCTGAATAAGAGAAAGAGAAGCTGTGCAATATTCCTTTCATAACACTTCAACTTTGTCAGTCACTACGGGGTTTTAGCTTTTGCCACACTTCCTTAATGCATTAGCGGAAGTGTAAACTGTGAATAAGATATGATACCACTTCTTTCCTTGCTCATCTTGCATCTAACAGTTTTTTTTTCTTTGATGGGTGAAAGACTAATCTTTAGTACGGTTAGCCGTCTAGTGTTTGGTTCCTGTTTTAGGACAAAAAGGTCAAAGGCAGCGGACATGTCTCTCGTGTCTCTCCTTCGTGAAGGCAAACAAATTACCTTAAAATTTATCTCCAAACATGTTTATGTTTCCTTTCTTTTTGGAGATACGACAATTAACCAAGCACTTATCGCGACACATGGACAATTACCAAACACTTAACTCCTCCTGACAATGTTTTCTTTTATATACATACGAATCTTGTAAACAATCCCAAAATCACATGTTTAAGAGATTTAAACCGTTTTCACTCGGACCAACACCTTGTTGGTTGCATCTAACAGCCTATCAACCAAACAAGCAGGCAGGAGTAGTTTTTAAGTAATGAAAAACTCACGGGGCAAACAGGGTGAATCTTGGTGAGGGTGGTTTCAGGGTCACCAAGGCCACGAGCCGAGAGGTCAAGGAAATAGTACCCTTGACGCCTGAGGCGTGACAAGTAGCGCCCTTCATAACCACCCTCGTGTGGAGCGTAGATTGCAAGCGCCTTGTGCTCTTCAACATCCGCAAGCCAACGGCCAAGATCAAACCTTACCAAGTCCCCTCCAATGAAGTCCTCTATCCCAATTCCACTACTGCACCTCACTGCCCTTTTCTCTGTAATAACAGAATTGAATTGCAAAATCAAAGTTACAAATTGCATTTAATGTGAGAAATTCTCAGTTGATTTTGAAATATCTTTGGTTTTGATCTTTGACACAAATTAATGTGAGACAGTGGTCAATTTATTCATGCACAATTATTAATGTGATAAAGAGTGGATCGCATCAGAACAAGAGATTTCACTGGCTCCATTCATTGTTTGCCTATTCATTTTGTTGGTGCTCTTGGAATGAGGTAATTAGTCCCTATTTGATATGAGGCAGGTGATGGTGTATTTGTTCATACTTGTCTCTTTTCAAACAAAAATTCTTAGACGCTTTCTGAGCAAAAATTTCATCGCCCTCTGTTTCATTGGTTTTCTCCCACCTTAGTATCATGACCTACAATGTTGACTCACGATATTGACGTGTAGGAAATCTAAGGGTGGCCTACAAGAATGAACTTGGACGCTGCGAGCATGTAAAAATCCCTCATATTTTAAGAAGAGAGTCTTGAGACTTGTTTGGAATTAAAGTAATGATAAAAAAGCTTGTTTTGAAGAAATTTCTCTTCTTGCACCGGCCTCGAACTAAACTGCACGTGATAAACATGTGCCGTAACATGGTAGATGTGGTGCGTTCACCTGTGTTGCCGATTCCATGTGTTCCTCTCCAACCAACAGTGTTATCCACTTTGGCCATGATGCAGTTTTCCCTTGTCGTTGGTTGCTGCTTCTTCGCAACATTGAAACAGGCTGCTCCTCCATAACCCAAACCAGCGCTTGCACAGCATGACATCTTCTCTTTGGTGCTGATTGTTTAGGTGCTATAAAGCTAAGGATTTATTAAATGTGTTTTTCTCATCAAAATGTGTAAAATGTTGAGACAGAAAGAAAAATAATACTAGTTAGAACTGTGCACAAGTTTTTGTGGCTGTGTGGTGTATGGTGGAGAAACGAGATAAAGTGATCATCACTGAGAGTTGGTTTTCGTCTTTTAGTTGTAAGTAAGTAACCTTCAATTGTTGGGAGGTGGCCCCTTGCTGTGAGCCCCTAGTCTTATTTTCTTGGATTACACTTACCTTACCACTCCCTCCGTCCCCTTTATTGTCACTTTCATTTTTTTTATACATTCAGAAATTAATGTTTTTGGGCACAATTGTGTTAAGATACATGAATTTTTCAATGTACATAAAAAGTGAAAGTAGTAGATATAGTGAATCGGAGGGAGTATCATCTTCCGTCTCAAATAACTATCCAATTTCAATTATTCATAAATATTAAGGAAACAATTTTGTTATTTGGACAACAAATTGCAATACCATTGTAGTGCCACCGTATACGAATTTAATGAGTGTGGGTCCCTCAATAAATATAAAATTCAATCTCATCCGCTAAACATCTCTCTTTCACATGTTTGTAACTTGATTGAACAAAGGTTTGTAACATTTGGTCAATCAAATTTATAACGAAAAAGTACATTTCTATGTGTTAGTGGAGTACAAGAGACATAGAGTGTGTCGCTAGTGGAGCATAAGTAAGAGACAGTGACGTCAGATTGAATAAGTTTGTAACAAATGTTTGTAACTTTGCTCAATCAAGTTTGTAACAAAAAAATACGTTTACAGAAAAAGGTACGGGTGTAGCAAAAGAGAGAGAGAGAGAGAGAGAGAACGACTTGATTGATGACAGACTCTCTCTCTTCTACTCCACTTGCATAATTCCCATAAAAAAATGTATGCTTTCATTACAAACTCTATTGAATAAAGTTTACAAACCATTTTTTTGCTCTTGTTATAAACTGGTCACTGAAGATAAATTTTCTCCACTTTCACACATTCTCGATAAAAGTTACAAACTCTGTTGAACAAATGTTAAAAACCTTTGTTGATGCTGTCATAAACTTCTGTTACTCTTGTTACACACTATTATCATGAGTTATAGGGTGCATTTATAAACATTAGTCAATTAAGTTACAAACTAAGGTGCACTAAGTTGCAATCATTAGTCAAGTTAGTTACAATCATTAATCAAATTTTTAACTCGTATCTTACATTGCAAACCTTCTTAAACCCAGTTTATAAATTCTTGTAAAAGTTAAAATCTATTTTGGATTAAGTTAGTCTTCCATGAATCTAACGACCCATGTCTTTGAGTTGGAAATGAATTAAGGAAGTAAGAAAATGAAATATATCTTATCTTATCTTTGATATAAATAGAGTTGGTAGAGGACATAATGAAGTTGAAGGAGGAACACGAAACTGACACGAAGCTCAATGAGGATGAAGAGAAAGAAGCAATGAAGCCTTGATTTTCATGGGAGAGCAAGTAATAGAGTTGAGGGAAGGATGAAGAAGAGAGGTGAAGAAGAAAGATGAAGAAGGGATAAGATGAAGAATGGACAAAGAAGAGAGAGCTGTGGAAGAAAATAGCTCTCCTCTCTATTTTCGTTTCTCTCTCTTTTATTGGAACAAATTAAATACAGTGGTACATACAGTTGCATTGTATTTTGTTATCCAAAAAACATTTCCGTTAAGGAAATGATTAGAAAGTCTCTAAGTTAAAAAAAATTAATAATAATTTATAAAAATTTTCTTATTAATATTTTTGTATTTATTTATTATTTCTCATGCATTAGTATTTTCTATTTCACTACTTTTGTTTAATAGAGGTATATTGAGAAAAAAATAATTAATATTGTCTAAATTCTAAAAGTGGACTGTTATTTGTAAAAACAATCATAATGAAAAGGTGGACAGTTATTTGAGAATGAAGGTAGTATAAGTTTAGATTTTTTTGTTATAGACCGCAAGTATCCTCCTATTAGATGTAATCTTGTTCTAATCGAGTAGGACCTCTAAAATATAAACATTCTAGAACATTTTATATTGTATATACATATAAGAATGTTAGAATAGAAAAAAAAATGGAAAATTAAAACAAAGATTTATTTTTATTTTATCCTTATCCTTGTCCTTACGCCTTACTCCTTATTTCTTACTAATTTACTAAAACTAGGTTATTACCATAATAATGAAAGTGTCACGTGTCCATCTCTTCTCAATCCTGCTTACGTGTCAATTATAATAATTACCACCTTATTCATTTTTTAATTTTTATTTATGATTAAATCAAAAAACAAATCCATGCATGATGTCTCTCTATTAAATAATTGAGTTTGAACTAACTCAACCCTAAAAGATAGTTGAAGGGGGAAGATTTGTCTTGGATGTATAAAGGCTATCTTAGCTTTTTCTCTAAGCAATATTAGACTTGATACACCCCTTACACCCATGATTGATATCTCAGGTGAGTGAAGTTAGAGTGACTCTATCAATTATCTTAGGACATACTCTGATACCATATTAGATAATTGAGTTTGACCTAATTTAACTGTAAAAACTAGCTCAATAGGAGAGGTTTGCCTTGAATTTATAAAGGTTATCTTGTCTTAACTTATCTCTATGTAATGTTTAACTTGATACTCTGATTCCTATATTAATTATTATTTGTTAAATAAGGAATCTTCTATATGTTAATTTGTAACCTACAGAAAAAAACTAGCACTGCCACTCTCACAAACACACTTTCTCTATTTGTTCCAATAATTGATCATGGGTTCTTTAGATTTGTATTTTTGTTTCTTTTTTGGATTTCGTGAGTTGATAAAAACTCTCTCCTTCTCACAAATACTCACTTTTTTTTCATAAACTTTGTTACTTTCTAACCATTAACCGTGACGATCATAGCCACCTATCACCACCACGACAATTGTCGTGACCACCGTCCACCATGACCATTAACCGTGAACCACGACAATCAATATCACAATTTCCATCACTGTCTACTATATATCCCAAACTGCAAAACACTGACGCCATCTAACCAACAACCAAATATCACCGTGAAACGCCACTAGCACGTCTTAATTTGTTCTCATCCCGCAAGGAAGCATCGACCATCATACATACATGCCTTCTTTGCAAAAACACTTAATTCTCCTGCTCAATTTTTATTTGAGCAATCACTTATAAAGGCACTGATTGGATTTCTGAAACTCATTCTCTAAACAGATTTCAACACTGAAATAAATCAGAAATAGATATTCTAAAATACTTATTCTAACACTTTTAAAATAAAGAACGTTGAGGATTATTTGTAATTTGATATGATATGAACATATTAGTAAAAAAAGTAAATTATGTGTGAATAAAAAGTAGAAATTTCCATATGTGTGATAAGTGCCAAATTGTGATAAAATGCTAGAAGTTAATTGGCACTTATCTGTTCTTAATC